>JAGVVL010000027.1:1200000-1618374 GCA_018287875.1 Nigrospora sphaerica
CACTGCTCGCATGTGCCTGGCAGCGGATTCACACCGATGGCACGGCATAGTGCGTGCCATGCCGTCAGGTTGTCCTCATCCCCATACCACATCTGCAGCTCGTCGCGCAGTGCCTCCTGATATTGCCTCCACGCATCCCGAGAGGCGGCGCTGTGCGGTGCCCAGCCTTGGTGCTGCTCCAACTGCGCGTACGACGTTGCTGGCGGTAGGACCGACTCGTATGGGAACCCGGGGAACGAGCGGAAGAAGATATCGAGAGGCGTAGGGCTCATCTGGTGGGCTGCCGAGTCTCTTCGATGCTGTTGCAGGGCTTCCTCGCTTGCAAACGATCGATTGCAGGGCCCACAAACGTAAGTGGCTTCTGAGCGGTTTGGCGGGCTCTGTTGCTGCTGAGTAGAGGTCGGGATATTACTTGCTGAGGGTTGAATATTTTGCTGTTGATGTGCTCCTCCTGCATGTCTTGGAGAGTCCCTTTTATGTTGCTCCAAAGCCTGGTTACTATTGAAAGACCTCTGGCATGTTAGACATCGAAACTGATGCTGTGGAGGAGGACGAGACGAGGCTTTGTTCTGCTTCGTTTGGACCTGGCTGACGTGCTCCCCCGAGCTGCCGAGATGTCGTGGAGAGTCCCTCTCGTGTTGCTGCAAGGCTTGGCTGGTGCTAAAAGACCGACTACAGACGTTACAGCTTAGACTCATGGTGTTTGTACTTTGGAGATTCACCAGGTTTCTGCTATGCGAGGCGATGGCAAGAGTTCAAAACTTAGTGAGTGGGTAAGGTCCAATGACATCTGTAACAGCCATCTTACTTATCACTACACCAGTTTAATCCTGGTACAGGATGTGGACTGCATCAAACCATGGTGCTGATAATGAAAGTGGCTAGAACCAAGTCCCAGTATGCAGCAAGCACCGGGGGACGCAGACCAAGATCTCTCAATGTGACCTTGCCAATCGGGTCTGCCACTGGCGAGGCCCATACCCATCAAAGAAATAGGTGCGAGAAGAAACAATCGCGTTTTCGATACTTGTGATCCAACATGACCGGGTCAAAAGATGATTAGCCGTCAGGTCGGACGGTGCGGGTTCCATCTGGCATACGTCCGCCAACACTCAAATTTCTGTACTCTGAGACCCTGTCAATATCGAGTATTAGGCATGCAGTGTATCTAATGGTGACTCAATGGCGCCTCCCTTCTCGCACTGGCGATGAGAGGCTGGAAGTAACATGACACCGTGGCTGACCATGCGTGATGACAATCCAATCAATTATATGTAGGCTATTTCTTGCCTGTTACACATGGAGACGTGGCCCGACTGGAGCGTCGGCCGTCAATCAGGGGTGGGACCTTAGCAAGGATATCACATCTGCTCAGCCAGCCAATAAGGTGTTCTCGTTGGTCTTCTTGAAGGCCAATGTGATGCGTGGTCAGGGTAGGTAGCTAGGTATTGTGGTGCGTTACGCTTGTCATGAGGGTCCTACTACCCCACCTGGCATTGCACTATAGATAGATCCCTGCCCAACCGGGCGCGTCGCGGCAGGCCTTACCGAATTCACATATCCCTCTTCTGCTACTACCCCAGTCGTCGACTCATCACACTGCATATGTCGTCGCATGAAACTCGTGTGACACTCCCTGACGCAAGGCTGCCGTGCGGGGTACTGCTCTCTCCTCTTCTCTTTGCTTTTCCCAAGGCCTCGTACAAGTGCTGTTGTACTGTCGTGGCGACCGATGATGGTTGCAGACCTAAACACTGCCGGCCTTTCTTAAACCACACAAATACAACCGATCCATTTGGTCTACATCCCTAACCAGTATGGGGAGCGTTTAATGTAGTCCTCTCTCACTTACCAACAAGCATCATGAACTCTACTTAGAGGATCATTGGGGGAACAACTCAATGAGCATTTGACACAAGCTATGTGGCGTTGTAATGCAGAGGTTATGGGTGGGAAGAGCAATGAAAGTCGTACGCACTTCACTCGACGGCCTGTAGATATCTCGCCGAGATGGCTGGCATGGAAAGCTTATCGGCCAATCAAATGTAGAAACGAGCGTGCCCTTTCGGCGGCCTACTCTTTCTTACTCCTGCCTCGCCGGTCTTGGCGGTTAACCTGGCGCGGCGGTTATCCTGACCAGGTCTACTTGGGTATGCTACTCGCTCACGTGATTGTATGCTGGTCTTGACGTTTGAGGTAAATACCCTCCGCACCCCCAGGCCTTTCACTCCAGTGTTTTCTCTCATGTAATGATATCAAGAATCAGACCGTCACTCGCACCCGTATATAACAACCAAGATGGATCCGATTTTGTCGATGATCTTCTGCATTTGCGGCAGCAACAACGACTACTTTCGACATGATGCTGGCTCTGCACCGATTGTCATCAGTGGGGAGCCAAGGCCACATCAACCTCCGATTTCTGACCCATCGCGCCGTTCAGCAGAAAAGATTGTCGCCGATGTTATCTATCTTTTGCAGTCTGCTGAGAAAGACGGTGTTGAGCTCGCCAAAAGGGTCGATGACACCATTGGCGCAGAGGGATGGACAGACTGGATTGCCCAGGAGGTCCTGAACGGCATCACGGAAATATTGAAGGAAGGTCCAGAGAAGATGGGCAACGCTATGAAAGTCGCGTATGATCGCGCTTCCGAGACCGCAGATGCGTTGTTCTCATTCACTAAGGATCACCCCGAAGTGATGGCCGGCATGCTGACGATCATCGCCGTTGGTATCTTGGTGATACTTGCTCCTGCGCTTGTCGAGGCTCTGGGATTTGCAGAGCTGGGCCCAGTCGAAGGTACGTTATTTCTATTGTTTAAGCTGCATTGAAGACGAGCTATATTGACTTGGTTCTTACAGGTTCATTCGCTGCCTTGTGGGAGAGCACATATGCCGGGTACATCCCTAAAGGCTCCTTGTTCTCGTTCTTTCAGCGCTTGGGAATGCTCTGGCGGTGAACCTGGAAAGACACGACCATCGCGACGAAGGACGAGACGATAACCTCATGAGGTAATACGAAGTGTTTTGAAGAACAATATGGTTTTAGATACTTCGAGGATCAGTTGCAAGAAAAAGTGGCCGAGATCTTGGAGACTGTGCCGGAAACCGTATCTTCGACCCTATTACCCCTCGACGCTAAGTAGTATTTATCATTGGGTTATATGGAATCGCCTTCATAGCCAACTCACATAGTCGAACTTCGTCTTTGGTTGTCTCGGAAACCGTTTTAGTCATGGCTCGGCCCATGGTGTAAGACCTCCTACTTGGAGATTGCACCTACCGAAACTGGATGCTTCCCAAGCCTGTGCTCAGCTTGTCGAACAAGCTTAGAATCTCTGTCAACTGCTCTCGCTGCATCCTGACCCGGTGCCTCTGGCCATCCGCCAATGCCTGCATGGGCCTACACGCCAGCCGTGCCTCCCCTCTCCGTAGGCCTGCCTGCCCTTGCAGCCGGTGGTCTCGGGCAACTGAACCCATCCACGGCCACGCGCCGCCCTCCTGCCAGCTCGAGGGACGCGAGCGATACCGCCTGCTGTCCCCACAGTCGCCGGTGCTTTCTACCTAGGGCCATCGGCAAAGGCTTGTTAATGTTGTTGCGAGAACGCTCTCTTGCAAGTACCGACTGCGTCGCATTGTTTGTCGTACCATTCGACGCAGCACTGAAAGGCTGGCTGACGACTGGTTGGTGTTCTGCAAGACGATAGTCAGCAACGCATGCTTGGACGGCCCTAGACTCAATCCTGGCCATGCCTAGTTCTTTGCTCTTATTGCATGGACCCTCTTCTGCGCGAGCCTTGGTGGCCTACTTCGGGTTCTGTCGGCAACCACGGCGACGCCCTCATCATCGGGACAGTCGTCGTAGGCCGACATGCAGCCCGAAGCAGCCGCCGCACCCTGACTGTATTCGGGGTCGATATCGTACACGGCGTCGATATCGGGATCAGCGTTCGCATCGGGGTCGACTATGGGCTCGTGGTCGGTATTCAAGGTATGGTCCGCACTCAACTCATGGCCGGAAACCGGCGCATGGCCAGACTCGATTGCCTGGGCTGCGGCGCTTGATCGCGTCACACAAGCGCCTGCTCGGGAACAAGCGTTGCCAGTCTCTAACCGGCATAGCTAGGGCTGTCAGCCACCGGCTGCTAGGGAGATTGTGGGGAGAACAAAACCAGCCTGTTCACGTAGGGCAAATTTTAGCCGCGCGGTAGATGCATCACCTTCTCCATTCTCCGATGCGTCAGGTTCCAGTACGACAGCGTGCTGAAGGCACCACAATCTTCGCCCAGCTTGGTCGTCTTGTTTTAAAGAGACCAGCGGCTCTTCCATATCTTGTCCTTCTGGCCCTTAGTATTGGCCATCGTCGCGCTCGAGTTGGCACAATCGGCTCCCAGGCGGTACGGTAGCTGGCTCAATGCTCTTTGCGGCGCCCACGCTGAAATAAGTGCCCAGCATCGGGTTTAAAGGGCGACCCAGCCTCGGCGTTATTGTGCCACCGATACGACGTAAATTCGAAGCACTTTCCTACCTACAACACGCCCAAAAAGTATTCAGGAGCAGTACACGCTCCGTCCCACCTCTACCTGTTCGGACCATCACTCTGCTACAAGTGAGCTGCGTAATAAATTCCCACCTGTCTCATTACTGCACCTCCGAGCAGTTGAACACCAACCCTTTTCTATCCGTTCCGCCTCGCCAGTCGCCGACGAAGGCTAGGCCTACGACAGACCTTTCCAGTCATGATTCTCCCTGAACACCAATTCGTGCCCTTCGAATGGTCAATTAGACCGGCCCACCTGACCCTCTCCATGAAGCATCGCCTAGGAACATCGCCTATCGAGTTATACTGGCCTTCTTATGGATATGTTTTGTTGTTTCTCCCCTTTCTTTGCTGTTATGGTTTTTATCATCCTTGATGGCGTCAGTCGCATCGTCTGAGCTGCCATCCTTGCCATTTCTGTGGTTGGCGTGGCTATTGTCCATGTTGTCGACCATGTTGTCGGGTTGGTTGTTTCTGGGGGTTTTATTGGTGGCAATGGTTTTTTGGCCTCTGATTACTTCTTGCTTCGCCATCGTGGGTGCACTCATCAGCTCTCAGTCGACCATACCGTCCCTGGGCGATGACAACATGAGCGACGTTACCACAGACGAGCGCACCACGGGTTCATGCCTTTTCTGCAACAAAGCGAACTCTCCTCGATGCGGCCAATGCCACAGTGCCTTCTATTGTTCAAAGAAGTGCCAGAGTACTGATTGGCCACTTCATAAACTTCTCTGCTCGACCTATAATGCCTTCAACACCTCGAGCCGTCCGACCGACGAACATTTTCGAGCTATTGCCTTCCCCGCCAACGGGCTCAGTCCCAAGTTCATGTGGCTTCGTTGCGAGTGGTACGACCCAGATGATGTTCCTGGCTTCCATTCCCCAGACTACAAATTACTTCTGGGCCCAGATGCAATAACGTCGGATATACCTATCCAGTTCAGTATGGCCTCTGGTAAACCTCTCACTAACACAATCAGACTCTGCACCAGAGATACCTATCTTGTGGATGGGTCGCAAAAAAACCAGAGCGTCGCATCAGTCACGTCAACCAGGCGAGTTGGGCCATATCACGATTGGCGCGGTCCGATTACAGCCTACGGTAGGGATGGCGTCCAAGACCAAGCCCATTGCCGGGACCTCGACATGAACGACTTCCGCCACATAGCTGATTACCTCTCTGTCTATGGTACGGGCCCTCGATCCTTCATTGTCCCGCCACGTGGGGCCACATTCAAAATCCAAGGCGTCAGAATCAACTGCATCGGTGACCAGAAGCTGTCGAACCGGCCACAATTCGAGTCGGTGGAAATCGACTCGTCCGACGCCATCTTCTCGAATTATCAGACCAATACCTCGGACATTGCGAAGCGCATTAGACTCCCTATCATCACTCGCAAGCTCCCTATCAACCCCAACTGGCCATGCTGCAAGCCTGGAGTCCCCACCAACAACCAGGCTGCTACCTTCCTGCACCTGTGTTGTGACTTAGAGACCAAACCCGACCCGTGGAGCGGCGTCTTCGGCTGGGGCTTTGCCGCTCCCCAGTGGCAAATCGAAGTGGGCAGCATCCTCGTGGTGCGCAAGGACAAGAAGCCATTGTTATCGCTACACGCCGAGGCAGTAAGTCGGTATTGCCAATACGAGGCGAGTCCTATTTTGGAGCCTGCGGATATGTTTCATACGGAAACGAGAACGGGGAAAAAGCGAGCATTAGCTAAGATCACGCGGATGGCCTTCATGAAGTACTGGGAGAATTTCTCTACAGATAAGGCAAATGAGGGGGTAGGAGACGTTCCCAACCCTTACAAGATGTAGTATCGTTCCAGAAACTCCCTGGGGCCACATCAGCTCAGCATAATTGAGTCGTCTAGCATCTCCTCTTCGAATTCTCGTTGCTGGACGTGCTTGCATCTAAAGATCACCCATGGGCCAATTGCTCCTCCGTCTCCGGACACGCACCACACAATAATATCTACGATCCGGACCGATACCCAGAATGGCCACGGCCCGACGATTGGCCTAACACCTGGCAGTAGCCGGCAACATGAATGAACGGAAACAAGGCCAGCTAGCTTGTGAAAAAGGGTGGTCCAGAAGGCAACGTGCAAAGAACGGCCACTGTGACTCGGAACAGTTAGTAGCCGCGACCCATCCTGTGGCTGTCCATCACCTTCCACGCCGGGTCGAGACAGGCTAGATACCGGTGTGCTATAATTGGCTATTCCGCCTCGTAATGCATGTTAGACTGCCGAGGAGCCCACAAATGCAGCCAAACGAGCACCATACCCGGGATGCCAGCATTCCTCTGCTCTTGCAGTTGCGCCTTCCTCCCCGCCTAGCAGGGTACACACGATCTTTCGTGTAGTGCGTGAGACCGGCTCTGCGTGCCTGGACTGGGTGCTTGGTGTGACTGGGGTGGCGTCCTCGGTGCTCGACTGTCGTGGCAAGATGCAGGTTCAGCGCCCACAACAACCATGTCGGCGCTTGCCGGGCATCTCGCTGACAGCGCCGGCAACCCCGCCACTGACGATCTAGCTCGAGCCGCCTATTGACCAACGCCAAGTGCCCCCTCTTCTGCCAGAATGGCATGAATCCGTGTGGGCCAGCGCACCGGGCGTCCCAATTAGACAGGCTGAATGGACGGGCTAGAGCAGCGACAGCCATGAACTACCGTCGGATGAATATCGCTGTCCCAATTGGCATACGTCTCTCGTTTTTCATTGAGTACAATACAATAGCAGCAGCGGTACGGCACCGGTCGACCCGAGGAGCATCCCAGAGCCGACCTTGAGCCATGGCAAGGTGGAGGGTGTGGGCTGGGAGAAGCGGAGGTGCTGCTGCCCTCTGTGGGGAAGGAGCGGGAAGGGCGGGAAGGGCGTTAGGCTAGTGTCATGTTCATGATCGAAGCCATTCCGCAATCCAAGCCTCCCGGCTCCGTCTGCCCCTGCCCAATCGTCTGTCTCGACCCAACCGAGTGTCTTGCAGGCAGTGAGTAACCTGCCGATGCATCGTGCCTGTTTGGGTGGTCTTGGACTCCAGAAACTGGCGACCTCATTTCCCTCACGCCGCACTGTTTTTGCTGTCACACTGGTCCTTGGCACCATCTTTAGTGCCCCGTGTCGGAGAGGAAGAAGAGCCGACTGCCATGGCCGGGCCCTTCTATGGCGGAGCTGCCGCCTTCGCTAGTCCAACGGCTGCATGGCCGCGGCCGCTTTACGCCGGCTAGCCAATGGAGATCCATGGGACGGCGGCTAGCACAGCTGGCCGCTTGGCCGCAACCACGACGCAGTCTCCAACCGCGCACTGCAGGTGATTATTGGTTCGGTCGTGGTACTTTCTCTCCTGGCGACAGGAATGCTTGCTGGCAAGACCCACCCACTCCACAGCTTAATTGCTTTCGGGCGAAACTGATGTGGAGTCTGACGCGACTCCATAGCACACGAGGGCCACCCAGCCTTGCCGTTTCGGGAAGCCAGTTTAATTCCCTGTTTCATTCCCTGTTTTCCAACTGGGTGCCAAATTGTCGGGACGCGCTCCCTCCTCTCATTGGTCCTTATCCGACCAACAAACTGCCCTCCGCTTATCGCCCTCACTGAGGGTCGGCTAGCTCATTGATGCGTGGCCAGGTTGCGTTATCCTTGTCAGGCTGGATCCTACTACCCTACCTGGGATCGCACTATTGTAGTTGTATTCCTGCCCCACCGGCCATTTCGTGGCAGGCTTCACCTAATACATCATCTCTTCTGCTACTATCCCAGTGCACGACTCATCATACATCATAAGGATCATAAGCATGTTCAATAGTACTCCACGGTTGGTAGCCGCGACCCATGCTTGACTGTCGGCCCTTTTCCGCGCCGGATCGAAACGGGTGAATACCGGTGTGCTATGGGCTACTTCGCCTGCTCATCCGGACTATGGGCTTGCTAGAGGGCCCACCCCGGGGAAATGAGCATACTATCCGGAGCACCAGCATTCCTACACCCTTGCAGCTACGCCTTCCTCCCGGCCTGGTAGTGCATGTCGAAAGTAATCAGCCCAGGCCCACACCATCGTACACCGGGGTGATATTGGCTGGCTGCTGGAGTCCGGACCCAGTTGGGTGCGCCGTCGGACGACTATGCGCGCTTCGGGGCCCCGCCAGCTGTGCTGATCCATCCTTATGGGCACAGGGCTGCCCTGCACCATGCCCATTGTGCCTCGAGTGGATGCCTCTAAGCGATTAGTTTGTTGGCGTCTATTGCCTGCCCTACAACTGCCTGCCCCATGACGGCCTACGACGCCCGACGAGAGGGTTACGCTGCTAAAAGTCGCATGCGTAATGTAATATCCCTACATCCGTGAGCGGGGTTACGTCGTCTAGGACGACCATTCCATTGCCTCCGACACGCGTCGATCCATTCCTGAGACCATGTGAGAAGCTAGGGTTCCAGAGACGATTCCATTCCAGTGCCATCCTGTCCGGCTTACACGGCACGAGACCCAACATTACTAGCATCTACAGGGTGCCTCGCAAGCAGTCTGGCTCCTTGAACCCCCGCCGACAATGGCCACGCCTGGCGGTCAGTGCAAGAATGCCCTCGCAATACCGGGTGCGTGCAATGCGTCGTCCGGCCGCCGGGCGAACGAGTGCTAGGCACCTATCGCGGAAGAGGTGAGATGGAAGCACGCCGATCGTTACTAGAATGTGAGGTGTCTGTTGCCCGACGGCATTGGCCAAGTGGAAAGCTCGCCATGTGAGGTGTCCATGATGCGGTCTTTGTAACCAGGGCGATTAAACGCAGACACAGAGTTGGCTCGATACATGCTACTGTGTGCTTCTGTATGGATCGGCTGTCAAGTTGCTCTTAGAGTGATGAAGTGCATATAGCCCTATCTGCGGCATCTATAGTGGGAGGTTCGTGGCTATTTGTAACCACGTTCAGGCTTCTGTCGCCTTCCCGAAAGCCAAAGCTGGCCTTCCCATATATTAAAGCCTTCACAGTGGCCTCAGGCTCTGAGGCCGCTGCCACACTTATATACGACTGTATGATGTTGCAGTGGATAACCTCACGTGCCGACAGCTACTCTAACTAAAGCTGGCGTGACCTACTATTAGTATATCCGCCGTTCTAAATTCGAGTAGCTGCTCAGAGCCGGATTACGAGCCGTCCCCGTTTGGCGGTTGAAGACGCGCCAAGTTACGTTCGCTTATTACTATTTGCCACGGAAGCTGCGAGAAGCAGCCGCCGGGAGTTCCCCTTCACGACGGAGATCGAAACAATACACTTCACCCGAGGCCAGGAAAAAGGAATCCGCTCATCAAGCAACGGAGAGACGTATTTATCCAACCGACGGCACTAACAGAAACACCGGAAGGCACGAGGTACAGGGAACCAGCAGAAGACGACGCCCGTCCTACCCTGACTTGGAGTCCATTTTGACAGGAAACTCAAGTTTAAGGGGCACGTCGAGATCCAGGCCGCGAAAGCTACGCAGGCCGCAGGCCATATCAAGTCAGTAGCGGCCACGAACAGAGGACCGCCAGCCAACAGCCTGCACAAGGCGGTCCGGACCGTCCTACTACCGGTATCACTGTACGGTAGCGAGGCGTGGTACATGGGCAGGACAGTACCGGCAAAGCAGAAGCACAAGTCAGGGCTGAGGCACACCTGTACTTGCCCCTTGATACACATCCAAATGACCCAGAAAGCCCTGGTGAAGGCAATCTGGGGCTTGCTGCCGGTCTGGAAGACATTCCCCATGGACACACTTTCGGCGAGAGCAGACTTCCCGCTACATAGATTGCGCTGGGTGGGGCAAGGTTTCGGTTTGCCTATATGCTGCAGAAAGCGCACGTGGAACATATACTGGCCGGTCTGGAGGAATCGAGGAAGATACGCCCGTGGAGAAAGGAGTCCCGAATGCAGAGGGCGCTGACCACGCTACAACACACAGCCGCACTACTCCCGCCGGCCCAGCGGCCGCTACTCTACAATCTGCGGTTTCTCACAGGCTCGAGATAAAACCCCGCAGGAGGAGTCAAGAAGGAAGTCGCAGCCGCCACCTTCGAGAGCTAGTTCACCGAACAAGCCCCGTGGGATACCACGGTCTTCTCGGACGGGTCCCGGACGAAGGAGGGGATCGGATACAGCTACATGGTATATGAGGGACAGCAGAGAGCAACGAAAGGTCAAGATTCTCTTGATGTGTGCAGCATGACGTACGACGCGGAAGCTCTCGGGTCGCCACGTAGGTTCGAGAAGGTAATAAATTTCTACCCCAGCACCCCCATCACCCTTTTCATTGACAACACAGCCACGATCTTGAGCACCTAGAAAGACGCGCTGACAACATTCCTGTTGGTGTTCGTAGCCATCAACAGGATTACGGCAGATCGTGAGGTCGCCATCAATGAAGCTCGGGGCACATGGGCATAGAGAAGGACGAGGCCGTAGACGAACTCACGAAAGCGGGAGCGGAAAAGGGGCCCCGAGACCCCGGCGCCGTGCCCACGGTGGCCGGGATTAAGTCGGCAGCCAGACGACAGATTAGAAAGCAGGCCACAAAATTGTGGACACATAAGGACACGAACGTACCGGGCCATTTACTTACTGCGAGGATCAAGTATAACGCGAGAAAATGCCCGAAAGCTCTCACATTAGGGAAAATGGTCATCGGACAGTATCTGGGCGTGCTTTCAGCCCACAGCGACTTCAAACAACATTAAGACCGCTACAACCACCGGGACGCCGAAGTCCACTATGTTTGTACCTCGGACACACACGGGTGACAGGGGAAAGTGCCGCAGCATATACTACACTACTACATGCTGCGCTCTACGATACACATGTGGCCCGACCCACGAAGCCGGAAAAGGGGCGGCACGGGACGGAATGGCCAGAGGGCGGCTGGCCGATGTGACTGCATAGGCTCAATCTGACCAGCTTGGCAAGCCGAGACGCTTACTTAGCATGGCTTATATAGAGCCTGCTCGAGTTTTAAAAATTCTATTCGACGGCACGGTAATTTGACCGCCTCTGCCATCTCTTCAGGGAGGTAGAGGAATGGTGCTGTAATAAGGGACGGGCGGAGTACGCAGCAGCGGACGAGTACGACTCGAGAGACTAAGAAGGAGAGGAGGAGATTGTCATCCCACGGGGCGATGGTAACGACGGGATGAAGACTGTGAGGTTCTAGAAGACACGAGGTCACCTATCTGGTGGCCACCGGCGACAAAGGAAAGGAGCCACTTAGCAAAGGTTGAGAAATGAAGGAATGAGTCGGAAGGTTCGGACCGTAGCGACCACCGGCTGCAACATATTTAGTTCTAGAGACATGGTTTTGCTTCTATAGAAATAAGGGCATATGTACTGGAAACTAGCTAACCACGTCCCATACCCCTGGGAGGCTGCGGCTGCTTCGAAGCCACCATTGACGTTAAATAAATATTATTATTATTGATAATCTAGCTCAGCGACCAACTAACCAGCTGGCACGGGTTCACCTGTTGATAAGTGCATGGTGGGGAAGACTAGCTGCCATGGCGTCCTTCACTGCTAGGCGTCGCCGCTTCTTGTCGCGAGTTGGAGGCCATCATGGCCAAACACTGGGCCATCTACCAGTTCTGTGGGCTGTTTTGAGCATATGGCTACGGGTGCGCTTAGGCATACACAATTCCAGCTCGGCCCATTAACCCACCAGGTCCATGGGCCGAAACTGGCCGGGATGAAAGCCATGGGCTCCCATTGTATAAGTCTAGATGTGATGAAGTACTTGCACTATCCTGGGCGTGGCGGCAGTTGGGTGTTACCATCCCCGGCCGAGCTGAAAGGGCGTCGAACTGAGCCCCAATCTGGCGCTGGGGAGATCTTCTACGTCCAGGACGTGGTCAACAGGACGCGAATGCAATTCCTCTCTGGGCCGGTCCCTCTGGGGGCCGCGACACGCGACTTCACGTGACTTGAAGTGTCACCGTCCGCCATCGAGGGCGCTTATAAGCCCAAAAAGGTGGGGTGACAGGCTTCCCCCGCACCCGCTGGAATCCCATGTTACTTCTCTCTCTCGCCAACCTCCATGATGTATTCCTGCTTGTGCGGGCGAAATTTCAACACGGATGGCGCTCTGCTCCAACATCAAACAGACAAGGGAAGCAAATGCGTACCGGCAGCGAGCGCTAATGTCCGCCGGTCGCGTCCTGCTCGTGCCCCTAGCAACGGCGAGGGTTGGATGTGGAAAAACGTGCTCAGTACCAAGGTGATCCGCCACATCGATCGTACGGCCGTTACACCGTCAGATACGCCGGTCTCTAGCGCCTCGGGCAGTGAGCTGATCTGTAGCTACAACTGGAGAAAGGGCCCGGACGCGAAGCTACACATACCCGGTAGATTTGCTACCTATTATCATCTTGCTGCAAACGTACTGACTGCTATCAGGCTTTGCGGCCTTTTGGCGGGCCCTTCCCTTACCGGTAGCCCTGACTAAGGACCAAGGCGTCTACTTTGTGGACCAAAATGCTGCGCTTGCCCCAAAATTCCCCTTCGAGCCGCTGTTCCGGGCCACTACCTCTATGAGCCCATCGTTCCGCTTCGACGATGTAGATGTCCTGGTTAACCGAAATAGCCTCCGGAAACTCCTCGATTTCAGTGCTGGCCGTCGACCCGACAGCTTTCGACTTAATCTTCACTTGGTTCATCGCACCTTGGTCATTGAACGCTGTGAAAAGTGTACCCATCAGCGAGTCCACAGCTATCAACAACCCGTTTGGGGCAAGACTTTCGAGGATGCGTTCACGAAATACCCACCAGGCCTAGAAGACAGCACATCTCATCATCGGGCTCTTCGGTACCGGCTGGGAGAGCTTCAGTGCGTCGTACAATTCGAGGTGGACGCGTGCTACAATACCAAAAGCGGACCATGTGATGGATCCGGACCCTTGGCTCTGTCGATGGATAACCTCTCGGTAAACGATGGCCCTGAAGAGACACCAGCTATCATCAGACCACCAGGACACGGGGCGCCCATGGCTCAAGAGATGGCGGCGGAAGTCAAGACAGCAAGCAAGCTAAAGAGTCTAAGCAAGAACTTGCCACAAGTCTGGTTCGGCCGAACGCCTTGGCTCATCGTCGGCCATCACACCCACGGGACCTTTGAAGAGCTCCGGGTCACCAACGCTGCGGCACAATTCGTGGACTGGGAGAGTAGTAAACAGACGGACTTACGAATGCTCGTCACCGTCTTAGGCCAGTTGCGAGAAGCGGTCGAGGATAATGGCGGTGGGAATTGTGTGGCGCTCTGGGAGAAGACGGTGCTTCCTCCGGCTATCAGAGTCTTTCCATCAACTGTTGCGAAGACGCCGGTCCCGGACAATCTAAGGAGCAAACTATGGGATTCGGAAGTGAGCGGGCCACCTACAAGTGCGTGACGTTGATGGGAGAGAGCAGCGGGAATTTTGATGGCACAAGGTTAACCGTGGGTCCCAAGGCACCGCACGGGTTAGTCACAGAGTCGCTGCAGGTATTTCAACAGCCTTGATCCATTCCAGGGCAGACTTCATTTTGAATCTAGTAGGCATTCTGGTGGTCGCCTGAGCCTCTTGGCTGTGTTTCCGGTCCTACAGACACTTCCCGTTTTATTCACGTTGGTGTGGTGCCCGCTCCCGAGATTTGGTTCTGGAGTACTTGCTCTGTGTCGGGGGTTTTAGTTGAGACAGCATGATTTAGGCTCTAACATGCGTAGGCATAGGAGTCTTTGCACCACTTCTAGCTTATTCCTCACTTTAGGCCTTTCCGTGTAGCGAGAACAGGTACTTTAAGATGGTCGCACGAGATTTCGACTTGAAAACAACGAGGTACGGCAGAGGTGCGCGACGTGTAAACAGCGACAGGAAGAGGCGTCCCAGCAGATGCCAACATCCCGCAAGCTACGATGGAGCCCCATCGCAGGCTCTGCTTATACTTTTCGTACGGCAGCTGGTTGCTCGACGTCATCGCGGCTGTACCGTATGCCGGTCTTTTCTGCCTCCTGGATTAGGGACCTCTTGCAAGGGTATCGTGAATCCTTTAGGTCTCGTGATATCAGCAGCATCTTGAAGAACCGCCCCTCCCAGTTCTCTGTCAGGGTTGCTGGTCTGGCTTGGATGTTGCGGGGGCGCACGGCAGGATTGGGAGGAGTTGAAGGCTACGTTAGGTGGTGGTTTCTAAGAAGGGCGACAAGGTCCCGTGATTTCTATTTGCCGTTGGAGGAGGAAGCCAACCCCTCTTCTCTGCCCCGCCATCCCTCTTCTTTACCCCGCCATCCTTCCTTCTCTACCCTACACAGTACATCGTCCCAAACCACCTGTATGCCCTCAAATTCAGTGACCTTGACGAACCGCGCTGCTACTCATGTCATCATCTTTGTTTGGAGGGGGCGAGAGGCCACCTTCGCCCCCGGATACGGTCAACAAGCCCTCACCTCACAGCAACGCTTCGCCCACGCTTACGCCGCCGATACCTGCGCCGGACTCAAAGGGCCCCTGCACTTTGCACCCATTCTGCCGGCCCACTCAGGTCGAGATAGATCGCCGCGGCGACCTGATTCTGGTGGTCGGTGACGTGTCCTGCGCGGTTGGGAACTTCTACGAGTCCAGCGAGGCGGGGCAGCCGGAGTACTCGCTACAAACAGATCAGCAGCTGGAAGAGCTGGCTGAAAAGCAAGCAATCGCCACGGAACTCGAGCATGGCCTAGAAGTGTCAAAGCAAGTGCGAAAAGCCACTGCCTTCCGCGTTTGCTCCCGCGCCCTGGCCCGAGCAGCACCTTTCTTTGACACCATGCTCTACGGCCATTTTGCCGAAGCAAGTAAGCCGGAATCACACGGGCCGGAATCTGAATGGATGGTGCAACTTCCGGACGATAGTGCATGGGTGATGGGGCTTCTTCTGCCAGTCATCCACGGCCGCTTCAACGAGTTTGACCCCCACGCCATCCAGGGCATGGAGGGGCTAAGGGATCTGTACGAGGTAACAGTCCTCACCGACAAGTACGACATGACGCAATTACTCCGTCCGTGGGCCAGCCAGTTAGTCCAGAGCCTGAAGAGAGGGTGGAACACCTCAACGGCTTGGACCTCACGAGGGCTCTGTGGGTCTCGTGGGAACTTGGGTCTAAGACTTTATTCAGGTTGGTCATCAATCAACTTGTCTGGAAGCAGCCAAAGTATGGATTTGATACATCTGCACCGCCTGGGGCCAAAGAGACGATTCGTGATTCACGTCTCGAGGCTATCACAGCGCTGTTCCGGCCTATCAAGGACACCATCGAGGCTTCTATCTTCCAGAAAGAAATACCAGCCTACGGGTTCCGGTGTACAGAGGAACATGAGGCGACGAGCACATGCAACCAGGTGATACTAGGCTCACTCATGCAGTCCCTTGGCCCCATAGGAATGTGGCCCTTACCAAGCGCCGAGGACTGGGAGGGGACCGTCGCCGAGCTACAACAGACACTCTTTACGAAATTACACATACAGGAATATGACGAGCACTATTATTGCCAAAGGGGTGTTCAAGGCAGCGACGGCCGAGTCTTGTGGTGCCCCGAGCCTACGGTGACTATCACAGACCAGCAGGAGGAGCATATGGCGTGTCAAGCTTGCAAATCGGGACTAACGGAGGGTTAAGTACTTGGAGAGCGGCGGAACGCCGCAGCAGGAACGTCGGCGACGGCTGAGATTGAGGTCAGAAATTAAATGATCGGCGTATAGATGGGGGGAGGTCTCCGATGAAGTGCGTCTCAGGACTGGGTCACTGCAATTGAAGCCCACGCCATGTATCAGTACAAAACTTTCTCCACCGCGGTCATGGTGATGGAATCCAACACACCATCAGCCACGGTAATTTCTTAACACTGCTTCAAGAGCATGACGAGGGCGGAGCGTGGGCTGTCCTCTTTTGCGTGACGCCAGCCGACGGTACGATTGGCGCTGAAGATGTAGGCCGGCGACTGCTCCATTTGCTCCGCAGCTTGCAAGCCTGTGTAAGTTAGTGGGGTAGGAATCGAGCTATGCGATCCCAGGCGGGGTAAGACCCCTCCTAATCAGGATAACGGACCTCATTATCTGGCTACATGCCCTGGCCACGCATTACCTAGCTACACTATTTAGATGGCCACTCCTGGCATGTTTTACTCTGTCCCCTTTCAATGGATAACTTTGAAGCTCAGCATACCCTGCCCTTTCCTGTGCGATAAGGGATAAGCATGGTAAGCCTTTTTGCACTTTTCTCCGTCGAGGTGCATGAACCCCGCAACCCTCCAGGCAAAAACTTGCCTTCTTACTGATCAGCTGGGTGTGCATGCTGACCGTCTTCTGGCCCAATAGCCATGTGCAACGTGCCTCTCTGGGCGGGGTGTTGAACAGAGATTCTGGAAAGGGATTCATTCCTCTGCCTGCACCCCCTTCCGTTCCTTCCTTCTTCGCGTCGGCTCTACCCCAACATATCGCACACCATCGGTCCATTATCTTTCTTCATCCTACATGCCAAATCAAGATAAAGTACAACACCGATGATGGCATACCAAGGTACGGCACCCTCTCCGAGCGAGGGGCTTGAAGAATTTTTGATTCGGTACTGCAAGGCAGCTCGGATGAGTGGCTAGAGCCTCCCCTGCTCCGATTCCCCAATGTCGGCACTGAGAACCCCGAAGTCGCGAACCAAAAGAATCGCTCTAAACAGGATGAATGGCTCTGTAAACATTGCAGACCCATCGTGGATTGGCACTATCATGGACGCGGTCTCAGCCTTGCTCGTGAACTCGAGTTCGAACCCAATCGCTCTTGCTCACTCTGCCGTTCTTTCATTTCCTGGGTGCTGAGAGAGAATGACCAAGCGCGTTGTGAGATTCGAGTCGGCCTCTCTCACAATATGTACGCAGTCGATCGGAGTCCACTCTTTTTCATTTGCACTGAGCCATACGACAACGAAAGAGCAACACATTTTGTTCTCGCCGATGCTGGCTGTCACAAGATACCTGAAACAATACACGACTGGGGATACATCAAGGACTGTATCCAACTTTGCCAAGATACTCATCCGGGATGCGGCGTCCGAAACGTGCCAGATTTCCCAGTGGGGTTTCGCGTCATCGATTGTCATACAAACGACATCGTGGGCCATCATCACGATGAACCTTATCTTTGCTTGTCTTATGTCTGGGGAGCGCCTCCAACAACTCGCAAGAAGATTCATACCCTCAAGTTGTCGTTGACGCCATTCGAGTCACAAGGGCCCTCGGCTTTCGTTATCTCTGGGTTGATAAATACGTATGGTACTCCCTAACATACCACGCATTTGGACATACTGACAGCTCAGTGCATATCGCAGAATGACGCCCAGCAGATGCATGTCATGGTCTCCCAAATGGATCTCATCTATTCCCAATCTGTTCTTACTATAGTTTCCTCAGCCGGTACCTCGTCAGATGATGGTCTTCCTGGTGTTAGCACCACCCGAACACGACACCAGACAATTCTAACACCACGTTACGAACTGGTTGAATGGTACTGGGGCGAAGAGTCAGCCATCCATGAATCTGTTTGGTCCACAAGGGCGTGGACTTTACAAGAGTGCCTGCTTTCCCCGAGGCTGCTATTCTTCACGAAAAGACAAGTGGTCCTTCTTTGTAACGGAGGAATATGTGAGGAGCTTGGTTCCAGCCCAGAGAAGGTTTTCGAAAGTTACAGTGCAGATTTCATCACCAAGCGTTCACTACGGCTGCGTGGAGGCAGCAACTGTCATCCCTGAATGACCTAGTGCATCGCATTCAGGATTTCAGCCGGCGACAGATGACCTACGCAGAGGACTCACTCAAAGCATTTCTTGGCATTCTAGGATACTTCGCCCGGCTTGAAGAGCCTATCCATCATATTTGGGGCATTCCACTACACGGAAATCACCCACTGCTGGAATGGAAACACGGAAACTGGGACCCTGACATCCGACGTCCTGTGCCGCCCAACTATGGTCCCCGTCGCCTTATAGCACCCAGTTGGTCTTGGTCGGGGTGGGCTGGCCCCGTGAGCTATGCGTCGAACTTGCGATTGTTGAAGGGGTTTAACGACGACTACTATACTGGCGGTACATTTGACTACAACGTCTTTGCCTCGAATCGTTTGAATGATTTGGATATGGAAGCCTGCAGCAAAATGACCGACTCTGCAGAAAAACCAACTCTTCTACGAATCACAGCGCCAACAGTTAAGCTGAGACTGACACAGAACTTGGAAATGTCGAACTTGCGCTCTTCGAGGCAAAGGATCATGTGGTATGGGAAAGCGAATCCCTACCTCTGGGATTCTGGCTGTGGGATGATAGACTGCAACGATCCACGTGTCGAACTTCTGGGCTGGGACTCTTTGGGCTGGTGGAAGGCGGACAATCCAGCGAAACCCGGGAAAATGGCCCCCAGGCGGCCATTTTTGATATCTCGGACACGTTGGCGGTAGCAGCCGAAATCAATATGGACACCGACATGACGCTGGAGGACGGGACGCTGGGCCTGATCTTGGCACGCACAGGCTGGGATGACTGGTCCAGCCTGTACTGTGGGAATGTGGCCATTCTCGTTTTGAAGGAAACGGGCGATCACTTCGAAAGGGTAGGGATCATCTACCTCGCCGGGGTTCCTTGCGTCGTGACTCGACGCTTGGAGAAGCAGCCTACCAGCTGTATACAGATCACTCCGGTGCCGTTCTGGACGAGGTGGTCTTGTTCGATAATGTCAGGCACCATGACCCGGGAAGACCGGCGTACCCGCCAGGAGTCGAGGACCCGGGACTTCCGCCGTGGATACACCGGACGGAGAGGAAAGAGATACTTCTAGGGTAGATCTCCAGGACACTGAAAAGCTCTGGTGAATCAGAGAAACAGGTGGTGATAGAAGCACTTGCGTTTAATGCCATAGCACAGTCCCCGCCCACCGCTTGCGAGCTTACGAGACTAAGCGAAAACAGGTAGAACAGTAGGCAGAAGATCCAACAATATTTTAAAACCCACACCGACTAGACATTGCTCTACAGCGAAGCCAGGAGCCTAGGTGCGATATCTCTTATTGGGACGGAATGATACGTCAATAGGGACATAATCGACGTCCGATTCGGGCACCACCCTTAGACATTCTGCCGTAATGGGCCAACCCATTAGCGAAGAGATTTGAGACCGGAAGTATTGCCCGGCAAGTAAGCCACACGTCGTGGACAATAGTTGGCGGGTAACCTAACTGGAAAGCCAATGGGCAGTGACACGCCAAATTACTCCAAGGCCGACATGAGACTGGCAAAAAGGACATGCAGGAGTATATCAGTAAAAAGTTCTAGTCATCAGCGAATTTCCAGACGCTTAAAGCTTCATCGTTCGATATTTTTAGTTTTGTTCCTTCAACATCAGCCTGTTAGTCGCTTTACCCTTTTTTACATGTACTATTGTTTAAGCGACTATGACCCCGGCGCGGCCATGACCTCGAGATACGTATTACGCGGCACCGTCTCGCAGACTTGGGCCGGCTCGAGCCGCCGCGGGTCGGCGGGCCAAACGGGATGGGGAGCGCGACGTCGGCACCGGCGTCGATGAGGCACCGCACCATGTCGACGTGCCCGAGCTCCATGGCCAGCTGTACGGGGGCCGCCAGATCTTCGTCGCCGTTCCCGCCTTCGCAAAACATGGCTCCCTGGACGCGACCGCCGCCGTTCGGGAGGCCGTGGTAGCCGAGGTTGGGGTCGGCGCCGTGCGTGAGCAGCGTCTGCACCATGTCGCTGCGGTTGCCGCGCACGGCTAGCACCAGCGGCGGTGTGAAGCGGCGTTGCACACACTCCATTTCCGGTCCGTCGCAGGGCGCGCCCGTCGCAAGCAGCACGTCGACGACAGCTGGGGCCTTCTTCTCGACGGCGACGCGCAAGGCGCGCCCGCGCGCGTTGGGCTCTGTGTACGGCGTGACCAGCGTCGCCAACCGGGCGTTCCGCGTCCGTGCCGCCTTAACAAGTGCCGGCCCTCGGCTACATCGGTCCCCGGTCCAGTTCGCGTCAGCACCGGCGTCCAGGAAGAGCCGGATCAGGTCGGTTAGGTCATGCTCTGCCGCCCATTCCAGCTGCGCAAATGCAATGACTCTAAGAGTGAGAGAAAGATAGTTCGTGTCTTAGATCTCTTTGTCGTAGACGGCTGTGGCATTGAACTCAACTCCGTGTCCGAGTATCTGTGAAAAGACGTGCGTGCTGTAACCCGCCATTAAGGCTGCTCCGAGCGCCTCTCTCCATTAGTTGAGGCTGGTGCTTTCGCGCCCTGCCCCTTCTTGCACCGCGGCTGACCTTCGCTTTGGGGGCCTATTCTTGTCCGAGAGCTGGGCGGGTAAGTCCTCGTCGGTCTGTCGGTTCTGGAAACGCAGCTCGCGCGTCGCTAGATCCCAGACCACGTCCCAGCCGTCGTCGCTAGATGCCGTGATGGCCTGGCTGGGATCGTCATATTTGCTTTTGTCACACACCCGCGCTATGTTGGCTCAATGAGGTCCAAATACTGAGTCTCCTTTGTATTCTTCCAAGAACCCTCCAAACATCCTCCGTTCATTGTTGAATGGTGGGTTTAGAAAGGCCTGTTGCGCGCAAGCCGGAAGTTACGAGGAGGGCGTCTGGAAATAAACGTCCTTAATGACTTCTGGTGGATTTCATCCCAATCGATGCCTTCGAAGAAGACATGTGACTTGACCTGGGATGCCCCGTTCGCGCCGAGGCGGTTAGTGCAGTCTTTTGTCGAGAAGACGAACTAGTAAATTTGTCGCTGACGGCGACAGATCTTCGGGAATTGGTACCCATTCCCCTAGGATTCCGGTCTCCCTTTCGGCGGCATGCTTGTGATAGAATGGAGACAGCCCTTTGAGCAACTCGTATACGAAGATTCCAAGTATCCACCAATCCGCCATCTGGGAGACCGTACTGCCGCCAAGAACCCCGGGGGCGGGGCGCACCGGATTATTTGGCAGGATGCAGTCCTCCGCCTGATTTCGTTCCCGTTCCAACGCAAACAGACCCGGGGCACAGAGGCTGATGTGACTGAAGGGGTCCCGCTGGACGTCTTACGGCTTAAGACAGGCGACAAAATGCTGATGGTGTAGATGCGCCAGCACACAGGCGATCTCGGCGGCATTGAACTGTGCCTTCTCCGGTTTGAACCGTCATTTCCTAGATACGAAAATAGGTTGACATTCCCTCTATTCATACAAAGGCGAGCGGCGCAAGGAAATGGTGGCGGAGTTCGTTCGCCCTTGGTTGTGTAGCGAAACCGGCAGAGTGAATTGTTGCCGGGCCGTAGCGTCAACGCGGCGGAGGCGTATCGAAACCCAAGTCCTTCATGCGGTACAACAAATACCCCGCATCCAGGTGCCCATCTGGCCACCACAGCAATGTGTTACGGTGAGGTGGGGTGACGATGCGCATTTTGTACGCAACTTCGAGGCGGAGATTCCCAATGCCTGCGCAGAGGGCAACTTCCCGCGGGCCCGAAGCCCGCTGAGCGAGATCGATCGTGGCCAGCCGTAGAAGCAGGCTGCATGGGTCAACTTCATATTGGCCTGGGCGAGTCATCATGAGGTACACGGTTCACGCGGACGGGGCGAGACCGTCCAGCCAGTATTCCTCTTCTCGCCAGTGAATGTGGTTTTCCTTGGTCCAGGCCACAGCGAAGGCCAAAGTTCAGGGGCCTTCGTATTCCACATCGGCACGGGTGACCCACTGCCTTTGCACCTCGGGGTCGTTGAAGGCATTGCCGGCATAGATGTCCGTCAGCTTTGCCGGGAGGCGCAGTGCGCTCCCGGGGTGTGGCCTTGTGGCCTCGTGTAGCCTGATCATCAGCACCCCCGTCTCGGAGGGATCGATTAGGCGTAATGGGTGTAGTCACCGAGGAGCTTGGGTTGCATCAGCAAACGAATAAGGTTATTTCAACCTATTACACGGAGCACACCTTCGGCATAATTATGTGGTCGGGCCATGTTGAGGCTGCTAGGAAGTCAGATACTAATGTTTTAATTAGCTTGACCCTTGCGAGTAAATGGATTTCAGCAACTTAAGACCAAATAAAAATGATTGAATACCAGAATTGCGGATTGAGCCGGGAATGCGGCCGCTCCTGCTAAAATTTTAATAAGGTAGGTTCTGCTGGCTCTGGCCCGTGGTGAAACAGCATAGGATGAAATTAAGAGATGATAAGCTCGACTTAATGCTTCCGGGACCTAGACCAGCTATATATGGTATATGCTGAAAGGCAGTGGGCTTGTGACCTCAAGCGCTGACACTCCGTGAAATATAGCCTGTGTGTTCCAACTCCCTAGAGCAAGGCCGCTCCTCAACTGGCCCAGTGAAATCGGCTCGTCGCTGTAGGGTTGTGGGGGTCTGGACCGACTTAGAGAACAAACCGATTTCGGCGCAGTAAAGAGATGGATAAGCAGTGGTCTGACTATTCCATAGCGCTGAAAGTGATTTGTGTTCACTATGAGCTTCACTAGACCTCGCGTGGGGACAGCCACCAGTTTACGCGATACTACACCGTACCAGTCTAACTTCTATCTGAAAACACCCCTATACCATGGTATAGAGTTTCATCCAGTGATAGATGGCAGTGCTAACCGCGAGCATGGCCGTGTGTTACTGGTGATGCTCCAGTCCATGGGCACGTATGAAAGGTGCTCCGTCATCCTTGGCTGCCTGGCCTCGTATAATTGCTTGAATTTCCCCATCTTCTGTTTGGTCCAAGCCGAGAAGAAACCTGTATCTTCGTCTTTATATCCAGTTCTCGTGGCTCCGTTGCCACTGTTAATGTGGTACTGTTTGAAGAAGGAACCGCGGCAAAGTTCGACCTCCTTCCAGTCTCGCTTCAGTGCTGTTGGGGAGAGCCCAAACCTTGCCCTTAGCATTGTATCTTGGGACCTCCGGCCGAAGCGATGGCTCGCTATAAGCAACCGTCCTTCATCAAGAGGGGCAAGTTGAAGTAAATGAACGCGCTTTTGGTGTTAGTGGCGCCGTGCCATTCCCAGCCGGTCAAACCGCCGCACCGGTTTTCATTTTCGTGCAAGCCCTAGCAGCCGCCGACCTCTACCCACCCCTTCATGTTTTATATCTCGAACGTATACGCGAAGATCACATCCCAGAAGCCACAGTCGGTCTCTGGAGAATGCGGAGCCGGTGGCGGGGAGGAGCACTATGGGTTGTCTTTGTTGATGTAGGCGATGGTGAAGAGGCGGGGGTGGTGGTCACAAAATTAGCACTCATCCATAAACTAAGATCGGAAAATAAGGCCACTTGAATAGGCACTTGTCTATCTAGGTGGGAAAAGTCGGCCAAGGAAAATTCACCATTCCTAATGTTGACCAACAGTGTGTATTGTCTATCTTCAGGCTCTTCAGGATCATCATAGTCGTCTGGATCTCCCGGGTCATTTGGATTGTGTCGCACTGCAGAGATCGTGGAAAGCGAGGTTCAAGTTATCCATTAGAAGGAAACAAAGGAAATCTGTCTGTAGGTGCAGTAGTACATATAGTAGCTCAGGACCCCTGTCACCATGTGAATCCTGGCATGTGAAGAGGAGCCACGTGACCTGGTAGGAGAGGCTAAGCCACGTGAATAGCCTCATATTGCGACAGATTGCTCCTGTCACGGCACGCAGTTGGAAAAGCCGACAACTGATCGTAGATTGACTGAGGATAGCAACGTGAGGAAGAAAAGAAGGACAACATACGATGGCTCTGGCAGTCTCAAGGTATCTAAGTACCCTGGGACGCACAGGCCCTCCCTTCTGCCAGTGTCCACCACCTGTTCCATCAGTGTACAGTTGCCAGCGCCGTCACAGCTCCCAAAGCCGCCATGGGTGTTGCCGAAGACACTTGGCGAGCAGAAGGAGCAGCCAGAATTGCAGAACAGGACACCTATTCAATTGACGTCAGCAAGCTAAAACAGGCAGCGTCCAAATGCTCAACCTTAACTTACATCCAGTACCGTATCTAGGACATCCAGATTGGGCAGTGGGCTCCGCATTTTCTCTCGAGGTCCAGGAAGATCTTCTAGAATTGAGCACCGAGTTTGTCGTCCCGGGTCTGAGCGCGATTTAGGATGGGGGTTGGGGAGGAAATCGAGAAGACGGACCTCTTATCTAACGTGTTTTTCATTCCCGGACAGATATAACGTAGATGTCGGGTCAGTCGTGCATGTGGGTCAGTCGTGCACTTTTCAGCACCTTGTCGATGAGTCAGTCAATTACACAACCGCAACAACTTAAATCAATTCAAACCAACCGGAATCCGAGTCTCCGGAGGTTTCTACATCCATTTCACAAGTACGCGCATTATGACCGGTGTTTCCGCATATACCACAGCGCTGTTCGCGCGGTTGCGCCCTCCTCGTGCGACTACTATTCGCACGCGTTTCCTCCCTAACTGCGTGTTTACGTCTTTCTGATCTAAAAGATCTTGTCCCTCGCCGATACTAAGAGCGCCTCCTTGCCTTATATGAGCTTTCTTTGCCCCACGACGCTTAGCTAGGCTGATATTCGCCTCTCGAAGGTTACGGTTCTCAGCCTTTAGGAGGGCATTCTCGTGCATTATCGCCATTGTACCCTTCGCAATCTGGTCAACTGCCGATAAAATCGGTGTTGGAGAGCTCCCCTGGTGATGGCGGACTCGGCTTTTAATAAAGTCAGTCTGCGAGGTCGCCTCGGTCGGGTTGTGTGGCGTCTGAGAGGTCCATGGGGTGGTCACAGCTGGGAGGGTTCCAGTCGGCGAAGGCGTCGATAACTTCACATCGAGCTTCGATATGATCCTGTCTGGATCGAGAGGCAGTAAACCGGCCCCGTAGAATCCGGCCTTGATGTTTTCGTGCGTAAAAACCTTTGAAAACGCGGCTTGGAAGGCGATAAGGAACTCGGCCTTCGTGATGTGGTTCACATACGCCTTCATAAGCCCTTCGATTTCGCGACCGTATGCCCGCTTCAATGGACCAAAACAACCAACGTCAAGTGGCTGGAGGATATGCGATGAGTGCGGAGGCATAGAGACAGTGATGATGTTTTTCTCTTTGCAGAAAGCTTGGAATTCGGCCGAAACGTGGCTCTCATGCCCATCGATGACTAGCATCCGATATAGGCCCTTCGCACGCACGGCTGTGTGTTTATCGAAGTGCCGAATCCAGTCTAGGCCTGTCTCGTTGTTGGTCCATCCATTCAAGGTAGGTTTAATGACCCAGTCGCGTGGTAAGGAGCTGTCGGCGTACCAGTTCGCGAGGTGGTAGACGCCTTTCACTGCTATGAACGGCGGGACGCACCAGCCGTTCGCACACACGCCCTGGATCACGGTGACCCATTCCCGATTGCCAGGCTGGACCTTCTTCCGTTTCCTGTCGCGATTAGCGCCCGTCACGACCATCGAGGACGCGATCTGGCCTATCATGAAGCCGGTCTCGTCGAAGTTGTATAGATCGTCGTCGAGGATACCGTATTTCGCCTTTAGGTTGCTAAAAAGCGCGAACCAGCCCGCGATTTTCTCAGGGTCTTCGCAGAGGGCTCTCTGGTAGTCGTATACACGCGAAAGACGCGTCTTTAGCTCTTGTTGTCGCGCGACGAGGGTTGAGGCCCAGCGCGTCCCGACGCGCGACGCGTCGCGTGCCGCGAGGATGTTATTCGCCATATCGTCAACATCGCTAAGCCGCGGCGCAAACCCCGCGAATCCAGGTCAATGACATATTTAACAATTGCCTCCTCTTCTAGTTTCGTTAATCGAGCACTGGCAGAGCGGGTGTCCTGTCGGGCGCGTTTTCCTTTCATTCTATCGAGAAGGGTGGATAGAGGGACATTGAAGATTTTTGCGGCACGTCGGTTAGATAAAGTAGGATCCGTTCGAATTGCCTGGACCGCCAGGTTCATTTGAGACTCTCTCGAAGGGTTTCCCATGCTTATTGATGGAGTTGTGTAGAGTTGAAGTTGAGATGGTGGAAATTAGTAAGAAGTGCACGACTGACCCACATGCACGACTGACCCGACATCTACGTTAACACATGATGTTTCTGGCAGTCTCAAGGTACACAAGTACCTTGACACGCATAGACCATCCCTCCTACCAGTGTCCACCGCTTGTCCTATCGGTCCACAGCTACCAGCCCCATAACATCGATCGTTGTTTGCTACTATGTACGCACCCGTGGAAATTGGTTGCTGTCTGAGACAATTTTTATGTATCCAACTAACAAAACCGAGGGATATTTGTGGTGCAGCTCCTCGCCGCCGATCAGGAGGGCCATGACGCTTCGATCGAATGGACAAACCTAACTAAACACGATAATTCATTCGAGAATTTCCCGTCGAGATTCTCCTGGTTGCAGTACACTGCAACCCATAGTCAATACAAAGCGCACTAGTGCCCCGTCTTCGCTCGGCCTCGCACTCCTCCCGCCCCTACTCCTCTTCTCTCTACATTTTCTCGTTGGCACGTATCCGATAGCGCGATGTCCGCCGATGGATTATCAGACAGACTTACAATCCCTGAGGCTGGCGACACGAAACTGGGATTCGACAGCTTCACATCTTATCCATCCCACTCACGACGCGGTAGAACCTCGCCCGTTCAGCCTTATCTCTTCTGAGTCTACTTTGCTAACAACGCCAGCGAAAACAACAAGGAATGGATAAAGAGTGAAAGTTTCGCGGAGACGCGATCACATATCTTTGATCTTGACGCTGATGTATTCCTGTTTTCTATTCTTCCTTTACTCCTCGCCACCTTTCGAATTCTTCCACGAACCGGCGTAATGATGCACTGTAAGCTTTCGTCCAACTTCTTATCCCCGTGCTGTTGGTTCATTGAATCTGCAAAGGCATAATCCGGCACCACCAAGACGTCGCCAATGAGCCTCGGTTCCAAGACATGAGATATCTCCGTATTCCCGACCGTCTCATTGAGCATTCTTGTCAGGCTCTTCAGGATCCCACGTGTCAACATTCGCGGCCCCGAAACATCAACGATATCGTCAAGCATTCCAAGCTTCAGATCTTGCACCTGGACTCCATGCTCTTGAGCCTTCGCGACTAGTCCATCTAGGCAGTCATCAACAGCCACCATCATATGCGGTGACTTCGGCTTCGCCATAATCGTCCAGCTGGCAAATTGGCAAACCCATATATCCACATCAAACTCCAAACCAACAAATATACTGGCCTGGGATTTATATTGATCCGGAATCCACTCGTCGACTGGTGCTTCGCAAGATACATCCAAATCATTCCAGATCCCGCCGTATTCGTAAAGAATAAGGTAGCGGAGCAGGTCGGCCTTGATGATTGGAATTGCGATGGCGAGGAAGTTGTTGACTATGTCTGGATGTGATGCGAAGTGTTCCTTTACAAACTCATCGCCTGAATCATCTGTCATGAATTTGATTTCGATGCCTGGATTTTTGGAGACGCAAGAGTCGACAAAAGATTTGAGTTCGTCCTTTAATCCGGCAGGCCCGGGTTTGTACCAGAGCTTCTGCGGTATCGAGGTTGCGGTATTAGTTGACTGGGGGATGGTATCAGGACGGTCGTGGTTGCTTGCGATAAAGAAGCCAGATGCGGCTGTACCAGAGGCGAGACACCGCCGGTTATCCATGCCGAAGGACCATGAAGACGTATAGTTAAAGAGCATACTGCAAGCAAGCTGAAAGCACCGAGCAGCTTCGCTATCATCCGATGTCGAATGGTCAAATTCATGTTGGTGTATTGCTGGAACTGATACATAAAGGTGTTGGAAGCAACGCGCCATGGAGCAAGGGGACGGAAGATTCACAGCGAGAACTAAAAATGTCGGACAGCAGGTTCGGTAACTACCTGCGCCTAGCTCGGCTAATATTCCAAAAATACGCCCTCTGTCCGAACCCAGACGAGGCTAAGCGCCCCTGTGCAGGGATATAACTGCATTGCAAGGGATTTGGCCAATGAAAACTGGCGTCACTTCGACCTATCGTCTCCCTTATCTCGCTTCGTTTGAACCCGGTAACCAGTGCATATTACGGCAATTCTATTGGCTAAGCTCACCCCCACCAAAGAGCCAACCCCCAAACGGCCAGAGGTCAAGATGACCTCACGCGATGGCAACACTACGGATCAATTGAATTATCTCAACAGCCACAATACCTACGCACAAGCAGACTGATCTCAAGAGACTATGATGCAGTCTTCTACCTCAGAATCGACTTCTTCGTCCGATCCGTCTATGCGGACAGCTTCAGATTCCGCAGTGACCGTACCCCCTGCATCTTCAGGGGTCGACATCTCCTCCTTAACTTTGCGCACCTCCAGCATCGTCACGAAACGGTCCTGAGCGGTTGGCTGAACCTTGCGCTGTTTCTGGGGCTTCTGGCGATCCAGCGCTGCAGCCAATTGGTCTCGTTCGTGCTTCAGACTGGAGATCTCAGCGGTCGCTTGGTCCAAGGCCTTGCCAGCCTTCCGAAACACCTGGCGTAGCGTTGCGTTGTTATAGACTGGATCAACACCACCAAGGTCCCGGTGGATTACGCTGATCTGACGTGAAGTCCTCGGTGTCTTAACCTCTAGAGCAGACATCTGCGACGGCAGAGGTCCTCCCTTGGCTGCGGAACACACCAATTTGACCCCTCTGGCCTGTCGCGGTCATGCTGCCTCGCCAGTCGGCTATTAAGCGGCTTGCTGGGGTCCCTTGGATAGATACCGGTCGCTCTCCAGCCTGTGGCAATATGCTCTGGTGTCAGAGCCTCCTTGCGAGTCTTGTTCCAGGCCTCCAGAAACTCTGGCTTCTTTGGAGTCAGTGTTAAGCTGGTGAGGCAGGCGTCACGTAGGTATTTCCGATAAGCTCGCTTCAACACTGAGAAAGGGCCTAGATCTAACGGCTGCAGCACTTGAGAAGTATGAGCTGGTAAAAAGTTGAGCCAGACGCGTGCCTCGAAACAGGTCATCATGAACTCCTCAGCGCAGTGGCTTGCGTGGCCGTCGAGGATGAGGTGCCGCCACTGTTTAGGGTCTTCTGGAGCCGTCAGAGGCACGAATATCTGCTTCAGCCAGCGCAGCGCAATTGAATTGCTGGTCCAGCCAGCCTGTGAGGCTTCAAAAGACCAGCTTTCGAGGTCCTGCTCGTCGACTTGAGAGTTGAACCACTGCTGTTGAACTGCCTTGCCCTTGAAAATCACTAGCGGAGGCAGCGCGCGGCCAGTGGCAGAGATTGCTTCCAGAGAGGTCGTCCACTCGCCTCGAGGCGTATCCATGGCGGAGATCTGGCTCATAGCGGCAGGTCCGATAACGAAGGGGCAGTCTCCAAGGCCAATCTGAGCACCTATCTCATCGAAGTTCCAGGTGTGCTCTAGTGAGATGCTGGCGAGGTCTTCGTGGGCCAGCCTTTCGAAGAACTCCTCAATATTGGCGTGAGAGGCGTCGTTGAGGCGTTGAAAATCCATGCCTGTGGAAACCGGTGTCTTCACCTGCGGCCAGCGCTTAAAGAACCGGTGATTCCAGCGTTTTCCAAGGCGGCGGTGGCTTCCGGAGGTGTTGAGGGTGGACTGGGCGAATTGACGAAAGCGGCCGTGTGTTGGAGCCCAGCCAAGGCGGCCTTGAAGCAACACCCACGCCACAAGCTGGCGCTCTTGCTCCTCAGTGAGGGCTTTGTGATGCTCCTGGGCATGCCTTTTCAGAGGCTTGCAATTGAATCTGGCAGTCAACCAGTGCCTGGTGACGTTGTATTGCTTGGCGACTGAGCGGATTGATTGACTGATACGTGGCGGGGGTAGGTAACAGATAATAAGGTGCGGTATCCTTGTCAAGGAGGGTCCTGCTACCCCACCTACCTAGTTGGGATATCGCACCATAGATAGTTTCCTGCCCTGACATCCACTTCGTGGCCGGCGGACGGAATACATCATCTTTCCCCTTCACCCCAGTCTTCACCATATCAAATGGTAGCATCTCTTTTCGGTCATTGAGACCCATTTCATCGATTTCAGCATCACGTAGACGTCCAGATCATCGTGTCCGACGCCTATGACGAAGCCGCAAGTCCGTTCCATCGTGACGATCATCAACGGAGTCCCAGAGGCGAAGTTGACGATCCGCATCGAAGGACACCAACCGGTTGAGGATCCTCGCGTCGCACCGGTCCTCTAAACAAGCGCATCAAGGAGTCCCAGAGGCGAATTGAGCGTGTCGATTAGAGCAACACCATCACAACCACTGTCTGTTGCAGTTGCTACTTGAGAGCTGCTCTCGAGTAATAATTCCAACGCGCCAAACGCAGAGGACAACACTAACCTATTCACTCCACGATAAACGCTTCCGCACCGCAAATAACAAGTCCACAGCCGACATCTTCCCTTTCACACTCCATCAAATACTTCATCATCAAGCCAATCAAGCGCTGTGTGTGCCTGCCAGCCATGGCAGCCTCGAGCGGAGGACAGCAGAACATACCGGAGATGTCGACAGAGACAAGGTTCCAACGTCTAAAGCAGAACAAGCCAACTGCTTCCTCGCGAAGTAAAAGCAGACCGCGTGTTTCAGACAACGTTGGTAACCGACCTGATAACCCGGAAGGTGAAGAGGGATCCGAAGGAGACGAGTCACTACATTTCGCATTCAACGAGATTGCACGTGTATCGAGTGATATACCGCAACGGCCTGATGATCTGAAAGCCGACAAGAAGACGATTCGGTACCTTGCACAGCGACAGGACGCCACTCAACTTAAACTGGAACGACTGGAGGAGATCAGCAACCAGCGTCACGAGCAAGTCATGGGAATGATGGCCGAGATCAAGAACATGATATCGGGGCGATCCACCCCGGGACAGAGCACCGGCGACGGAGCCGTTGACACAGCTACGGCTGCTGAATCCGCCCCGACGCTATTCCCCATGCCAACAGTCACACAGGCCCCGGACGGCAACCGACACTCACCAATTTCCAGACGGTCGGAGGACTTTTACAATGCGTCTCCAGTCCGTCGCTTCGTCCAGAAGAGCCAAGCCCAACCTCAAAACACGTTCCAACCTCGGCGCGACTACGGAGACGCCCTTCATAACCGAATGAAGGATATACCTAGAGAATTCACGCAAGCGCAAGGATTGCAGGGACTGAGTGCTTTTGACCGACAGAATCCTCATGACCATGACCGAAACCCTTACCGTCAAGATCCTTTCAGCCATCGGTACCCTGAAGAGAACGACCGATCCGGGCGGCAGGATACTCCATACAGTGCCCCTGGTATTTCGGCCGGCGGCCGACGCCTCAAGCGAGACGACATTGGCATCTTCGATCCCTACTATCCAGACCCAACGGACGAAGGACTGGTCATGACCGGCAAGGACGTGGTGTACACCGACGTCTACCAGTTCTCGGAGAATATTCGGACATACCTGGAAGATGCCAGCATGCGAGCCTCTTATGAACAACAGATCATCCACATGTGGTTGACGTTACTTGGCGGCAAGGCCCGAACGTGGTGGTCAAACCAAGTACGTGGAGAGGACAGAGCCTTGTGGAGAAGCAGAGGCTTGATGCATATGCTTGGACAGCTGGAGCGCCGCTTCAGTCCAGACATTGGCGTGGCGTCTCGTAAGTTTAACCAGTCTTACTTGACTATTCGGGACGTCGCCAAAGATGAGGCTGCTCTGGACAAGTTCTTCAGCACAAAGCTTCGGCACGCGAGAGCAATGCGCATCTACCAAGTGGAAACCAACAACTGGCTGGGAGCAGTCCACAACATTTGGGAGTCCTGTGGACCCGAGATCAAGCAATACTTGAGGGCTCCAGCTCAGTATGACACCTTGGAAAGCTACCTCCAGCTGGTGGAACATCAGGGTCCAGCCATCGCGAGTCTAGCATGGCAGCTCTACCCCAATACGCCCCCAAGAACAGTCTGACCAACAGACGCCTTGACTACGGCGGCGGTGGCGCTAGACCGTTCACTTGGAAGGAGCATCATCAGGGACGTCAAGACAACCAATACCGGAGCAATCGGTACCCACGGGACAGCCAGCGAGACCGTTCAGGTGACGACTATGCAAAGAAACGCATCACCGACGAGCGTCGGATGCTTCCAGCCCCGAAAACAGACGAGACGGTCGCACGGACCGTGACCCACGCGAGGGGATCGCAAGCCGTACCGCGACAGGGATCGCAAGCCGTACTATGACAAGGACCGGCGGTATCCCGACAAGCGTCGAGATAACCAACAACAGGCAAGGGTCTACGTGGCAGACGACCGAGAGCCCCAGGATGACGACGCCCACGGCAAGGGCGACTCCAGTGAGTCCCATGGCGGCGTCAGCGATCTCGACAGCCTGAGAAGTTCCGATGATGAAGAGGAACGCGAGGCCGGATACATGGTGGAACAAGTGTTGGATATCAAGGTCATCTGTCACCGCTGTCTGGCAAAGTTTGGCAACCGGCATCTGTTGCGATCTCATGTCGAAAAGTGTCGACGAGCTGGCAAGATCAAAGACCAGTACATCAACGTCAACAAGCCGTCCGCTGACCCAGCTCGACGAACCTGCGGGTACTGCAGTGAAACTCACGGCTCGCGAAACAGACTATTCGCACATCTGGAAGCGGGATGCCCAGCCCAGCCTTCACACTCCGAAAGCTCCGCCGAGGTGACGTATGGATCGTGTGATCTACCTGTTGAGGCTGTAAACACACCGACTGGAACCAAGGTGCGAAGGGCACCGAGGCTCGACGACCGGCATTCCGCCAAGCTCAGTTACACCTACCTACGTGTCAAGGCACGACCCCGACCGGACGCGCAAGACGTGGAGATCTGTTGTGACCCAGGCTCCGGACGAACTATTGTTGGGCAAAACTTCCTCAAGACACTGGAACATACTATCGAGACAAGGCACGCAACACTGAGTGGCGTTGGCAAAGGCAAAACGAAGGTCACTGAGTGGGCTAAGTTTTCAGTCTACTTGCCAGGCAAGGGAGTTTCGGGCCCTGAGATCATGAGGTTTGACCTTGAGGGATGGGTTCTGCCGGAGCTGGCTCCTAACCTCCTCATTGGCAACATGCTTCTGGACCCTCACGCGACAGTCATCAACTACGCGACACACACCCTTAATTTCCAGAAACTGCAGTTCCAAGTCTTGTTCCAGGTCCAGCTGACAGCAAACCCTTGTGTCCGACGAGTTGAGAATAAGAAGAAGGTCATCATCATGCCAGCTGAGACGGTGTACCTGGCAGCGGAGTACAAAGCGTTACCAAGCGACCGGGATTTTGTGTTCGAAGCCAGCCATGTCGTCGCAGTCAACAGTTTGATTGATGGCAAGACCCCACAAGTCGTGGTGGCCACGAACACTACCGATGAGCCAGTCGTTGTCCGGAAACATGCTAAGTTGGGCATGATTAAAGAAAAAGACACGATACACGGAGCCTTCGCAAGCACCTGGAAGGCAGCATTCTCCGCGCTGGCGGTAGCCGCGATGATGCCAACGCAGGCGACTGGCATGAATACAGACCTTGGTGATGGCATGGCAATGGCCACACAGACCGCTCCTGTCTATCCAGGCGCTGAGTTCAACCTGACCCCTTTGATACACGCAATTGCCACAGATTCAATCGCTGACCTTGACACCTGCCAACAAACGGACATGACGGCTCTGGCCACTGCAGCACCGACGATCCCGACCGACCGACCGTCCGAGCGACCGACCGATACTCCTCTCTCGGATGCTGTATACAACATGATAAATGCAGCCTCTGAATCGGCGATGGAAGCCCCTGGCGTGCAGGACCTTCGCCGAGATGAACGGACCACCGCATTGGGCATTCACAAGCCTGTCGATGTCCCGGAGATTCGGACGCCCGAGGGTGTCTACATCTACGCCGCGGATTCAGCGTTTGCTCACAGACTGAAGAAGGTCGTCGCTGACGTCCCGAAGCTGTGGGTCGATAAGGGACCGATTGATGTTCCCTTGGAAGACCAAATGAAAATTCCCCTTGTTGACGGCTGGCAGAACCACAAGCTCAATTCCAGACCCTATCCTCTAAGCGCCAAAGACCGCAAGCTACTTGACGAGGTCTATGACAAGCTCCATGCTCAGGGACGGATGAGTTTCGTTACACAGCCGACGCCATTCGCGCACCCCGTCTTTGTGGTCCACCGAACCCACGCGGAGGGAAAGGAGTTGACGCAACAGCAGAAGGGCCGCGCTGTGGTTGACCTGCGAGCCTTGAACAAGGTCGCAGTTCCCGACAACTATCCACTGCCCTTACAAGCGGAAGTCATTTCCAGCATTCGCGGTCGCAAGTTCGTGTCCATTCTGGATGCGACCGGCTTTTTCACCAATTTCTCGTCCACCCGGCCTTTCGCAACAGGTTCACCATGGTCACAGCCAGAGGATTGGAGCAATCGCACGTTGCCATGATGGGCTTCCGAAATAGCCCAGCATACGCCCAGCGGTTCATGGATCGACTGCTTGACGACCACAAGGATTACTGCCGGGCCTTCATTGACGACATCGTGGTCTTCTCAGAGACGATGGAGGACCATATCCGACACCTCACGAACATCTTCAACCTCTTCGCGTCAAAGAACATTGCCTTTTCCCCGCAAAAGAGCCATCTGGGCTACCCTTCTATCGAGCTCCTCGGATTCAAGGTGGACAGTCTTGGCATGGCTACAACGGCACAACGGTTGGAGGCATTAGGCAAGCTGGCATTCCCAAAGAACTTGACAGCCCTCGAGCAATACCTGGGTGCGACCGGTTTCCTCCGACATCTCATTCCGTACTACGCGCAGCTCGCGGAACCTCTCCAGAAGCGCAAGACACAGTTGTTGGCGGCAGGTCGAGCCACGGGTGAAACACCGGCTGGGAATCCAGGCAAACGACAAGCATACTGTCGTAGAACGCTCTTCGAGCCGTCACCTTAGGAACTGGCCTCGTTTGAGGAACTCCAGAAGGCTTTGACATCGCACAACATGGTCTACCATCACGACCCCAATCGACAGTTGTACGTCCAGGTTGACGGATCCCTGGAGAGAGGTTTTGGCGTCATGCTTTTCCACACCACGCCGTCTTACCGCTGGACACCCGGAACACCTATTCCGTCGACAGAGGTCCAACCTGTTATGTTCATGAGTCGAAGCTTGACGCCCGCTGAGCAACGATATGGCCCATCCGAGCTTGAGGTGGCAGCATTGGTTTGGGCCTCCAAAAGGGCCAGGACGGTCATCCAATCCTGCAACGAGCCACCGGTCGTTTTGACAGACCACTCCGCCACGAAGGGCATCGTCGAGCAGACGTCGCTGAACACAACTAGCACAGATCGCGCCAACAGACGTCTGGTCAACGCGTCCATTTACTTGTCGCAATACCAGTACCGTGTCTTCCATCTGGCAGGACGTCTCAATTTGGTACCGGATGCGCTGTCGCGCCTAAAGACGAAAGACGACCAGCCCGAGGACGACGGGGTGATCCTTGACGACATTTGGCTGACGACCGAGGCCTTGATGGACGACAATCTCCGACGCGGAATAGCTGAGGCTTATGGCAAAGACACACACTGGCGTCCCATTCTGGACGAACTGCGACAACCAGCAAACGAGGTCGTCAGTGAGGACACTGACCAGATCTTCCGTCGCCCCGGATACATGTTTGAGATCGTTAACGGACTCCTGTACCATGTTGGACAACACTCTCAAGGTAGACGCCTCTGTGTCCCACAGGCAATGGCCCAGCAATTCCTAGAGGCCGCGCACGACGATAAGCATCATTTCGGACAGAACCGAATGCTCAAGGAACTGGACGGACTGGCCATTCGCAGGAAAACGTACATGGTCAAGAAATACGTCCAGCACTGTCCTGTTTGCGAAGTTAATCAGACCGATCGGAACAGACCGGCGGGCGATTATCAGCCAATTCGACACGAGCCCGTGCCCATGAAGACCATCGCGATCGATTTCATCGTCGGATTACCCAGCGTGGACAACAAGGGAACACCCTGGCAGCTGAAGACGGACCATGCCCAATACGACCAGCTGATGACGGTCTCCTGCCCTGTTTCCAAGCGGACAGCCTTGATCCCTGGACATGCCACCTACACCGCGAGGGACTGGGGAACCGCACTCACGCAGTTCCTGGTGCTGGCAGACTGGGGCATCCTTCGGGCATCGTGTCCGACCGAGATCGGAAGTTCACATCGGAGTTCTGGAAAGGATTGTGGTCCTCACTGGGAACCAAGCTTTTGATGACAACGGCATACCACCCACAAGCTGACGGCCTGTCGGAACGGAAGAACCAGACAGTCGAGATTGCCGTCCGCTGCCACCAGTTTGAGCACCCAGATGAGCCTTGGATTGACGTCATCCCCAGCCTTCAGTGGAACCTCAACAATGCTCACAACAGCAGCACCACTGGCATGTCCGCTCACGAATACCTTTTCGGATACAAGCTGCCCGGACCACTGAACGTGGTCACTGGAACCGGTGACGATAAACCGTTGCCTGACGTTCGCTTTCTGAGACCATATGTTCGGCAGGATGCCCAATTGGCAATGGATTTTGCGGCAGCACAAGCTAAGTTGAGGTACGACAACCGGCACCGTCTACTGGAATTCGACGTCGGCGAAATGGTTTTCCTTCGTCTCCATCATGGATACCACTTACCAGGACGCCCGTCTAAGGCCTACTCTCAGCAACGCGCTGGCCCATACAAGGTGCTGGAGCGCGTCGGGCGGCTGGCGTATCGACTCGACATTCCGCCCAACTCTCGGATCCATCCGGTTATCTCCATTGCCCACTTGTCGCCTAGCGCCGAAGGCGAAGACCCTTTCCAGCGAACGACGCCTCCCCCGGGTCCCGTCCGAGACGACCAGCCCCGCGCTGACGATGAATACGAAGTGGAGGCAATCCTCAAGCATCGCCGAAGCAAGCGAAAGGGAGGCCTGGAGTATCTCCTGAAGTGGCTTGGCTATGGCCATGAGCACAATGTCTGGCAACATGAGACGGACCTTGTCGGGGCCACTGAGCTGATCGGCGAATACTGGGAGCGCCACGGAGGTGCAGAGGCCCAGCGACGAGAGCGAGGATTGGAGACGCTACGACGTCGCGGCAGACAGCGCGAGGCGAAGGCTTGAGGCCTCCATGGACTTTGAATTGTATGATACGGAGGATCGCTGAGGACAGCGACATGCTTTGCTTTAGAGGCCGGCATTTGATACGTGGCGGGGGTAGGTAACAGATAATAAGGTGCGGTATCCTTGTCAAGGAGGGGTCCTGCTACCCCACCTACCTAGTTGGGATATCGCACCATAGATAGTTTCCTGCCCTGACATCCACTTCGTGGCCGGCGGACGGAATACATCATCTTTCCCCTTCACCCCAGTCTTCACCATATCATTGACCTTGTGTCACTTGGAGGAGAGCGGCAGCCAGCTGCACTTCATCCATCGATATTGGTATCAAACGAAAGAGCGGAAAACGGTGATTTTCGAGATGTTATTTTATTGTCTGTAAAATGTCTGGTTGTTTAAATATTTGGTGTTGAAGGTCTGTGATTGCCTCATCTGTTGTCCGAAACCAGTGGCTGTTTGGGGGTTGGCTCTTTGGTAGGGGGCGAGCTTAGTTGGTAGACTGGCGAAATAGTTGTGCTGATGCGTGCCACCACGGGGGGAACAATAACCTAGTCTGCTAAACTGGATACCGTGGACATACATAGGCTATTAAGAGCAGGATCTGTCAACTGGCAGGTCCCCTACCTTTTACGCATCATGTGCAGAGCCTGGTAATAAGCCAAGTGGCCGAGGTTGTCCCCTAGTTTCCCCAGTCAAGAAAAGTCCGATTCCTTCCTGATGTAATAAGGACGCTCTCTTTCCAACTCTAGCGGCACAACCCGATATCGTTTTGACATCAAGCCTCGCTTTTCAAGAGACGTAATTGACCCATGAAAGGATGATTCTCATCTTTTGTTTTACGTTACTTATCGCAGGGTCCGCCCTGGGTGAGAGGTTCGTCAGCCCGGGGCCGGGCGTTCTCAATCCTACGTTTCCGAATACTGTTTATCCTGTTGGCTCAAAGTTTTACATTGCTTGGGAAGATACGAATGTAACAAGGCCAGTCTCCATAGTCCTCTTTCAGATGGACGGGAATGATCTGGTCTACCCATTCGAATACATCGAACGTAAGTGAGGTTTCCGTCAGCGCGGTATTGGTTTCACCTACATTGTCTTAGGGTAAGGCACACTGATGTAGCTTCTAGATCGTCTGACGGGAAGAAAATCAACAGACTGTATAGTCGCAACAACGAAGGACCTTTCTTTCTCAAGCATTTTCCTTTTCAACATGTTCTACGATGGGGACAGCAGCCCAGCCGCAGTTAGTCAAAAGTTCAACATTACCGACAGCCGAAGCGTCTCAACCACAACGAGCAAAAGCTCAACATCCCCACCTACTTCGGCTTCGAGTTCCCTTCCTGTTGTTACTGCTACGAACCGAACACCTCTACCGACATCTGATACGGCTTCGCTCCCTGTGGCTGGTCCTACAGACGCTGCCACGGAGTCTACGTCTAAGGAAGAACCTAGTGGTGGACTGAGCACTACCGCCAAGGTTGTCATTGGCGTCGCTATACCAGTAGTGGTGTTGATAGGAATCGGCGCAGGCTACTTCATCAGGGGTTACATGACAAGAAAGCAGCAGTTTGCGCCAGCATGGGGTCCTGGTCAAGATCAACCGGCACTCGAGTACAAACCTTCACTGGCCCCCATGCCAGGACACAGCTACGAGCTTGATTACTACAACCAAGTCTCCCAGGTCCAACACCAGGGAAGAGGGAATGGGATTCTTCACGAGCTGTATAGCGAGCCGGCGCGCCGGTGACACCACAACCGCAGTTGGTAAAAGCTGCAGATAGCATAGCTAATAGTGATTCTCGACCATCTTAGTTGTTCATGATTGTACGATAGATCATGTCTTTCGCTCAACGAAGATATACAACACAAACCTATAGTGAGCCTCTTGGCTTGTTGGAACATTGCTGTCGAGTTGGTGGCGCACGCGAGCAAGTAACGTAAATACAGGAAACTCTCGTGATGGACCGATGCAGAAAGTCGCCCACCCAGGTTTACTAACTGTCACGAGACGTAGGTGCGGTCCAAAGGCAATGCTGTCAGCAAGCGCTTGTGCGGTTCTTGTCGGTTCCACTGTGCAAAGTGATCAGCTCCAACAACCATTCTAGCACCGTACAGAGAAGCTCTCCGATCGGCGAGGAAAGAATGGATGCGTGGCAGAAATGAGAGATTCGCCCACCTGAAAGCTTTTGGCTCTACTACACGAACGCGCTTTACCAACTACCTTAGTAAGGACCCTTCATGTCGTTTGTCACACAGCCTCTAAATCTAAGAAAAACCATGTGCAGGGCGCCAGCTTTCTAGTTTACGGTTCATCCCATATCTGCTTCGTTTAACTGCACTGGGTTTGCCATGTAATCCTTATCGCATGTCATCGCCGCGGGCCGCGGGTCCTGGGCCCGCTGACGCGACGCACCCTTGTCTTGCTGCGGGGCTCCTACGTCCCCCATGCAGGTGCTGTCATACGGGCTATGCCTCGAGCCTGCGACGAATGGAGAATGGACCTAAGCCTATCTGAGATGAGCAGCCCTTATAGTGTAGAACTTAAAAGACGCGGTGGTCCGTGCAAAGTCAAGTCTAAACGGCATCACGCATGTTCCGTCCATCTGCCATTCTTTCCTAGTGGCGACAGCACCATGTATAACACCAAACTCAACGAAGCCCCTCAATGGTGCGAGCTGGATGTGCTCATCCGAGCGACAGAGGAATTGCTTCAAAGATTAAAGGCCGCCAAAAAGCAGGGCACTTCGAACTTTCCGACAGAACAGCAAGGCGGAGAGCCTCGTCCCGCGCCGGCCCCGCAAGGGTCCTTCAAAGCTATCCTTAAGTCGATCATCCAAGAAGCTCAGCGCCTACTGGGAGCATGTGGATCCGATCGCGCGGTCCGAACCGAGAGGGACGACGCAGAAACCGCTAAAGAACTCTACGAAACTACCGCGATTGAGCGTACCCACCCTCCCGCAACTAGCTCGGGATTAAGCATTCCTATCGCGGCACACGAACCCGCGCCACTAGGCACTTCGGGGCCCGACGCTGCCACCACCGACTCGGCCTCGCCAGAGCTTCACTACAGCGATCTGTCCCCGTTAAATGAGGCGGTACTCGAACAGCTCTTTGAGCAGGCTGGGAACCGAGGGTACATCCACATGTTGCTTAAGGATCTACCACCAGTGCACCCACCTGATTACATTCGACAACCCAACATTGAACACGCCACTGCTTTTATACACAGTCCTCAGGGCAGTTACAGGAAAATCGTCCCCTTAGAGAAGAAAGCGTACATCGACTTCCCTGCATTCCCATTGCCCCACTGCCCGCGTCGACACAACCCAAAACTGCTAGAAGAGATCTGGGTGGATGCCATCAAGCGCAAGCAACTGAAATCGACCTATGTGATCGGACCTCCACTCTTCAACGATATCCAGTTAAGCCCTGGGAGAAGATTAGAGGAGAGAAGCTCTCGACCGAATGTCCTCAATGGCATCCAGACCGCTTATGACTATCTCTACTTAAGCGATGAGCCTATGGCGACTGCCATGCACCGGGAAGATCTCGATTTCTTTTCCCTCAATATCCTCAGGTCAGGCGAGGCCAAACTATGGCTCGTCATCGAACCCGAGGCCACAAACCGGTTCGAGGAGCGTATGCGTCAAGAGTTTCCGGACATGAAACGTTGCACACAAGCCGTCCGCCACCTTGGGCTGTCCGTCTGTCCGAGTAAGCTGCGAGAATGGGAAATACCATTCTCAATCACTTGCTGCGAAGAAGGGCAGGCCATTTTAACGGCACCACGGGCATATCACCAGGTCCTAAATCTAGGAAAGAACTACGCGAGGGCCATCAACATCGAGTTCTCATCGTCACCAGATACGCCCTACGACTACCAGTTCTGTTCTAAGGCCTGCGACCCGCATGCCATTACCGAGGATGACGTAAGGCCTCGCCAATGTACGAAGCCAGTCGCCAATAGTGGTCGCTCAATACATCGTTCCGCTCACAATAATTCAACTGCGACGCCAAAAAAACGGCATGCTCCCGATCAGACACTGCCACATGCTAAAAAGGCCCATATCTCCCCAGCCAGGACACCTCTTACTCGGTCTAAGCGACAGATGCCTTGTGCGGAATTGAGCTCTTTGAAGGCTAGGTTCAAGAAACATGACCGGCTTCTACCTGACGTTGTGGTTGTACCCTCCATCGACCCCGCTATGTTCCGGCGGCTTTGTGCAGTGCAGGGAGGGCCTGCCATCCGACAGCTCTGTTCGCTCGTCGCTTTCCGACGGAGCTGCGAGACCGAGATCGGGCTCTTGCGCACTGCTGGTCCTAGCATACAGCGGACGGTTCAGCTCCTCAACAGCCTGGAGTTGCTAAGCAGTAGGTTCGCTCACGACAAAATTCTCATACGGCTGCTACAGCTTCATATAGCCCGTGAGGTAGACGGTACTCAGTTGGCTCCTCGCTCTAGAGCTGACACCCGAGAGATCACGAACACAATGGAACGGATCGGCTGGCCATTAGAAAAACGCAGTACATTCCACAACCATCTTCGTCATGGAAGAAATTGGCGGCGACTGTGCGGTAGCTCGCCAGGCTTGTTATGTCTCATACCGATACGAGCACAAGAGCCCTACTCTCTATGTGCGGACGATTTCTTACGCATGGAGATCCATGACATCAAGTCATTTCATGATCTTGCAAAGGACTCGTTACTTCCACAACTATACATGACAGCCGAGGCTGTCCAAGCGTCAGTCCTGGGACTACAGCCCGACGCAGAGTTTGTCTGGGAAACCCAACAACCGGGGCTTGATAACCAGACCGAACCTCTCTCAAAGAGCGACCTGAAATCACTTCTTCAGCCTGTGCCGACTTGCGAGGAAAACATCTACGATCCCGAAAAATACCCAGAATGGCCGCGACCGGAAGGTTGGCCTGACACTTGCCAGTGGCCAAGCGATCCGACGTTGGTGCTGGAAGGCCCCGGTGTGAGCTTTGTCCCGAGCCGCAATGCGACTGCATCGTGCAGAAATTTAGCACTGAAACGCCCCGCATCAAGCGCTATGGAGTACAGAAACTCGGGCTCCAAGCGGTATCGCATCAAGAGGGAGAGATTGTCTATCAAGAGGGCGACCTCCTTGGGCGCCTCTCTGGTGTTATAGTACCTACCGGTACTTACAGCGGCGAACAGGCCTTCAATGCGACCCAGCCCAGCCTCCCAGCGAATCCATCGGTCTGCCAAATATATTTGGGCGACAGAGGTAGCTGCTTCCGTCTATTACAGTTATCAGAGAACCCCAATGTCTCTGTTCGCCAAATGGTCGTGTCGGGACGTGTTATCCTAGCAGTGGTGGCGGAACGAGACATCTACCACGGGCAGCAACTTACGAAATAAGTGGAGGGCTCCCAATAGGCGCACGGGTACCCGTGCGGATAAAATCGCACGGGACCCGTGCGGATTCTGTTTATAGCTTAGCGTGCCTTGGTTCCGGCCGACATCGCACACTTTACGCGCTATAGAACGCGCTGAGACGCGCTCGCGTGTTACTTTTGTCACCATCACCATCCTAAGACTTGTCTTGCAATGGCAGCTATTACCAATATCCACCAAAAATTCCCCGACGACTGTCTTCCTCCAGAAAGCACCTACGAGTCCCGAGATGCCTTAGTCACAGCTATCAACAAGTGGGCATACACCAGAGGTTACGCCTTCGTTACAAAAAGGTCAACAAAGGAGAAGACTGGCAGGCTCTCGGTCGTGTACGCATGTGATCGGTCATGCCGCGAATACGCCTCCGGAAAGGCCCGCCAGCGAAAAACATCTACGCGCAGTAACAACTGTCCGTTCTCGGTGCTAGCAAAAGAATCACGAGGCGGGGATACATGGACATTGCGACACCGGCCCGATCCGCAGTTTGCCCAGCACAACCACGAGCCGAGTCTACACCCATCCGCCCATCCTAGGCATCGCGCACTTGATACCGAAACAAAGACCCGCCTCTCCAGCCTTTCGAATGCTGGCGTCCCACCTAAGGAGATTCGAACGTACATACGCCAGAACACGGGTTCCATTGCAACGCAGCAAGATATCTACAACCGTATCGCGGACAGCAGGCGCGAGATATGCGAAGGGCAGAGCACGATCAATGCCCTAGCTAATCAGCTTGACCGTGAAGGGTTCTGGAGCCGTTTACAGCTCGATTCGGAGAACCGCGTTAAGGCTTTACTTTTCGCGCATCCAGAGTCGCTGAACTATCTTCAGGCTTATCCGGATGTTTTGATTCTCGACTGTACCTACAAAACGAACAAGTACGGAATGCCGCTCCTAGATATGATCGGGGTAGACGCTTCTCAACGGTCCTTCTGCATCGCATTTGCATTTCTTAGTGGAGAGAGCGAGGAGATTTCATTTGGGCTTTAGAGCGTCTACGGTCACTCTACGAAATCAGCAAATCCCGCCCACCTTCAGTCATTCTTACCGATCGATGTCTTGCTTGCATTAACGCGATTAAAGTATGCTTTCCCTCTGCTACTTCATTGCTATGCCTTTGGCATGCGAACAAAGCCGTCCTTCGTTACTGTCAGCCATCATTTGCTACCCAGCCACAACTCCGAGACTCCGAAGCCGACAGATCTGCAAGCCTTAAAGAGTGGAACAACTTTTACCAGCATTGGCACCAAATCATTCGCTCTCCTACCGAGGAAATATTTAACACCCGTGTGTCTATATTTGAACAGCGCTATATTACGACACATATTCGGGACGTGGCCTACGTTAAGGAGACATGGCTCGACTTATATAAGGAAAAGCTTGTGAAGGCCTGGGTTGACAGCTACCCTCATTTCGGCAATGTTGTCACTTCGCGCGTCGAAGGCATTCATGCTCTTCTTAAAAGCCATTTAAAAAAATCAACACTTGATTTGTTTGAGGCTTGGAGGGCTATCAAGCACGCGTTGATGAACCAACTTGGAGAACTAAGGTCCAACCAGGCAAAGCAGCAGATTCGGTCCCCGATTGAACTGTCCGGTCCACTCTATAGTGTGGTACGGGGCTGGGTATCACACGAGGCTCTTCGAAAGGTTGAAGAGCAGCGGAAGCTCCTCCCGATAAGCGGTCCGCTACCACGCTGCACAGGCGCATTCTCTCGGTCGCAAGGCCTGCCATGCGTTCACACACTTGAGGCTTTGTTATCCGAAGGTAAAGCTCTCTATCTCGGGGACTTCCATTCTCATTGGCACCTAGTCCGAAGTGGTGCCAAACCTTTCCTTCAAGAGCCTCGCCAGCGTATCGACTTAACAGCTGCCAAGTCCTCTTTACCACGGTCAAGCAATCGACGGGAGCCCAGCGGCTTTGAGGCCGTTGAAACCGCAACTAAACGAAATGGTCCAGCAATATGTACCAGATGCAACCGTCTAGGCCATTCGAGGGTGTCTCAATCATGCCCCCTAAGGCACGCGGAGCTACAACTTCGTGTAGAGGCGGCGGCATCACAACAGCTGCAAACAGTACCGGAACCCCTAGCCGACATACCAATGTCTGAAGCTATGTCCGAGTTATTAGCGTCTGGACCTCCACATGAGTCTCCCGCCCCCGACTTCCTGTCCGACTCGCCGACTCAAGAAGATGCCACGGAATATATCCTAGAAGAGATCGAAGCTCAGCTTTCAGAGGAGGTCGAAGCTCAGCTTTCAGAGGAGATCGAAGCTCAGCTTTCAAAGGAGATCGAAGCTCGACCTACAGAGGAGGTTAATAACCAGTCTTCGAGACGAGTTAAAGATCAAGCCTCAGGACAAGTCGAAGAACAGCAGCAGGCTCTAGAGCAGCCTATAAAGTACACCGACCCAAAAGCGATATACCAAAGATATGTCGTAGAAAGAGAGGTCTGGAAGAAGACCCTACCTCCGGGCACTTATTCTAATAACCAGATGTACAGGAAGGCAATGGGGTTACCACTACGGTATAGCAAAGCGGAGTACGATTGGTGCTTAGATTATAAGCAAATGACGAGGCGTTGTTTAACGCCAAAGGGGGACGGGACTGGACAAAGGAGGAAATGATGGCATATCTAGACTGGGAACGATCTGAGACGGAGCGGATCGATGCTCAGGTGGCAGAAGAGTCGGCAAGCAGCCTACCTAACCGGAGAGGCATGGGAAGCCTTTGGAGAAGGGCAGGACAAGACTGCGAGGAGCAGCAGACTATATACGCAGCAAGATTCGTATAGCGGAAAGTAATTGAAGAGGTACAGGATAACGACGAGCTGGTTGCGGTATCCTAGACGAAAGCTGGGCTGTGCTAATTACCATACTACATAGGGAGAGGTGCGATGTCGGCCGGAACCAAGGCACGCTAAGCTATAAACAGAATCCGCACGGGTCCCGTGCGATTTTATCCGCACGGGTACCCGTGCGCCTATTGGGAGCCCCTAAGTTGCACAGTTGTGCACGGACCGCGTTCGTGAGCCAATGTCTTGGCGCTGGACTGTAAGCACCGGCATACAGCGGCTCCATATCAATCGCCCCCGCTGTGGAGCAGTCATACACCTGTATGACTGCCTCAAAGGGCTAGTGTATCTGTACCTCCGTCATTAACCTTGTTGCAATAACGCCCTTTCAAACGACCCTCTTCTGAACGATCGTTCTCCAAAGGCGCTACGATGAACGCAATATCAGACTCTGCTCATAGCATACGGTGTAAGCACACCGGGTCATCCTTTCTAGCATCTGTCATGTGGTGCATAAGGATTGTACACAGGTTGCATAAGATAGGTGGTGGCAGCCGCAGGTTTTTCAGACATAGGGTTGAGCATAACCTATGGCCTCTGCGGCTGCCGTCTCGAGATGAAAGATATCTCAGTGAGCGACAACTTGATAGTGAGACTTACACTCTTTTACAACATACACACACACACTCACTTCTATTCTCATGACATCTTTTCATACTTGTGACACCAGATTCACTCAGAAGTCCACAATACGCCTGTCCCACCCGAAACCTGTGGCTTGATATAGGAAACGACCCTCAGTTTCCCATCGGATTTGATGGAGCATCCAATGTAGGTATGCGCTCCAGTACGTAACCTCATCGACTGAGGAGAACTGTATTTGTTACGAGATATGCGTGTTAGCAATAGTGCCAGCATCAGCCAGGATCGATGGAGCGAATGAATGACTCACAACAACTTCCTCATGGCTTGAATGTAATCAGGCATATATTGAGATCTCCGGTGAAGCTTGAAGTAGGTTTCGAGCCCGAGAATGATAGCCTCATCGCTAGTCGCGTAATGTCGCACGGGCAGGTAGACCTTGGCGACCGGGAAGGCGTCCCCAGTCCGGAACTCGACGTTGAAAAGAATCCCTGCGGTTCGGTGGTGATTCGACCCCAATGGCTGATCCGGGGGCTGATGGAGGCCAAAAAGTACATCCCAGAGCTTGCGAAGATGTATGAATCCCTCAGTGAGCTTTGGGTTCCTGACGCGACCTCCGAGACTCATGATGTTTATGACCGAGTTGAAGCTGGTATCACGGCAACGAAAGTAAATCTTCAGGCGCGAGCTCTCCGAAGGGACGAGGTCGATGGCCAGCATCTCGTACTCCAGCTGCTTATTGACAGTATCCGACGTAAAGTCGCTGAAGACTTGACACGCCCTGAGGGTGTCGTCCGTCGTGCCGGGAATCGAGCGAATAGCCTGCAGTATTACAGCCAGGTTTGACTGCCCAGACACCTGTGCTCTCATCTTGGGGAAAAAGTAGGCCTTGGCCACGATTTTAGTCGCAGCTAGATCAAAGGCGTAGAAGATGCTGGTCTTGTGATCCCGTGCATCTGCCTGCCTGCAAATGTAGGCGTGGCTACTGAAGAAGGATTTGAAGTGGTGAAATAGTTCAAGCTTCATCCCTGGCAACCGTCGTATGAGCTCCTCCTCAAATGCAGGCTGGACGGCCAGATTGTATGGATCAAGCGGCGTGCCAGCGTGGAGCCCGATAGGCTCTACAGAATACCGTATGGTCGGGGGGCTGCTGTCGGTGCCCCAGTCCCAGCTCAGCTCGATAGGAGTTCCGTCGTCCGTCATGAAGCTCGACCACGACGATTTATCAGGGGTGGCACCAATGTATGAGGCCACAGCTTGGGCGAAGAACTTCAGGTCCCGGTGCTGTTTGTCCGGCGAGTACCTTGCGTGATATAAAAGGACGGCTAGTGCTTTGCCGCTATGCTGTGTCCACCAGTAATAATAGTCCGGGTTGCCATAACCCTCAAGTTCCAAGTTTACCTGGTTCCATATGGAGAGCTCGCCGGGATGCCACGGCCCTCTCGCGATGCTGTTGCCGTGCAACTGGAGTTCCTTGCCCAAGGTTATCGGGGAAACTTCCTCCGTTATCCGTCGTAGACCATGGAGCCGAGTCTGGGGGGATTCTGAATCAACTGTCTGAGCCATGGTGGTCGTTTCTGTGGATTTCTTTCGAATTCTATCAGGGGATAGATTGCGAACCAGTGTCTGGATGGGTATTTCTATCTCATATAGTTTACCGAGGTTGCGTTGTAGTGGCTGTAGCAGTACAATAGCCCACCATAAGATTTCAACTACTGCATGATTAAAATGCTCTGTCACAGCGTGCACCGTATAGTGGGCGATTCTCGGATGTACTTCATTGTTGAAATTGATTGGCTATGCACGGTTTTCTAAGCCCTACAAGCTGCCATTTGTGCTAATCGGGCTAGACAAATATAAACCCCACCTTTCGTACACGAGGACTGCATAACCCAACCCTGAGCTGCGTCAGCCAATCGGACAGTGAGGAGCTTTGCCGATTAGCTTCCTCTAGGAACAGCTGAGTAAGCCCTTGTTCTACCACCTGAGTCAGTCATTCGTCAGCATTACCCAACCGTCAGTTGACAGAAACGCAAGATGTGAGGTAGCTACGCCATCTACATGGGCTACATGTGCTCACGACGTGTACTATATATCGCGAATGGCTGCGTCCGCTGCATCCGTACTTGACCACTTGTTCCCTATCTGAGGTCTAAATTTTGAACCTTGTAGTATTACTATGTCCGGGCCTACCGATGCACCTCACTCAGCCGCGCTTCACAGGAGGAGGATGGTACTTTTACCTTAGCGCCAAATCCTATTGGGGGCCGAATATCAAGTCTATCCACACCGACGAAGGCACACAGGGGTGCTTTTGTAGCCATGGGGGACGTGGACAGATATACCCTCCCCTTCAGCAGTCTGACCCCGCACAGCTCCTTGGAGTGGTTTAAGATTACTACTGGCAGGACTGATAAGCACCTTATACCCATTGACAAGCCTATTGGCCGTTGTAAACTTATCTAGCACCACTATGTGCTTTCCGGGAGACCAGGCCACGCCAAATAGCTGAGATTCCACGGTTTGTATGACACCATGAACGGAATGTTTTCCCATTCCAGTACACACCTGACCCTTTGACTTCTCGGTGAGATGCAAGAATGAGTCATACCGTCGGGCCAGAGGTCCGAATAGGGACTCAACTTTGACGATGTTACCTGGTTGGACCCATCTAACGGAATTGGATTTGTCCCATAGGTGAAGTTTGGGTACTTTGATGCACTTTAGCACTGCCTCGGCTTTCCACTTACATCCTGGACAGGTAGTCGGCCTCTGCGTCGCCTGAGCTGTCCGTGATGATTTCCCTTTCCCATCGCTTTGCAGGACCCGGACGCATAGCTGCAGGTTGCGTTAAACATGGAACATACGATACAGTAAGCTTGACCATTCCATAACACTTCGCTTGCCCAGTAAAAACGATCGTGATGAAGTACATCTCAGTTTACTACTTCGTAGAGGTATTTTTGGCTTACCCCACCGAGTACTGAGTCATTTCCTATCGACTCCCGCTTGGGAAACAATTACTAAGCGCAAAGGATCTTTTCTGAATCCTTAGGTCGCGCCTCGTCTCTATTTGGTGCGGTGAGGTGGATAAGGTGGTGTGGGACAGAACTTATCGACCTCGCCCCTTCTTAGGGGACCAATTTCCTAGAGACTTAGGAAAACCTACTCTCCATATGGAAGCGTTGAGTTATATAATGATTATTTTTAGGTGGCTACAATTATATAGAAATCTGTAAAGACAGGCCTTCTATCACCCCTTATACAGAATGATTTTCAACAACTCTATTACTATGTCAGTCATAAGAGACACATTTCTGCTCTTGGGAGCATGCGTCTTTACTTTTGGTGTGCTGATATGGCGGCTTACTCGTCCCTCGCTGTCGCCCGTCTTTTCTTTGGCTATTGCTAAACAAGACGAAAACAGCAGAATGCTTAAGAAGCTTGCCCGGATGCCGTACTACAACGAGCCGGTATTCAGATTGCTCCAATTGGTCAATCTAGATGGGGCAGGCGACTGGCCACCACGCTGCGACCATCGTTCCTGGCCGGCAACTCTTCTTCCGTACAGAGACATATACCTTGAACTGAATCACTTACTGCCCGTTGCCGACCCTTCTCTCGAGGATGACATCAATCAAGAAAGACGTTTCGAGTACCGGGGCCTGATGCGAAAACTTCTCTCTGAGAGGGTCAATATGGCGGAGGTCGAGAAATTGTTGTCTGCCGCTGAGAATGGGGAATGGGATACCTTTACCCTCGAAGCGTACAACGGCTTCTACTGTGCCGTTGCCTATTGTCGCCATGCATACCGGTAAGTGTCAATGCCGTTCTACGGCTTGCACGCAATTTTGGTACCGTCTTGCTGATAGCTGTTGATGTTGCTTTCTGCTGCAGATGGGCCATGATCCCAGTGGTCAAGGTCGCTCAGATGGAGACAATCGTCGATTTCCCACCAGAGCTTGAGACTCCCTGGCCGTACTTACAGCGCCATTTTGGTTTCAGGACTGATTCAGGAAACATCACATCTAACGCCTTACATAACTACGACGAGAAAAGGGAGCGAGTCTACAAGGTTAATGTCGGCATGCCGAGTATGATACAGTCATCTGAAGAGGCGTTCGCTCAGATCTTCTACGACGTGGAAATCCTTGTAAGAAGAAGAATAACATTCACATTAATCCCCTTCAGCACTATTTATAGGAGTGGAACAAGCTAATACGGTACCGGGGGCTTGTTACAGGCTTTCCCAATATACTACGAGCTGGTCTGCACACTCACGAGTTATACGATTGGTGACAGGGAAGCTTGCATGAAGCACCTGGAAAACATAAACGAACGTCTCCGGAATCTCCTTCTAATATTCTTCGACCGGATGAATGACACCAAAGTTGCCCGCTCCGTCTGGCTGAGCTACATTCAAGGGTTTCAGGGCTGGGGCGTGGGGCGCGTCATCAACGGGGAGTATTTCAAGTACGATGGGGTGTCAGCCAACCAAGTCCTCTTATTTCAGGCTATTGATGCCTTCCTGGGCCTTGATCCCTTCCTAACGGTTGAGGCTATGGAGCTGTACATCCCGCGACGCCAGCGCGACCTATGTGCGTCGCTGCGGGCGCACTCGATACGCTCCCAACTGTGCGAGCAGAAGGACGCGGGCCTGATTACCGAATTTACAAAGATCGTTAAGCAGATGAGGGTATGTAACTCATTATGTAACCCTAACCCATATGCTCGGAATGCGCGAATCGCAACGCGTGCTAACAACCGTAACTTGGCATGAAGGTCTTCCGAGCCGCCCACCGCACCCGGGCTATGCCTTATTTACAGCAGCCCGCCATTGAGCGGTTGCCTATGACGGCTAGTAAGTCGATACTTACCTATAATCGAGAGAAAGAGGAACTGGACAAAGCTCTTGCTGTTTTAGATGGTCTACTGAAGAAGAGATTGAACGAGACAGTATGAGTATCAGATACAATCAGTTTCCATATAAGCAAAGCCCTTGATATCGATTCAACTTGATGCTTTGAGAGCTATTTGATCGGTTTATTGGAACAGACAGAGCCCAGTGCTGTAGGGAGTCTAGTGGAAAGGCGTGGTCGTGAGGTCGATCCCATGGAAAACGGAGCTTTCTGATGAACTAAGTAATGTATATCGTTGGCCACAACCATGTGCAAGCAAGGACCAAAAGTAGAGGTCGCGGGCTAGCACAGCGGCTTGGTCGCTTCGTAAGTTAGCTTGTCAGAAATCTATGCGTCTTTCGGCAGGTTACTGCTTACCTTTCACGACCTTTTCGTATTCCTTCTACAGGCTCTGGTCAGGTAGCGAGGACAACTCGAACTGGCGATGAATGGAAGCCCGAGAGGAGGAACTGGCGACGCCCATGGCATGAACCACCAACATACAGCATAGCCGCCGCTAGCCTGGTGCTTCGTCAGCCGCACAGGGTTCTTGGCTAAAATGCGAGTATCTCGACCGAAAAGCTTCAGTTGATTGACAGGCGCCTCTGATACTGTACATCACGAGGTGAAGCCTCAGTGCCTCGCATCCATAAGAGCTGAATGCCTCACAAGGCATTTAGATAAATATGGAAGCTGCTGATTAATAGCCCGATAGACGACACAGAAGAGGACGACAGCTCTAACACAGAGCAAGCACTATAAAACCTAACCTCGGGAACAGACACCAGCCCCACGCGAAGGAAAAGAGAAGCATCAGAAAGACCAGAATTAACTACGAAAAGGGTTAGTCAGCCACCCAAACTAAGCTGGAATCCGATGTTTAACTTATTCTACGGTCGGATACAGGGTTTTCGGTTATATATAAGTGAAAGAATGAGTATTTTTACGAAATAAACACTGAAGACTGCCCGGCGTAACAGAGCTGGTGGGAAGGCACCCTAGATAAAACCTTACACCACCCCGCCCCAGCTAGAAATCGGGCAAAAGGACTAAAATCGAAAGCTAGGAGACCTAAGGTTTATCTACCGGTTTGCCACACGCGACTAGTCAAATACGTGACCAGACGTCTACAATACCCTAGTACAAGTGACAAACCTTATACTAGTGGCAGCCGCCGGAGAGCATTCCGATGCCGCGATCTCCACAGGCCTGACAGCCTCAGAAGCGAAGACATAGATTTACAAAAAGCCAACAAGAATGCGTTTGAATACGAAAAACTAAAACCTGTTACTTCTACACATACACTCCCCGCGTTCCTCTAGGCTAGATTACGTGCCGCTTCCGGCACGGTCCACCTGTCAATTAGTAATGGATCATAGAGCCTGCAGACTCGGTTCTTACTTCCCTGCATACCAGCTCAGCTCGGCTTCAGGCTCGGTTCGGCTCGGCTTGACTCGGCTCCCAAGGCTTGGCTTCCGATACGCGCACGGGCCGCAGTAGTCGACGCCTACTGTGGCCCGTGCTTGTTAATGCTCCACTTAGGCTCCCAATAGGCGCACGGGTACCCGTGCGGATAAAATCGCACGGGACCCGTGCGGATTCTGTTTATAGCTTAGCGTGCCTTGGTTCCGGCCGACATCGCACCTCTCCCTATGTAGTATGGTAATTAGCACAGCCCAGCTTTCGTCTAGGATACCGCAACCAGCTCGTCGTTATCCTGTACCTCTTCAATTACTTTCCGCTATACGAATCTTGCTGCGTATATAGTCTGCTGCTCCTCGCAGTCTTGTCCTGCCCTTCTCCAAAGGCTTCCCATGCCTCTCCGGTTAGGTAGGCTGCTTGCCGACTCTTCTGCCACCTGAGCATCGATCCGCTCCGTCTCAGATCGTTCCCAGTCTAGATATGCCATCATTTCCTCCTTTGTCCAGTCCCGTCCCCCTTTGGCGTTAAACAACGCCTCGTCATTTGCTTATAATCTAAGCACCAATCGTACTCCGCTTTGCTATACCGTAGTGGTAACCCCATTGCCTTCCTGTACATCTGGTTATTAGAATAAGTGCCCGGAGGTAGGGTCTTCTTCCAGACCTCTCTTTCTACGACATATCTTTGGTATATCGCTTTTGGGTCGGTGTACTTTATAGGCTGCTCTAGAGCCTGCTGCTGTTCTTCGACTTGTCCTGAGGCTTGATCTTTAACTCGTCTCGAAGACTGGTTATTAACCTCCTCTGTAGGTCGAGCTTCGATCTCCTTTGAAAGCTGAGCTTCGATCTCCTCTGAAAGCTGAGCTTCGACCTCCTCTGAAAGCTGAGCTTCGATCTCTTCTAGGATATATTCCGTGGCATCTTCTTGAGTCGGCGAGTCGGACAGGAAGTCGGGGGCGGGAGACTCATGTGGAGGTCCAGACGCTAATAACTCGGACATAGCTTCAGACATTGGTATGTCGGCTAGGGGTTCCGGTACTGTTTGCAGCTGTTGTGATGCCGCCGCCTCTACACGAAGTTGTAGCTCCGCGTGCCTTAGGGGGCATGATTGAGACACCCTCGAATGGCCTAGACGGTTGCATCTGGTACATATTGCTGGACCATTTCGTTTAGTTGCGGTTTCAACGGCCTCAAAGCCGCTGGGCTCCCGTCGATTGCTTGACCGTGGTAAAGAGGACTTGGCAGCTGTTAAGTCGATACGCTGGCGAGGCTCTTGAAGGAAAGGTTTGGCACCACTTCGGACTAGGTGCCAATGAGAATGGAAGTCCCCGAGATAGAGAGCTTTACCTTCGGATAACAAAGCCTCAAGTGTGTGAACGCATGGCAGGCCTTGCGACCGAGAGAATGCGCCTGTGCAGCGTGGTAGCGGACCGCTTATCGGGAGGAGCTTCCGCTGCTCTTCAACCTTTCGAAGAGCCTCGTGTGATACCCAGCCCCGTACCACACTATAGAGTGGACCGGACAGTTCAATCGGGGACCGAATCTGCTGCTTTGCCTGGTTGGACCTTAGTTCTCCAAGTTGGTTCATCAACGCGTGCTTGATAGCCCTCCAAGCCTCAAACAAATCAAGTGTTGATTTTTTTAAATGGCTTTTAAGAAGAGCATGAATGCCTTCGACGCGCGAAGTGACAACATTGCCGAAATGAGGGTAGCTGTCAACCCAGGCCTTCACAAGCTTTTCCTTATATAAGTCGAGCCATGTCTCCTTAACGTAGGCCACGTCCCGAATATGTGTCGTAATATAGCGCTGTTCAAATATAGACACACGGGTGTTAAATATTTCCTCGGTAGGAGAGCGAATGATTTGGTGCCAATGCTGGTAAAAGTTGTTCCACTCTTTAAGGCTTGCAGATCTGTCGGCTTCGGAGTCTCGGAGTTGTGGCTGGGTAGCAAATGATGGCTGACAGTAACGAAGGACGGCTTTGTTCGCATGCCAAAGGCATAGCAATGAAGTAGCAGAGGGAAAGCATACTTTAATCGCGTTAATGCAAGCAAGACATCGATCGGTAAGAATGACTGAAGGTGGGCGGGATTTGCTGATTTCGTAGAGTGACCGTAGACGCTCTAAAGCCCAAATGAAATCTCCCTCGCTCTCTCCACTAAGAAATGCAAATGCGATGCAGAAGGACCGTTGAGAAGCGTCTACCCCGATCATATCTAGGAGCGGCATTCCGTACTTGTTCGTTTTGTAGGTACAGTCGAGAATCAAAACATCCGGATAAGCCTGAAGATAGTTCAGCGACTCTGGATGCGCGAAAAGTAAAGCCTTAACGCGGTTCTCCGAATCGAGCTGTAAACGGCTCCAGAACCCTTCACGGTCAAGCTGATTAGCTAGGGCATTGATCGTGCTCTGCCCTTCGCATATCTCGCGCCTGCTGTCCGCGATACGGTTGTAGATATCTTGCTGCGTTGCAATGGAACCCGTGTTCTGGCGTATGTACGTTCGAATCTCCTTAGGTGGGACGCCAGCATTCGAAAGGCTGGAGAGGCGGGTCTTTGTTTCGGTATCAAGTGCGCGATGCCTAGGATGGGCGGATGGGTGTAGACTCGGCTCGTGGTTGTGCTGGGCAAACTGCGGATCGGGCCGGTGTCGCAATGTCCATGTATCCCCGCCTCGTGATTCTTTTGCTAGCACCGAGAACGGACAGTTGTTACTGCGCGTAGATGTTTTTCGCTGGCGGGCCTTTCCGGAGGCGTATTCGCGGCATGACCGATCACATGCGTACACGACCGAGAGCCTGCCAGTCTTCTCCTTTGTTGACCTTTTTGTAACGAAGGCGTAACCTCTGGTGTATGCCCACTTGTTGATAGCTGTGACTAAGGCATCTCGGGACTCGTAGGTGCTTTCTGGAGGAAGACAGTCGTCGGGGAATTTTTGGTGGATATTGGTAATAGCTGCCATTGCAAGACAAGTCTTAGGATGGTGATGGTGACAAAAGTAACACGCGAGCGCGTCTCAGCGCGTTCTATAGCGCGTAAAGTGTGCGATGTCGGCCGGAACCAAGGCACGCTAAGCTATAAACAGAATCCGCACGGGTCCCGTGCGATTTTATCCGCACGGGTACCCGTGCGCCTATTGGGAGCCCAACTTAGGTCGGGCGATGCAGCGCATCCTGCATCACCAGATCATGCCATCTTCGTGGGGGCACAGCGCCACAATAAGAGTTCTGGCTGCGTCGCTCCCGACCTTGCTGGATGTAGCGGCGGTCATTTCAGCCGAAAGAGCTGGTTGAGACCCAGCACGGCCCTCAACGGGAATGACAACGCGCTTGTGAGCAGGCCGCGGCTATAGACGCGGGGCGTTCCAGGCCTGACCATCGCCGTGAGAGGCGGTCATTACTAACGGCCTCTCACGTCCATCGCCGCAGTGCGAGCGATCAGTCTCCGTGGACTACGGCGCGAAACTTTACTTCTACGCCGCGTCTGGCTTCGGTGCGACCGCATATCAACATCAAGGGCCGAATTGTTGCGCTGTACGTTAGTAGCACGCAATAGCACGTACGTCCCAACTTCGGGGGCGCCTGCTCGCTCTATGGATCCTTCGCCCCGAAAGCCACCTCAGGGCGAAGACGCCATCCCGAGGCACACTAAGCATTCAGTCCAGGCACGCGGAGCCGGCCTCATACACAGCGCGAAAGTTGGAGGCTATCGGCCCCGCGACCAGACCCCTCATCCTCCCGGACGCCCAGGTACGAGAAGTAGCCGGCAAAGACAAGCCGACACAGTCTTGGCCCAGTCTGCGTGGAGAACGCGGGAGCGAAACGCCCAGCTTTACACAGGGACACGACTGTATTGATCACGACAGCAGGGTGCCCTACCTGGCTCCAAGCCACACCGTTGGCGAGCCCGGCTGCCAGGTCCGTCGGACACATCATGGCTACCGAATAGCCCGGAAATTGCCAAGCAGCGAGGCAGATCGACACGGCTGAGGAGGGCGAGCCTGGCACGGTGGCGAACCGCCCGAGGCCAGTGCCTTGGAAGGACCTGGTATGGTGGATGTTTGTGCGGATAGATGCCTGTAGATACCCCTGCTATTGTACAGTAGATCCTTTGCGTCTAGATACCCCCAACTATTTATCAAATGATATAAATTATTGTACTACATATCCATATCTCTGCTAAGCCAAGCTACCCGAACCATGGGGAAGCTTGGGTTAAATCAGACAGGATGCCGCTCAGGGTTTGAAAGCACGTGCATGGCAAGGAGATAATTTGGTGCGTCCCCTTCTTTAATTCAACCGCTCTGGCTAGCCTCGACGCTTCTAGAAAGTATCCGCGCTGTCTCTTCTCGCACCACACTTTTTCCGGTCGAGATGACTCACACTACGGAGGAAGTTGACTTGGACACTGTAAAAGAAATTAACGACAATGAATATTCGCGCAACGAGTGTGTTGCCGCCGTCCGGGATTACTACGCGTTTCTTACTGCCATGTATCTCGATGACTCCGAGGTTGTCCAGCAACCGGGAGGAGGCTGGCCTGAAATTACCCGAGAAAGCCTGAGAGACCTCGGTAAAACAGACAATGTGATCGCATTACTCCAGCACCTACCTTACATTCGACGCCCGGACTACCTCAATGCGGCCAAGTCCTACGCGAATGCCTCTTTGCCGACTGGCCCGAGATTGCCCGTGAGGTTGCTTCCCGACCTGCCGATTCACTAGGGATTTGTTCGGATTCTCTGGGGATCGCCGCCGGAGATATACCGTCCACATTGTTGGTCTCACTTTTGGCAGTCGCGACAACCCCGATGTCTTACTGGACGTAAAGTACGGACTAATCCACTGGGGTGATTGCCCTACGCCCTTGCAACACAGCGAGGACCCGGACTGGATTCCGCCCGTCACTGTCTACGACGCCGATTGGGCCCCGAGAATGAACAATATTGGCGGCAATGTAATCCTGGCTGGTCCGTCCAAGATTTCTTTCAGCTCATAAAGGTGCAGTGCCGCCAGCTGGGGTTTATCTTTCATAGCCCCATCAGGTTACTCAGATGTCGGACGACTGTAGCGGACAACAGTGTCACTTCGCTACTATGCTGCAAGACATGTATCGTGAGCATGGTTGGCCCGACTTAGGAAAATAATAAAGAGAAATGTATGGCAGCCGTGAGGAAAGCGGTGGAGGCCAACTGCCCAGACGATATTTGGTCCGAAGACTGGTAGCATACGGAGGCGGGCTTTTCTCTTCCTGATAAGAGATATATCTGTGGGCTTCTGAGTGAATCTGATGTCACTAGTATGAAAAGATGTCATGAGAGTAGAACTAAGTGAGTGTGTGTGTGTTTTAAAAAGTGTAAGTCTCAATATCAAGTTTTTTCTCACTGAGATATCTTTTATCTCGAGGCAGCAGCCGCATAGGCGATAGTTTATGCTCAAATCTATCTCTGAGATATCTGCGGCTGCCACCCCTGCCTTGTGCAACCAATGCCCAATCCTTATGCACTGTATCACAGAGGCTACATAAGATGTCCCTATATGCTGACAATATCAATACACCGGATGTCATATCCACTGAGGGGTCAAACCAAGACAGGGCTGAAATGGTCACAGAATGCACTATCGACTGTATCGAAGAGATTCCAGCCTAGGCATGCGCATCGGTCCATAGCATTTTAAAATGCCCCGTTTTTTAAGCCCGCATTCGCTAGTGGATAAGGGGAACGGATAATGGTGCGAAGGGAAGCAAATGGGGGCGCAGTGACAGGGGTCCATAGAGTCACATAAGCAGCTACAGGTGGTCGGAGTCGGTCAAGGCCATGGCCCCAACAAAGCCTCCTGCGCTTTAGTTCTGGTCACAGCAGCTGTTCACGATATCGTGGCAAAGTCAAATACCCATAAAATACATCCTCGCTCGCATCTATCTCCTACTGCTCCTGCGGCATCTTTTTGGCCATGAAGACCTCGCCTGCTTTCAACACGCTCCTAGTAGCATTGAGCTGTTTCAACCGAGACCACGTGGTCCAATGCCACCATATACTACGTGGTTATGCCTACGGACTCGCCAACCGCCATGAAGGAGCCGTGGAAGTGCGTGGCTGAGAACCTCAGTACTTCGACGTGCCCCTGCCGACGGGCAGTCTGGACTCGGCCCTCTAGTCGTACGTCAACAGCCTTGTCGAGGGCTGTACTGCCATAGGCGCTGACAGCGTGTACGACTGCTTTTCCTCGAAGGCATCTTGGTGCGCCTTTAGGATACCGTCGGCGAGTATTTGAAAAACCCACATTGGCGCCTTATGCCCTGGCTGAACCAGAGGCGCTTCAGCAGATGTTGAAATCACGCGAGATCACATCGTGTAACACCTCACCGATTTGGATAGATCGTTCCCTCCTTTCCTATCTGTCTCACAAAACCCTGGACGGATTCATAACTTCATCAAGGGCCACAAGGAATGTACCACCAAATCGGCTGTTATTCTAGTCATTTCCCGGGTCAGATTGCAGACGAGGGGCGGGCGCTTTCAAAGGTTGACTGACCTTTTTTATGAATTCGGTATGGAGGCCTACTGTTCGAAACGTCCCAACGACGTGCACTACGTGACAGACATCCCGCTAGAAGACCTTCCGATAGATCCCAGCGGAGTGCATAGTAGGCGAGATCGGCGTCAAATTCTTCAGGGATTTCTGTGCAGCCCCATGGACTTGCAGCACAAGACTCAGGTTTTTATACCCCTTCGTTCCGTCTATGTTCACGACACTGACTCAACTTCTGATCGCAGCAGGACCCTGTGCTCCCGCCGGACGGCCGAACGGGCAAGAGATAACGAGGCGTGTGAGCCAGGCGGGGCCCGAGGCAGCGCGATGCAAAGCTTTATCTCTCACGACGGGACGCTCGCCACGCGTCGACGATCGCGCTAAACGGACGTTCAGCTGCGACGCCGTGCCGAAGGGAAGCGGGAAAGAAAGAGCAGCTGTCGCGTTCCACATCTACACTATTTCGCACTAGAATTTCCTGGCCGAGTAGAAGCGTTCTTTTGCGACGGCGATAGGCGTCATCCGGTCCTCGGTTTATTGCTAGCTCTTCGTACTTGCGGCTTCACACGTTGGCCTAGCCCGTGTCGCACGTTACGTCTGTCGCCACAGCCGTCTTTAGAGCCAGCTGAACGGGAGCACAACCGTCCGCAGTAACCGTGGGTGGGTTAGAAACAGCAACTAGGACCTGAATATGTACGCATTTGTCAGTCATGCTGGACAGGACACTTTTATAATGTATGCATTACGCTTCATAAGAGTTGCCACGGTTGTTGGTCTCGTCTCAGGACCAATCGATGTGCGCACAGCTCTGCCCTAACTCATTTCGGGCGCGGTCGGTACTACTCTTCGCGTTTTCGGTCCGATCCAGTACGCTTCTCGAGACGCGTCACTTTGCCTCAGCAGGAGAGCAAGGGCATGCCTCTGTTCTCCTGTTCATTATTCATCATTACTCGACAGAAACCGCCAGTGTCCAGCATGCCAACACAATCTGTGGTGTTCATCAAGGAAACGGGACGAAGAGTTTGGTTGCTCCGATAAGGTTATCCCAAGTGTAGGCCAGTCGCGCCGTTGTTATTCGTAGGACCCAAGGCTGCCCAGTACGCGTTTCCTTAAGACACAAAGCAGGTGATGCAGCTGGCATCGCTACGACAGGATTAGCTAAAGCCTTCACTGTCCCTAATTAGCATTCGAAGCTGTATGGCATTCCAAGCTATGTTTCTGCTGAACGGTAACACCCCTTTCACTCCCTCAGTCTATCTGATACACCGTCGTTTGCTTCCCAGTTCAGCCTGGTCCTCGGGTGGTTCACGCTGCCCATTAGATTGGGGTTTTGTTGGCGCAGCGCAACTGTCCGCCGATGGAACTGCCTCTTTCCTTCGCTCGTCCTCCGCCTCAAGAGGATGGTTACTGTCCTCTCGCACTAACATCTGCTGGTGTATGTACTCTGCTTCTGTTTGTTTCCCCTGCACCCGAAGCACCTCTGCCAGGTTGTTTATGCTGGTGAGTGTGTCCGGGTTCTTACGGCCTAGCAAAGTCTCCCTTATTTCCAGTGTCGCCCGATGCATCTGCTCTGCCGCCTTGTACTTCCCCTGGCTTTCAAATATAAGAGCCAGGTTGTTCATGCTGGTGAGTGTGGCCGGGTTCTCGGGACCCAACACCCTCTCCCTCAGTTCCAGTGTCGCCCGATGCATCTCTTCCGCCGCCTCGTACTTCCCCTGGCTGGACAGCACGAGGGCCAGGTTGTTCATACTGTCGAGTGTCCTAGGGTTCTTAGGGCCCAGCACCATCCTGTACCCTAAAAGCGCTTGTTTCTGTAATCCTGCTGCCTCGTTGTTCTTTCCCTGGTTGCCAAGAACCAGAGAAAGTGCATTCATGCTGTCGAGTGTGTCCGGGTTTTCAGGGCCCAGCACCGCCTCCCTCAGTCCCAGTGTCTGCCGATGCACCTTCTCTGCCTCCTCGTACTTCCCCTGGCTGTCGAGCACGAGGGCCAGGTTGTTCATGCTGCCGAGCGTGGAGGGATGCTGGAGGCCTAGCACCGTCTCGCTCAGCTTTAGTGTTTGCCGATGCGTTTTCTCCGCCTCCTCGTACTTGCCCTGTTGTCGGAGCGTTTCTGCTAGGTTGTTCATGCTAACGAGTGTAGAGGGATGCTGTCGGCCCAACACTGTCTCCCTCAGTTCCAGTGTCTGTCGATGCGTTTTCTCTGCCTTCTCGCACTTGCCCTGCTTGTTGAGCACGAGGGCCAGGTTGTTCATGCTGGCGAATGTGTCGGGATGCTGTCGGCCCAACATCATCTGCTTAAGTACCAGAGTCTGCTGATGCATCGTCTCCGCCTCCGCGTACCTGCCCTGCCCATAGAGTGCATTCGCGATATTCATCATGCTCTTAAGTGTGTCGGGATGCTGTCGGCCTAACACCGTCTCCCTCAGTTCCAGTGTCTGCCGATGCGTCTTCTCCGCCTCCTCATACTTCCCCTGGCTGTCGAGCACGTTGGCTAGGTTGCCCATGCTGGCTAGTGTGTCGGGATGCTGTCGGCCTAACACCGTCTCCTTCAACTCTAGGGTCTGCTGATGCATTGTCTCCGCCTCCGCGTACTTGCCCTGCCCATAAAGTGCATTCGCAATATTCATCATGCTCTTTAGTGTGTCGGGGTGCTCTCGGCCTAGCACTGCATTCTTTAGTTCCAGTGCATACCGATGCACCTTCTCTGCTTCTCTGTACTTGCCCAGCAAGTAATGTCCCTCGGCCACACTCTCCTCTAGAGGTAACAAAGTGTTCCTTTCGGTACATTCGTCCTTGAAATTTAACACCACTTGTGTATGCGGCAAGTAAGAACTCCACAAGTCTCGATTTGCGTGCGTTGGCCACGGAAACACTTGGAGAAGGTGTCGCAGTATGCGGGTCACCTGCTGGCTTTGCTTCTTCTGGATCTGGACCCAACTACGCGTGGCGAGACGCACGAGTCGGTGGACATCGAATCGGTCCGGCGTGTCCTTATGCGTGATGAAGGCGTACGCCTGCAAGGTGCTGATTGCCTCGTCTCTCGCCATCGCATTCTCCCTGGCGGAAGCAAGGATACGGGGATGTCCTTTTCCGCAAAGTAGGCGATAGACTGAAGGTATGACGTCGCTAATGGGGCGTCGCGTTGGATTTGCTCGAAAGATATGAGCCATGTGGTGGCCACCGCGTTGTCGATCTCTTCATACCGGCCCTGGTCGGTAAAGTGGTTGCTAAGCATCTGAACCATCATCTGGTCACTTGACGTGCAGTATTCAAGATACTTTACGACTCTCACGCTCATATGCCGTGCCATGTAGGCCGAAGCCTGTCTGATCGCTAAAGGTAGATAAACGAGGTACTTCAGCAGGTCTGTCGTGCTTTGCAGGTCGCCGATTTGGTTCGACTGGAGATCCTGGTGTAGTAGCTGAGCGGACTCGGATTCACCGAGTCGACCCAGCCCGAAAATTCCCTGTCGACGCTCAAATCCGGCCGCGATCTGGTGGTTCCGAGTGGTCAACAGAATCGAACCTGCTCGGTTGAAGGGGAGGAGGACATTAGTTGACCGTCCGTCAGCAATAACGGATCGTCGGCGTTATCGATGATGAGAAGCCACTTCCCCGCGTCTTCTCGACTGAGAGCTGCCTTCACGAGCTTCTTCACGTCAGCCTGGTCCTCATCGATCTCTTTCACCCCTATGGCCTGGCCGATTTCGTGGTAGGCGTTTTCGAACATAGTCATGTTCACAGCCGGGACCCAGAAGACAGAGCAATCAGAGTACGCCTCGCGGACACGGTAGGCGGCCTCGATGGCGACCTGCGTCTTCCCGATGCCGCCGAGACCCTCGATGACGGTCCGTTGGCACGTATTAGGATATGCGGTAGGGGGCAGCCTCCCGATGAGCTGTCGTAGAATAGACTCACGGCCCACAAAGTTTTCATTCTGTCCAAAAGGTACGGTGAAATGGGTGCCACATCTGTCTGTCGAAAAGCATTAGAGGTCGCGACGTTGTCTTAGCAGCTTGACTTACCTGGGATAGTTCCGGCGGTGCCTTGTGAACGCTTCTGAATCTCCCCACGTAGTCGAATGAATGCATTTTCCTCTCCTTCACCGTAGATTAACGGCAGGTAAATGTCAAAGATTCCAAGTAGCGAGTATGCTCGATCCTCTGGACGCTTCGTCGTACGGCTTCTCATCCAAGAGAATCGCTCGTGCACGCTGAACTGGCCCAGCGGTTGCCCTCGAAGGGCATCAATTGAAATCCCCGTGATTTCTTGCAGGAGCCCCTCCAGCGACGTCTTATCGCCTAAGCGTCGGCCTTCAACCGATAAGAAGATGACAGATTTAGGAGCGAGCAATTCCTGGAGCGTCCAGCCGCGCGAAAACCACCGACTTTTCCGGAAGGCCCCAGCCCACGGTGCGCCCAGCGGCTTTTCAACCTCGCTTCCGGCGCCTGCAGAGACATCGGCCAGATCAACATAGCACTGGGCGGCGTTCTGGTACCAGTGAAACATTGAGTTGATCGCTTCGGTTAGCTCGGCGCTGCTTGATTTGTCGATGCAGCACGTGTCGACCCAAAAGTAATGCAGGCCATCCGAGGCGGCCTTGCTCGCCGCAGAACGTAAGCTTTCGGTACCCCGCTTTGTGCTGGCCAGTGTGCTGCTGGACGTCCTGGAAGGTGACCTCCTGGTCATCGTCGGCCCACGTGTGCGAAAGAATGGCATACGGGGGAATGTTGTCGACCAAGTCCTTAGTCAGGCGGAAGCCCCGTCGCTTGCCAGCTGCAAAAGACGCATCGTAACTTAAGGCATATGTGATGGGTGAAAGACGTAGGTGTGAGGCGCAAGACGCCGTCGCCACAGAACGTTCGAGCTATTAGGGTGATTGCCAAGCAACGACCATGGCATCGCCTCACTGGCGTAGCGTTGTGCGTGCATGTTTAGCGAGCATGACAAGGGCTATCCAGCCTCCTTCCGCGCCTGGTGCGGCCCCCACCGTACCTGAGCAGCTAGGGCGATGCTGATTTTTCCACGGTAAAGTGGAGACAAAAAGAGAGACAAAGCACAGTCGTCGGGTCTATTAGTGTACTGGACTATCGCCGGAGTTTTTATAAAGTGGGGATTGCGTCGCCCTTGATACCAGGACGCGGCCCTGGAACGCGACGGTGGGGCACGTCTTGCAGCGCCGTGTCGCGTGCTTGTCGTGGGCCCAAGACAACCTGGGCAGGTTGCACCGCCTGCCTGTAGCGCATCGCGACGCGCTATATAGATGTGTGGTGCACACGCTACGGGTGGACAACTGTCGACCCGGTGCGCCCACGTGCGCTGCGAATTGCCTGTTGTACAGTATGACCTGCTTTTCGGCTTCGAAGGCCGCATGGTGGGTGCTACCCCGTGCTGCGTCCGGCGGTCAGGTACACTGCGCCTCTACGCTGTTGGTGGTTAGACTGAAGTCCGCGATGCAATTGCCAAAAAGTCTGCACGCTCAGTTGCGGCACGCGCAGACGGGTGGTCATCTGGTGGGTTTTGGGTGTCAACTGGATGCTGGGTTTGTAGTGGGAGAACAGAGAGGTTAGATTAATGCTACCAAATCTATTATTCTCAGACGACGGATGATTTCTCCTGAGTACAGCTGGCCACCTCGAAAATTGCTTATTACGATCCTTATTCCATATGGCTATGGATCGGCATGTCTTACTGTACCGAGTCTCGTTCGTGGATCGCTACCGTGGTTGAAATTGTATAGCCAAGAGAGTCTCACCACGGGTACGTGAAATGGAACAGTCCCCTCAGTTGCCTCGCTACGATGCGGGCTTCTTGGCCGAGGAAATCGTGCGCGGAGCTAGGAGCTGCTGTATGTAATTGAAATGACGTCCCCAAGAGCCCTTGTCGAGGCGACAGTCCATCGCGAATGCCGTCTAACGTGGCGCTCACTTCAGGCAACTTCGCCGTCCTTAAAAATGTTCAAAAAGGCTAGTCAGATCCCGGACGGTGACAGTGAGAGTTTCCCATTCCCGTTTTACCGGTAGCGTATGTTAATTTGTACCCTTGCAGTGCGGTTTCCAGTAGTATTGATATCAGTGGTGATGTGAGCCCCGCGAATTCGAAGTGCTTACGAACATGGTTTCGGGTCTCCCGGGCGTTGTAGCATAGTGACACAGCCAACTCCGTTTGCGACATGCTACGCAAGTGGGATGAGCTGCATCACACTATAGAAGATGAGTTCGAATGCGATATTGCTACAAATACAAATGGTTCTATCGTGCGTCGTACCTTGGTCTTCTTCAGTCGACAGTCATCGCAAGCAGCGCGCACCTGTCGCTGACTCGGGGCGTGCAAGAGCAGAGGACACGGGGGCTTAGTGATTACTAGCGTTGTGGGAGTCTGCAGCGACACTCACTGCAGGCTTTGGCGCAAGCGGTCGAGCAGAAGTTGATATAATTAGAAACGACGGTGTAGATGCACCAAGTATGTAGCCAACCAAGCATCAAACAAAACGCGGCGGCAAAAGTTTTTACAGGTGTAGCAGTGGAAGAATACCGCGCGAATGATCAACCCTGGCCTTTAGTTTAGGGTGGTGGGGTCCAGATTCTGCTTGTCAGCCGCATGGTCCGCATCAATGTGTGTCTTGCATCCGTGAACCCTTCTAATTCCAAGCCACCACAGTGGTTCTACGACAGCTGTTGGCTTGTTTGACATAGGGTTTTCCGCACAGCTATCACCCGTTGAAGCTATCCTTACGATTGCTTTTATTCTAGGGCGAGTCTAGTCGCATTATCGAACGGCGCGGCTTGGAGCGCAAAAGCGCAACTCTGGGCCTCCGCATGTACTGGAAGCCGGATCCGGAAAGGCAGGCTGGGTATGCAGTGCCAGTACAGGCCCTGTAGAAGAAGCTAAGGGAAGCGCCCGGCCGCGGCATTCAGCTTATCCAGCTTCCATTACCGAGCCGTGGGGCTTCCGTGCCATCATCAACGGACCGGCGCATTCAAGCTGTTGCCCCACTCCCACTGCGTAGGTGTGGCAATATGAGGCTATCACCAGTTTCGCCTATTAGGTCACGTGGAGAGCTACAGGGACCTGATGTAGGTCCTTTGGAGCATGTGGGGAGCGATCTCCCGCTACGAGTATATAGTCTGCCATGTCTGGCCCTTTCTTTTGTCCTTTCTAATGGATAACCTTGAACCTATCGCTTGCCACGCCTCCCCCAGTGCGACAGTAGGTAAGCGCCTTCATTCGGCCTTCAGTGTAACGTTCCAAGGAACGAGGGATCTGGTGATACCCTGAAGGTTCTATTGAGATGCGAAAACTACAGGTGAAGAGGAAAAGAAGAGGAACAGGCTCATCTCAGTCACCGTTTGGCAGGAATATATCCAGCCAGCCGCAATACGTACCGCCGGCCAGTGGTCCATGCGTTCCCATGCCCTTGTACCTATGTACCCATGCCGGAACACGGATTCGAAGCCAGGTCGAGCCGAGGAGAGTGGTATATAAGAGTGGTCGACTCCTTCTTTTACAAGATGCATTTACTTTTTCGAATACATCCACATCCACTCCTTTACTTCTTTCCCTCACTTCTTATGCTCTTCTTCTTTCTTTTTAGGAAGCCTTTCCCAACCGCCTTGGAAGGGAACTTCGTGGCATTCCTTATTTAAGGGTGTCGCAGACCACTGCACCATATCGGCAAAAGTATACCCACACGTGCGGTACAAATCTGCTCCCATATACGATTATATATAGTGTGACGACGGGCAAGTTTATTTTATTATTCCGCTCTTCTCAGCGAGCAAGCAGTGGTCGTATCCAGAGAAAAGGTCTAGTCCCGTGAAGATTTGGCAGTTCGCGAAGGCTTCGGCGAACTCGTCGCACCCTCTATGTAGGAGCGCATCCCTGATCGTGACTCCATTTAGCCGCGTGGCCGAATTAATGAGTCTAACACACCCGTCTTTTTTCTGACCACAAACCAGCTGTTCCGGCTAGGACCGTGACACTCTTCTTGCCATCCCCTGACTAGCCTTTTATTCAGGACTTCAATTGCCTTCTGCACCAGTGCGCCTGGAATTGGCACGTTCTTAGCTTGCCATACGACGCGCTGAACGGTCCGGATTTCATAGGGTGGTAAGATCTCCGGGCGGATCTGGCCCATCTCCATTGGGTCTCAGGCTAGATAAGCTTCTCTGTTCTGGAGAACCTGCTTGAGAATGCCTCTTTCTTGTGTTAGCTGTCAGTGCCAGCCCGCACGAACTCGAAACCCACCAGCGGTGCGACTGCGGAGTCGTGCTCGGCGCTTTTCTCCACTGTTGCCACCTCTGGCTCTGCCTGCTATGGGTTGAGGTGATCAATGACTTCCGCCTTTTCAGCTGGGTTTCCTCAACGTGCTGGGTGACTTCGTACACAGAGAGGAGTCCCTGCTTTTGCAGCTCGCTCCTTGCGAATGCTTGCTGGCGCGCATCCCCTTTGCGCTGGTGAAAGATCACCTTGAAGAGTTCCCAAACGGTTGGCTTGCCGCGTCGCACCGCGCCTGCTGATATTTCACTATCTAGCCACTCGCCATTCTCATTGCGACTGTCAAGCCGAAACCCCCTGATGTTGGGGTCGAAATGGGCGATTCCCTCTTGATCAAGCAGGTCCAACGTGCCGCAGCGCATACTCCTGTCGTCTTGCATTCCACAAGCATAACAGCCGCCTGATGCATAGGTATTCACGAAGGGAATCTGGTCGACTGGCCGCACCCTGTGGTATGAGCCTTTGCCGCCGCGACTACCTCGGCCATAGCCTTGTGAGTGATATGTTCCCTTGATCGCGATGACTTGATGCAGGTTCTGCTGACCAGCGGCAGGCACACGTTCGTCCTTCTGGTGCTTCGCAAGTTGAACTATAAGGAGCTTCAACTCCTTAACCTGTTTGCGCAGCTTGTCCATGGGATTATCAACGGTATTGACCTGGTCCTCCTTAGGTGGTTTCTTTTTCAGTTTGTGGGGCACCTTCTGATTAAGGGGACCTTCTTCAGCTGCCTGAATGCCTGCGCTGTCGGGGTCCAGGGTGTTGGTAAACTTCTTATCGACCATCCAGTTCATCAGATACTTAATCGTGTCATCATATCCAAGATCTCTGCACTTCTTGTACAAATGATGCTGAATTTTCGGGTGAAGTCTCTTGATCAGACCTTCTCGCGTAGGCTTGACTTGGTTCCCGTTGTTTTCAGTGACTGTCTGGAGCTCCTGTGCCAACTCCCGATGCTCTAATAGGTAATTGAAGATGTCCATATGGTCGCTGAGCTTGGGGCCGGCTTCCAGAACTGACAGCCTCCGGCTGGTACGGATCTTCTGTAGCTTGTCACCCAGTAGGGACACATCGAGCATGTTGTCTTTCATTCTGCCCAAGTCTTGCTTTGTTCGATACATGTAATGACCATGAAAAGAGTCTGCTGACCCTCACAATAGGCCGTGAGCTCTGCGATCCAATCCTCATCCGAAAGCTTGAAGCGTCGCATGTGCAACTCGTGATCGTTTGCTTATTGTCGCATTCAATTTTGATCGTCTTTTCGTCCAGTTCCACAGTAAGTTCCTTTAGAAGACGGCTCACGTATAAGGTCTCTTTCGCTGCTTGGGCCAGTGCGAGCAACTCGGCTTCTGTCGTCGATGTGGTGACAGTGTCTTGCTTGTTTGCTCTCCATCCGATCAGTCCTCCGAATAACCTCATGGCGAACGCCTGAGAACTCTTCCGATCCAAGGTGTTATCGGCAAATGATGCGTCACTGGCGATTTGTAAATCGTCCAACCCTCCAAAGTGCAGGGCAAGGTGTCGTGTCGAATGGAGGTACCACAGGACTCGGTCGGCAGCTGCTTGGTGCTTTGGACTTGGATTGTTTAAAAACCTGGCTAGCCTTGAGGTAGCAAACGCCACATCTGGTCTCGTGGACACTGCGGCGAATAGAAGAGACCCGTTCTTCTTTTGGTACTGTTGGACCTCTCGCTGGGAAGCCGCAATGGCTCGTGGAACCAGCTCTTCCGGGCCCATTGGCACGATGTGCGGGGGTTTGGTGTCTGCGAGAGTCGTGATCTTCTCAATGTAGGCGGTCTGTGCCATCCAGATAGTTCTTGACGGCCTGTCACGTATGACTTCCATGCCAAGGAACCACTGGACTGGGTCTCCTCCGCTGATCTTATATCGCTTTTGGAGCTCTACTGCTAGGTGTTCGGCGTTGTGAGCATCTTTCTGCCGGTACGCGATAATGACGTCGTCCACATAGAAGAAAACAAGTACGCCTCCTTTGATGAAGCAACATGGCTCGTGGGGAACTTGTAGGTATCCAATCGTCGAGAGGGTTTTCGTGAACTCTTCTACCAGAGCATTGGGAGATCCGTAATTCGTACAGTGCTTTGTTGAGTTGTAGGACCGTTCCGTGCTTCCGTGATCCGGGAGGCATCCGCATGAATATCTCTTGATCAACTGGTGCGTGTACGAAGGCGTTTACCACGTCATACTGGATCAGTTCTAAGTCGAAGCGAGCTGCAACTGCAATTAGCGTTCGAAAGGACTTTCCTGCCAGTGTTGTAGCGTATGTCTCTTGGTTCTGTGACTTGGCTTGCTGGTCTCCTCGGACTAAGAGGCGCGCCTTGCACTTCTGAAACCTTACGTGCTTATCGAACTTTTACACGTATACTCAGATTGAATCAAGGATTTGGTGTCCTTGTAGTCGGGGCTCTTTGGCCTGTATCTCCGTCCAGGAGTTCATATCTTTATGGCTTTGTAAGTGGTCAATCTCTGCTTGGATGAATAACTTGCCGAGTGGGTGTTTCGCTAAGTCATAGTGACTTCTAGGCGGTGGCGGTAGCAGGGAACGGTGAATCTTCACCCCTGACGTAGAAGCCTTTCGAATTTGGCTCGGCTAAGTGTCTTGCCATCCGTCCCTTTCATGGGTACAGATTTGTGGCCTGCTAGAAAAGCGGCTTGCCACGTGATTGTCTTTTTCTTTCGGCTTGAGCAGTCGCCTCTTCTGAGGATGCTTGTGAGATTGCATATGTGAGTAATGCTAATGGTGGTGTCTCTGGTGGAGATGGGAATGGTTCAAATTCCGCGGTGGTACGAGGCAATTGTTCATCCTCGTTCTCTCCCGGTACTTCCATACTCTCTTGGTTACCAGTTCCGTTTTCCATTTCCATTATTGGCATCACTTCGATCACATCTTCTGGTTTTGGCTCTTGTACGTCCTCTGGCAAGGAGCGTTGGCTCACGTACTTAGCGATCAGGCTTGTATCTGCTTGCAGGAGTTCATCTCAAAATGCATCGAAATCTCTTGTAAATCTCTCGTCCTCATTGAAAATGACGTCTCTGGTACTGATGACCTTGTTCATGGTCGGAATCCAGATTCTGTAGATGTTTGATGATCGGTACCCAACGTGGTATTCAATCCAGGCCTTTGGTGCGAGCCTTTGTTTCCTCGCAAACCTTTATTGAGCCATGGGCGTCATTGCGAAGGCATTGCATCCGTATGCTCTGAGGTGCGTCTGATCCGGCTTTCTATCGGGGGCTGGAATGCCACGAGCTTTTGCCATAGCAGTGTAGAAGTTGTTGTATAGCGATGACCACTTGGAACCACAATTTGGAGTTCGATTGTGGAGGTACACTGCTGCTTTTCCGATCTCTGGCCATAGTTGTTGTGGGAGCTTAGCTCCAACGCGCATTGCACGCTGCTTGTCCTTGATGACACCCCTGAGCGCTCAGCGCATCCGTTCTGTGACTGGGTATATGGGGCTGAGGGCTCGATCTTGATGTGCTTGTGTGAAATGAACGTGGCGACCTTGGGCTTCACTTCCGTGATCTCGTTGTCGCACTTGATGACCTTGACTTTAATCCCATGTTGATTTTCCATTATTCTAAGGAAGGACCGTAGAACGGAAATGATTGAACTCGTAGTCTTATCACCTAGGTAGTAATCCCAGATGTATCCAGTTCGTCGACATGTGAGTAGGGCTTGTGACACATAGCCCTGGATGCCTAGCTCGTAGTCGTGAAAATCGATCGCGATTCGTTCTCCGCTTTGTTCATCCGACGCCCTTGGTTTTCGCTGGATTTTTCTCTTTATCTTCGAGAGTCCGCACGCATCGCATTCCACTGTCGTAGGTCCTCGTATCTTCACCCCTTGAGAAGCGTTGACGAGGTGTTCGAGTGCTGCTGGACCCGGACGGCCGAGGCGGCCGTGCCATCTTATTGCCTCCCCCGTGAGCGGTGGTCTTTGGGTCCATTTGGCATGTGCCTTTTGGTAGGACGTAAACGAAGCCGGTTGATTTGCCGCTGGTCGGTATTCCAGGACATACTGGCCACACCTATCTTGTAAGGTGCATACTACCGACTTGTCTCGTCTTCGCAGCATCGTTTGTTCGTTTGCGTTGTCCCAATGGTATCCCTTCCCTCGTAGCTGGCGTAGTGATACCAGAGTGGTAAGCAGTCGCGGGCAGTATGCAACGTCTTCCAGGACGAGTTTCCGAAGTCCAGTGTTGACGATCATGGTTCCGAAACCTAGGATGGGCAGAGTCCGGTCTCCTGACCACACGAAATCATCGTTACGTGCAGGTCTCGGGTCGTGTAATCTTTCAGCCGTGGTTATGATGGAAATTGTCGTGGCCCGGTCCAGGATAACCGAACGCTGGAGTGGAAAGTCCCTTTTATCCACCATGAAACTACCTGGAATTTCGGCTACCCTTCTTCTGGATAGTCAGTCTGTCGACTGGGAGCTCTCTTTGATGGTTCGAGGGTGCTGGATTTTGTCCTCGCTCTCTTCATCCCTCGGACCTTTGCTTGCAACTCTGTGTCGTTCTCCAGGTTGTTCGTGACGCGGTCCTGGATTTCTTTTCGAGGCCTGAACTTGGGGTATGCCTTTTCTAGGAACACGTAGTAGCACATTTCAAGGGCGTGAGGAAGATTGCAGGCTAGGCACCGATCATCGCGAGAAGAATCTCGTTGACTGGATCTGCTGCCCCTTCCTCGACGTGGCTTAGCCGCACCTGGGCCAGCTGGGTTCTGATCCTCAACGGTACAGGTGTCCCCAATTTGGTTATCATCCTGGGGCTCTTCATCAGCCTCGCCAGCGTACGTGGCGAATGATCCCTTCCTAAAACCTTTCGGTATATGGTGGATTGCAATGCCTTGACGGAAATCGTTTCCCAAGCTCCGAAACTCTAGGCTCCCATCTGAAATGGCTTCTTTCTTATGTTTTTGGTATGCGGCGGCCTAAGACGGCATGAGAGTGCTGACGGCTTTCAAGAAGTCTACCGCCCATGCGGAGCTGTCCTGAGCGTCTGCAACTCCTTTGGCCTTAGCCTTCGCCATTACCATCTCCCACTTGTCTGCCCAAGCTCTTACGTCCCTGATGAACCGGGGAGGTTTGATTGCTTCCTTATATTCTTGCCGGATCGCTTGCTTCTCGTCGCTGGAGATCATGCCGCATCTGGCCTCGAGATTGGCGTACCATCTCCAGATGCCGTCTCCTGGTTGGCAGCAGGTGGAAATGAACTCGGGGTCGACTGTCGAGAAGATCCACTTGTTGAGTTTCTCGAAGGATGTCTTCTGGGCGAGTTAGGTGGTCTCCTTCTGCTTGTACCAGTTGTAGTCCAGGTTGAAGTTCTTCTGTCCAGCGTCGGTGAGGTCGGTCATCATCCATTACCCGTCTGCCTTTTCTTGTAAGCTCACCCCCTACCAAAGAGCCAACCCCCAAACAGCCACTGGTTTCGGACAACAGATGAGGCAATCACAGCTCTTCAACACCAAATATTTAACCAACCAGACATCGTACAGACACAAAAATGACATCTCTAGAACCACCGTTCTCCGTCCTTTTGTTTGATACCAATATCGATGGATGAAATGCAGCTGGCTGCCGCTCTCCTCCAAGTGACCCAAGGTCAATCAATCCCCTTAGTCACCAAGCAATACAACGTCACCTGGCACTAGTTAACTGCTAGATTCAATTGCAAGCCTCTTAAAAGGCATGCCTAGGAGCATCACCAAGCCCTCACTGAGGAGTAAGAGCGCCAGCTTATGGCGTGGGTGTTACTTCAAGGCCGCCTTGGCTGAGCTCCAACACACGGCCGCTTTCGTCAATTTGCCCAGTCCATCCTCGAGACCTCTAGAAGCCACGCCGCCTTGGAAAACGCTGGCATTATCAGTTCTTCAAGCGCTGGCCGCAGGTCAAGACCCTGGTGTCCACTGGTATGGATTTCCAGCGCCTCAACGGCGCCTCCCGCGCCAATATTGAGGAGTTATTCGAAAGGCTGGCCCACGAAGACCTCGTTAGCATTCCACCGGAGCACACCTAGAACTTCGATAAGATAGGTGCTCAGATTGGCCTTGGAGACTGCCCCTTCGTTATCGGATCTGCCGCTATGAGCCAGATCTTCGCTATGGATACGCCTCGAGGCAAGTGGACGACCTCTCTGGAAACAATCTCTGCCGCTGGCCGCGCGCTGCCTCCACTGGTGATTTTCAAGGGCAAGGCAGTTCAACAGCAGTGGTTCAACTCTTAAGTCGATGAGCAGGACCTCGAAAGCTGGTCTTTTGAAGCCTCACAGGCTGGCTGGACCAGCAATTCAATTGCGCTGCGCTGGCTGAAGCAGATATTCGTGCCTCTGACGGCTCCAGAAGACCCTAAACAGTGGCGGCACCTCACCTTCGACGGCCACGTAAGCCACTGCGCTGAGGACTTCATGATGACCTGTTTCGAGGCACGCGTCTGGCTCAACTTTTTACCAGCTCATACTTCTCAAGTGCTGCATCCGTTAGATCTCGGCCCTTTCTCAGTGTTAAAGCGAGCCTATCGGAAATACCTACGTGACGCTTGCCTCACCAGCTTAACACTGACTCCAAAGAAGCCAGAGTTTCTGGAGGCCTGGAATAAGGCTCGCAAGGAGGCTCTGACACCTGAGCATATCGCCACAGGCTGGAGAGCGACCGGCATCTATCCAAGGGACCCCAGCAAGCCGCTTAATAGCCGACTGGCGAGGCAGCATGACCGCGACAGGCCAGAGGGGTCAAATTGGTGTGTTCCGCAGCCAAGGGAGGACCCTCTGCCGTCGCAGATGTCTGCTCTAGAGGTCAAGACACCGAGGACGTCACGTCAGATCAGCGTAATCCACCGGGACCTTGGTGGTGTTGATCCAGTTTATAACAACGCAACGCTACGCCAGGTGTTTCGGAAGGCTGGCAAGGCCTTGGACCAAGCGACCGCTGAGATCTCCAGTCTGAAGCACGAACGAGACCAATTGGCTGCAGCGCTGGATCGCCAGAAGCCCCAGAAACAGCGCAAGGTTCAGCCAACCGCTCAGGACCGTTTCGTGACGATGCTGGAGGTGCGCAAAGTTAAGGAGGAGATGTCGACCCCTAAAGATGCAGGGGTACGGTCACTGCGGAATCTGAAGCTGTCCGCACAGACGGATCGGACGAAGAAGTCGATCATGAGATAGAAGACTGCATCATAGTCTCTTGAGATCAGTCTGCTTGTGCGTAGCTATTGTGATTGTTGAGATAATTCAATTGATCCGTAGTGTTGCCATCGCGTGAGGTCATCTCGACCTCTGGCCGTTTGGGGGTTGGCTCTTTGGTGGGGGTGAGCTTATCAAATTCTCTTGATGATGGTATGCTTCGATGCCCTCGTCGTCTCTAGCTAGCAAAGTACGTGCCTCTCTGAGGGAATTTGCTGTTTTCACGTATTTCTGATGTCTGATGTCCGGAATCGTCAGTCGCTTAATCAGTAGTCGCTTGTCTGTGACGTGATCTTCAAGACCGTGCGTCGTAACTTGGAGTAGGACGACGTGTCGCCAGCTCGTCCAGTCCGACGACTTCCTTAGCTGCGCCGACAGGCCATTGATCGATCCGAATGGTTGCTGCATGTTGGATTTGTCGGCTTGAGGCAGTAAGACTCTTAATTGTTCGATTCTGATATCATCCGTGGCATCTCAATTGATGGTATGAAGTTGTTCTCTCTCCTCCCCGCTGTAGGCTAGTGGAGTGCGACTCCAGTTTTACGTAGTTCTTTGCTTCTGCCGGCTGGCGCACAGCTGTTAGGCAGTACATCTGACAACTAGCGACAGGCTCAGGAGTAGCCTATAATATAATGCCACACAATGTATATCAAGACAAAGTGTTACGCCTCTGAACCCTTGCCTTAAGAGTTTCACCGTTGCCATTGGATCGGGATTCCTGGTTGCCTCGATGGGTACTGTCAATGGATCTCTCGCTGTTTTTTCCGGCATTGTAACCCTGCCGAGTCCCTTTGTTGAACGAGCTTCGATGGTGGTTCTTTGAACTGATGTTCTCGCAGGTCACGTCGATTTCACGGACTAGCATCGGGTGCCCGGGATCCATGATGTCGAAAGGGGCTAACAAGTCGCCCGGCCGCGTCATCGGAACGGCAGTGTCGCATTCGGTCCATTGCCCGTGGCCGAGGTGATCCTGGGCCAAGCGATGGAGCTGAATAGCAGTGTCTCCCTCCCACTCGAAGTAGGCGTACTTTCCATACCGGCTACGTTTCTGTAGAAGGTATAGAATAGGTTCGACAAGGAAGGATATAATAATGATAATAGCTCCTATGGTGTATGTGAATGCCAGGCCAAAAATGCTGAATGAGCTGTATTGCTCGCTTCGAATTTTCTGAATGTGTGTCAGTCAAGCGATTACTGATAGGGCTTGGAGGTTCAACAGTTAAGCATAATTACCTGGTTGTGGCAAAATTCCCATTCCCATTCACTCGCTGGTTTATAGGTATCAAGCCTGTCGGACGAATCGAGGGTTCCTCGAGCAGTGGTGACATAGAGGGATTGGAAAGAGGCTAATAGAATATACCACCACTGAGTAACGTCTGTCTGCCATAGATTCTTCTCGGTAGCGTCTAGTTGGCCTGATTGTATTAGTCTCTGAGACGCAAGCGATGCTGGGCCTAGCGTCTCGACAATCCGAAAGAGACTGGCCCCGCTTTGGGTTCGCATGAAGTGTCCCCATAGGAGAAGAGATGCAAGTTTGTTTTGTGACACAGGCCTCTCAGCGCTCCAGTCTTCCCTGGTTAGACCGAACCACGGAGCAGCACTGAATAGGGCATCCGTAGAAGCCCCTAGACTGCCACATTCGCCCAATACTGGATCCCGGCACCACTGCGTTTGTTGTATGCATCCCATTGGCGACGCCGCTTCGCTAGGACGATACCAAATTATCGGATCAGAATCACCTGGCGTATATGCAATTCCAGCGGGAATTGTTGCTCTGTACCAATCGTCGTCTGTGTGTGACATGAAATGAACTCCATTGCCGGACAGAAAGAACAAGGTTACTTCACCAGTCCCGTCATCAATAGATGGGTCTAAATGAAATCCAGAAGTTTCGTTCAAACCGTTATCTGGGATGAAAGTACTCGCTCTTTCATCGTTTCATCAGTTTCAAATCAAGCAGCAAGACATATATAAGTCTGAAGCTAGATAATCGTAATTGATACGACATTTTATAGATATTGGAGGGAAATGGGAGCCTTACGAGAGTAAGAAATTGGAAGAGCCGGTAAGCCCTTGCCCTGCTCCGGCATACTGGGTCTCAATATCTGGAACAGCATATGTGTAGTTGTTGAGCATCAGAGGCTGGGGGCCATAGGAGTAGGCGGTAAAGTTCCGATTTTTGTTGGTTATATTATGCGTGCGCCCTTCTGTGGCCAGTGGGGCGCACTATCAATATGTTAGAACTTTTTTTCAGTGCCCCAACTGTCTCTTAAACGTTATATCGCTTAGAATTGAAGATGCATTCCACCAGACAAAAGAGACAGTAGATATGCTTATATAGCACAGAGCCGATAAGGCACGGGAAACTAACCTGCAGAACAAATCGAAACTCGAGGGTCTCTTCCTTGGGTGCATTGAGTCCGAAAATGTCATTGCTGTTTAGGTGACCCGTATCGAATCGTATATTTGAGTTGTTCCGCATACAGCTACCGGCTTTGAAAGGGCACGGCGCGTTGTAGTCCATTGTCGCCGTTGAAATAGTGCTGGTAACAAACCGAGAACACTCAAGGAGATTTGAGCTCGAATGGGAATAACATGATTGAGCGTAGTTCTTCAAGTTATTATTATAGGCCGACCAGTAGGATAGTTGGGCATTCCATAAGGTTGCGTTCTCTCCACCGAAGCCAGCGAGTTCGCAGGTGTCTCCCTTGAGAAGTACTTCACCCGCTGTCGAAATTTGCGAAGAAAAGCCACCTGCCACTGTAAACGCACAGATAGAGCAGAGAAGGAACAGGCATACAGGTAGGACACGAAGCCAAGCCGACCGGCGTTCACGGCGCCATGCCCACATCAAGCGGATGAAAGACACAAGCCCCGACTCGGGAGAATATGAATTGCGTAATAAGACCTGTCTTTGGTGGTGGACGGCATCCCGGGGGTCCGGCGTTGAGTAGTATTGATGGAAAATGATGGCGAAAATGCGCCAGAACCGGGAGGCAACGAAGGGTATGAAGAATGCGGTGAATGCAATGAGAAGGTTGCCATGTTCCCGTGTTGTTGTCAGGGTCGCACCCATGACAGCCGATCCCCGGGACCAGTTGGTCCAGACACCGAGGTAGACCGAGTCAGCTGTGTCCATGGCGAGGTATGTTCTCCAGGGGTGGGTACAAGGTGAGCATGCAGCCGACGCATTCAATCAATAGTATTGCAGTTCAGACAAAGCAGAGATTGGGATGTGGGAATGGAATTGTGGATGATCCACCAACCCTTGAAGTGGGTTGACAGGCTGTCATATATACACAGGAGACAGGTGAAGCAGACCCTTACTGTGCCATAGTGTACGCCACATACTAACGCTGGGATCTGTACAGTAGACCCCTTCACTTGCAACAAATGGTTTGTCCGACCAGGAATGCCAAGGCCTATCACACTCCCAAGACTTCTTGGAAATGCAGATTCGTAGGCAATAAGTGCCAATCAGTTCGCCAAGCCTACTTTTCAATCTGCGGTGCATAGTATGACCCCACCATCATTCCGATAGGCAGTTGAAATGGACAAATCCAAATCGAGGACGATGAGGGTACCCTGCAATGGAAGTATTAGTGCTTACTTCGGCAATGCACAATTTGCAAAGGGGCTTGCAGTCGCTCCTTGTCCCGAAACAGCGTCCGTAGGTGATACGTGACGGACCTGGGACCCTGCCAATCTGGGGCAGCTGTCAAGGCCCTGCCACCTGATGAAGTGGGGGCCGTGTGTTCGAGAATCCCAGCAGCGCCGCCAGCGCCGCACCAGATAGCTTGATCTTCACCTTCTGTTTGACCCCTCTGCTTTTCGTGTCAGTAGGCGTATGGGAGCCAACGGTGCGTTGTTTCCAACAACTCCAGCCTGTAGCGCGAGAACGGTGCTCTGATCATGCTGATTTCTTATAGTAAAGATTATAACGAGCGTCAGCAACACATTGAACTGAGATAAAGGACCCTATTGCAGATGAAAGGAGGTAGATAGGTGATGCGTAAAGGGTAGGGGACCTACCAGTTGACAGATCCTGTTCTTAATAGCCTATGTATGTCCACGGTATCCAGTTTAGCAGACTAGGTTATTGTCCCCCCCGTGGTGGCACGCATCAATAGGCCTTGGTAAACACCTTGGTCCCATACATTGCATTTTCCTGTCAGTGCCCGCCCAGCCCCATCTGCCCCCGCCACGATGAACGCTACGTATAGCTTCTCGCACCATTGGTTAACATCTAATCCTCGCAGCATGAGATTCTAAGAAGGTACATTTCGTCGCTCCCTTTGGTCGGAGTCCACCATAAGATTACAACTAAGTTCACTTTTTTCATAATCCTTCCATAACGAAAAAACTTTTTGAAACCGACCCCACATAGCGATAACTTCACAACCACGACTCTATAAGCTACCGGATAGCCCGGAAACTGTTCCTAGGGCTTCATTTAGCCTAGAAATGGTCGATTCACCACCCTCGAGGCAAAGCGCGGGTGGTGGGAGCCGCCATAGGCCCGCCCTACCCCCGAGCCGTCACCTCTGGACTCAAGAACACCATCGCCAGACAGCATTACAACACCTGGACGCAGTCCAGAGGATATACGCAGCACTATAAACGACTTTAAACGCTTCCTAGCTGGTGAAGTCAACATTGCGGCCTTAGCCGCAGCAGTTCAAGCCGCCATTCCGGTCCTAGAGACGGCGGCTAAGGAATCGGACAACCAGCCCAGCGTCGAAAGACGCATCAATGCTATCGAGAACACGCTGCAAGCTATCTATAAGGAAATTAAAGCTCCTAAGACGTACGCTGCAGCCGCTACTGCCCTTACCGCCGCCACAGCGCCTAGGGCCCCCAGGTAGCCAAGACTCTGCCTCCTCGACACGAACGGGAGGTAACGGTCAAGGCCGTAGGAACTGAAGGCCGCACCTACGAAGAGATCGTGCGGAAAGTTAACGCAGCAACAGGTAAAGAAACAGCAATAGCCGCACGGAAGCTTCCCAGCGGAGACTATGCTATTACCTGCAAGACAGCAGAAGAGAAGCGACAGCTGGAAACTGACCGGGCCTGGACCACCGAGGCCTTCGGAGAGAACGCCTCTATCCAGAAGAGAAAGATCCTGGTGGTGGCCCATGGCATCAACAAGGAGGCCATAGAGACGAACCAAGGGCAGCTAGGAGTCCAACTCCGGAACCAGCCCGGCGGCCCGATCGACGTCCTAGAGGCCAAGCTCCTCGCAACGCTAAGACCTCGTCTAGGAAGGTCACGGCCCTATATATTGCAGTACCAACGGTTCAACAAGCGGAACAGCTATGCCGAGACGGCCTTATTTGGCAGTATGGCTACTATCCATGCGAGCCCTTCGCCGAAGGAGCCCAGCTTAAGCAGTGCTACCACTGCTACCGCTATGGACATATCGCCCGAGTCTGCCGCCACGCACGTAGGTGCGGGCTCTGCTCTTCAACAAAGCATGGCGATAAAGAATGCCCAGAAGCCGAGAATAAGAGCCGGTACTGCTGTCCAGCATGCCGAGGACCACACACTGCGTGGTCCAAAGGAGTGTCCAGTCCGCCAGGAGCAGGTCCAGATCGCCAAGGCTACTTATGTCACGAGACCGAAGGGATTCGCACTGCCCTCGCAAGAACCCCTAAGCCAACAGCCGAGGACTGGCAGACAGTACAGCCGCGAAAGCGTCGAGCAACCAGCTGCCGCACTAGAAGCACTGGCAGAGCCCGCAGCAGAACCCACGAAGAGACAGACAACATGGACATCGAAACACCGGAGTCAACACTAAACAGCATCCACGCTCGACCATGACAACGCTAAGGATCCTACACTGGAACACGCAGAAAAGCAAGAAAGCACAGATCCCGGCAGTCGATGCCATCTCCGAAGAGTACGACGTCCTGGCTATCCAAGAGCCCTGGCGAAACCCACACATGCCGACCACCTACTGCCCGAGATCCTCTCCGTACTACCTTCTCTATGCCGCCGAGGAGGCAGAGCTTGCATTTACATTAATAAGAAGCACCCCCAGCGCAGTGGACTTATAAGGCGCAATCAGATAGGTGCAACATCACGATCCAGTTACCAGATGGTCCTATAACAGTTATCTGCGTATACTCGCCTCCTCCTGGATCGATTAGCAGATCGGACCTGCCAGCTATCGAAGCCCTCCTTACCGGTCCCCAGCTAGGACGAACAGTCCTCGTAGGAGACTTTAACGTCCACCACCCTGTCTGGGGAGGATATAACGTCCGACCTCATAAGGCAGCCGATAAGCTACTCCAGCTAGCAGAATCCTGGAGACTCCAGCTTATCACTCCCCTGGAACACCGACATGGACTCGAAGAGGGTGCATGGACTCCACGATCGACTTGGCGTGGGCCACGGACGATCTCCGAGCTGCCTACGACGGGTACGCCCCATATGCTGGATCCGATCACCTCCCCCAGGTGATACGCGTGGCTGGACCCCATACAGACCGCCAAGATAGGCCACGACGCAGCTGGAAAACAGCTGACTATGGCCAGGCGAAGGCAGAAGCGGCATACCTACCACAGCCAGGGCGACTCGAGACACCAGAAGAAATCGATAGCTACACTGAAACGTTAACTAAGGAATTAACTCGGATAGCCGACCTAGTTGCCCCCCTCCGCTACTCTAAAGGGAGAGGCAAAGCCTGGTGGAACCGCGAGACAGAAGAAGCTATAGAGAAGGAGCGAAGAGCCCAGCGGATATGGCTTTCCGACAGGACGGACGTAGCTTGGCGAGCCCTCCGGCAGTCAACTCTCTTAAAGAAGAAAGCAATCCGAGAAGCCAAGACGGCGTCCTGGAGACATATGCTCCACGAGGCGTCTAGCCAGCCAGCTGGCGTCTGGAATATCGCGAGATGGGCAAGAACGGAAGGAGCAGCACCGCCGTTACCCCCGGCAGTCCCTACACTTTACACATCGCGTGGCGAAGCAACAACCCATAAGGAGAAAACAGAGGCCTTCCGAGAGAGGTTCTATCCCCTCCCTAAGGCTACGTACACCGGCTTCCGAATAACGAACCGGCTCGCAGCGCCTCTCGATATGGACAGCAAGGTGACAGCAGAACAAGTCCAAGACGTCCTTACTAAGGCAGGCCAGTGGAAGGCACCTGGGCCAGACCAGCTTCCGAACGGATTCCTTAAACGCCTAGGAAAGCCCCTCTTCCAGGCCTTGGCCTCCCTAGCGGAAGCGTGCTGGCATATAGGATACTATCCAAGAGCGTTCCGGAAAGCAGTCACCGTCATCCTCCGGAAGCCAGGAAAGCAGCCAAACGAGTATCACCAAGCCGGCGGATGGAGACCTATCGCGCTGCTCAACACTATAGGGAAAGCGATCGAGAGCCTACTAGCGCAACGGCTAGCTAGCTTTGCCGAAGAGAACGGACTGCTCCCGGACGAACAGATGGGCAACCGGAAAGGCCGCTCCACGGAAACAGCCTTACGGTTGCTAACGGACCTAGTCCGCACAGCCTGGAAACATGGAGGCGCAGCAACCCTTCTATCGCTGGATATTTCGGGCGCTTTCGACTCGGTCGACCATGGAAGGCTCCTCGCTAACCTGCGAGCGCTGAGGGTCCCTATATGGACTATCAGTTGGATCCGAAGCTTCCTATCTAACCGGTCCACCACGCTATTCTTCGACGGCCAGGAATCGGACGAGATCCCAGTCCCAGCAGGCGTCCCGCAAGGCTCACCCCTATCGCCTATCCTCTTCTGCCTCTATACAGCTGGTCTCTATAAGGCTCTCCGCGCCGTACCAGGGATAGCCACTATAGCCTTCGCAGACGACACAAACCTCGTGGGCTTCGGCTTAAACCCAGAGCAGACTTGCGAGCGGCTGGAAGCCGCTCATAGGGTCTGCAAAGAATGGGCAGTTAGCCACGGCATGACCTTTGCAGTCCAGAAATATCACCTAGTCCACTTCTCTCGAAGACGGAAAGGTCCGGACACAAAGATAGCCTTAGAAGGTCACGAAATCGAACCAGAAGACTCCTGCCGCGTCCTTGGCATCCAAGTGGATAGACGTCTCCGCTGGGACGTCCACATCCAGTCGATATCGAAGAAGATGGCGACGCAGGTCTATGCTCTAGACCGGATAGCCGGCTCGACATGGGGCGCGTCTCTCCAGCGAGCCCGCCAAGTCTATACAGCCGTCGTACGGTCTGCGATAGGCTATGGAGCTTCAGAGTGGCACCGACAGATCTCGAAAAATAGAGCTAAGGCACTCAACGACGTCCAAACAGAGTGCCTCCGAAAGGTCACAGGAGCTTTCAAAGCCACGGCCACCGCAGTACTAGAAACGGAAGCTTATGTGTCCCCCTTAGACACGTGGCTCAACAGAAGGGTGGCGGCATCGGAAGAGAGGCTCCAACAGCCGCGTATCGCATAACTCATCCAAGCGAGATGCGATAGCGCAGCTAGATGGATCCTAACAAGACCGACTCGCCGGCGCAGACCGAAAGGCCCCGACGCTCCCGATCGTAAGAGGTGGCTAAACGAATGGCTAGCTGGAGACTCAGCACATAAAGCTGAGGAGAGAGACTGGCTTCAAAGATGGCAACAAGCGCAGCAAAATCGAACAGCACGAACCCCAGCAGCAACTAAGATGCCGCCAGACAAGCACGTCCTCAAGCTCCATAAGGGACTCCATAAGGCCGAGAGCTCCATCCTCGTCCAAGCGAGGACTGGCAAGATTGGGCTGCGAGACTTCCTTTTTAAGCGTAGGGTCCCAGGCTTCGACAGCCCCTGGTGCGTCTGCGGTCAGGGCAGGGAGACCGTCCGGCATATCCTCGTTTTCTGCCCACGCGAAAGAGAAAGACGAGAGCATCTCGTCCAAGCTCTAGGAGGACCGATAGACACGGACAGGATGCTCGACACCCCAGGAAAAGCAGGAATTATCGCAAGATGGCTACTCCGCTCCGGAAGGCTGGACATGTTCCAGCTAGCGAATCAACTTATCAGCTAGGAAGCGGGCGCGCTGAGCCCGATCTCGGTATGGCAGGCCAAAGAGTAGATAGAAGCGGTACGACGCAGCGGAACCTAGGTTTTTCACCCGGCCGGACGTTAGCCCGGAACGGTTTTCCTAGGCTAAGATGCGCAGGGGGTCCTCATGGCCTAAATAGGTCGCTAGGTGTAAGAATAATAATAATAATAATAATTACAACTAAGTTCAAGTACCCACTTTCGGGCCACCCCCACTTTCGGGCACAGCAATTCAACCTGTCTAAATAACAACCCCCTTACTGTAAGACCATATATAACCTCAATTAACTTTAACTAGAATACAAGAACCAGCCTCACTTAGGCTTTCGCTATCGCTCTCTTCACTGATGTTACGGCATGGGTACATAGGTACAAGGGCATGGGAATGCATGGACCACTGGCCGGTGTTACGTACCGCCGCTGGCTGGATATTTTCCTGCCAAACGGTGACTGACAGGAGCCTGTTCCTCTTCTTTTCCTCTTCACCTGTAGTTTTCGCATCTCAATAGAACCTTCAGGGCATCACCAGATCACTTGTTCTTTGAATCGTGACAACTGAGACCACTTTGAACCTCCCCAACTGCCAATTGAGCTCGGTGGACGTCTTCAATGTTCGCGAATTTCGAATTGGGGCTTATTAAATCCACCTTCTTCCTCTTCCTTGATCTGATATTGTCAATCCTAGCTTCGAGCGCCTCAATTTGCCTCTGTGCAGTAGCTAATTGGACGTTCTTCTTATCAAAGGCCTTTTGGATCTTCCGGAAGAGTAAGCTCACCCCCCACCAAAGAGCCAACCCCCCAAACGGCCAGAGGTCGAGATGACCTCACGCGATGGCAACACTACGGATCAATTGAATTATCTCAACAATCACAATAGCTACGCACAAGCAGACTGATCTCAAGAGACTATGATGCAGTCTTCTATCTCATGATCGACTTCTTCGTCCGATCCGTCTGTGCGGACAGCTTCAGATTCCGCAGTGACCGTACCCCCTGCATCTTTAGGGGTCGACATCTCCTCCTTAACTTTGCGCACCTCCAGCATCGTCACGAAACGGTCCTGAGCGGTTGGCTGAACCTTGCGCTGTTTCTGGGGCTTCTGGCGATCCAGCGCTGCAGCCAATTGGTCTCGTTCGTGCTTCAGACTGGAGATCTCAGCGGTCGCTTGGTCCAAGGCCTTGCCAGCCTTCCGAAACACCTGGCGTAGCGTTGCGTTGTTATAAACTGGATCAACACCACCAAGGTCCCGGTGGATTACGCTGATCTGACGTGACGTCCTCGGTGTCTTGACCTCTAGAGCAGACATCTGCGACGGCAGAGGGTCCTCCCTTGGCTGCGGAACACACCAATTTGACCCCTCTGGCCTGTCGCGGTCATGCTGCCTCGCCAGTCGGCTATTAAGCGGCTTGCTGGGGTCCCTTGGATAGATGCCGGTCGCTCTCCAGCCTGTGGCGATATGCTCAGGTGTCAGAGCCTCCTTGCGAGCCTTATTCCAGGCCTCCAGAAACTCTGGCTTCTTTGGAGTCAGTGTTAAGCTGGTGAGGCAAGCGTCACGTAGGTATTTCCGATAGGCTCGCTTTAACACTGAGAAAGGGCCGAGATCTAACGGATGCAGCACTTGAGAAGTATGAGCTGGTAAAAAGTTGAGCCAGACGCGTGCCTCGAAACAGGTCATCATGAAGTCCTCAGCGCAGTGGCTTACGTGGCCGTCGAAGGTGAGGTGCCGCCACTGTTTAGGGTCTTCTGGAGCCGTCAGAGGCACGAATATCTGCTTCAGCCAGCGCAGCGCAATTGAATTGCTGGTCCAGCCAGCCTGTGAGGCTTCAAAAGACCAGCTTTCGAGGTCCTGCTCATCGACTTAAGAGTTGAACCACTGCTGTTGAACTGCCTTGCCCTTGAAAATCACCAGTGGAGGCAGCGCGCGGCCAGCGGCAGAGATTGTTTCCAGAGAGGTCGTCCACTTGCCTCGAGGCGTATCCATAGCGAAGATCTGGCTCATAGCGGCAGATCCGATAACGAAGGGGCAGTCTCCAAGGCCAATCTGAGCACCTATCTTATCGAAGTTCTAGGTGTGCTCCGGTGGAATGCTAACGAGGTCTTCGTGGGCCAGCCTTTCGAATAACTCCTCAATATTGGCGCGGGAGGCGCCGTTGAGGCGCTGGAAATCCATACCAGTGGACACCAGGGTCTTGACCTGCGGCCAGCGCTTGAAGAACTGATAATGCCAGCGTTTTCCAAGGCGGCGTGGCTTCTAGAGGTCTCGAGGATGGACTGGGCAAATTGACGAAAGCGGCCGTGTGTTGGAGCTCAGCCAAGGCGGCCTTGAAGTAACACCCACGCCATAAGCTGGCGCTCTTACTCCTCAGTGAGGGCTTGGTGATGCTCCTAGGCATGCCTTTTAAGAGGCTTGCAATTGAATCTAGCAGTTAACTAGTGCCAGGTGACGTTGTATTGCTTGGTGACTAAGGGGATTGATTGACCTTGGGTCACTTGGAGGAGAGCGGCAGCCAGCTGCATTTCATCCATCGATATTGGTATCAAACAAAAGGACGGAGAACGGTGGTTCTAGAGATGTCATTTTTGTGTCTGTACGATGTCTGGTTGGTTAAATATTTGGTGTTGAAGAGCTGTGATTGCCTCATCTGTTGTCCGAAACCAGTGGCTGTTTGGGGGTTGGCTCTTTGGTAGGGGGCGAGCTTAGCCGTTGTGTGGTTGAGTGTTCCGCTAGCTAGTTCGAAAGCTGTACTTGGTCCTTGAAGTCCGACGTCTTCTCTGGAGTCGACCAAACCACTATAGAAGTATGGGATCTCTTTTGAGGTGTTGAGAGGACCCTTTTCGAGTGGGATTCCTTCGACTTTGCCGTATCGGGTGTTATTTGGTGTGCGTTTTGGACCAAATTCCGGCTTAGAAGCGGTTTAGCCATACTAACTGTCAGAGGTACAACAGGAAAGGGCTCGGATCCAGGACAAAGGATAAGAAGTGGAGGATCTCAGAGCAAGGACCTCAACAGGAAAACCAGCGAGGTAACGGATAGGTAGCGGCGGACTACAAATAAGGGCAACAGGCCCAGCAGATGGGTAGAAGGACAGAGATTAATGCCATTCAACCTCTACCCCTACCCCCGACCTCGCCGCAGCTTCGACAGTAACCTACGTGCCCCTTCTTGCCTATACTCCAGGACCCCCTCTGGCACTAACCGGCCAGAGACCGGCGAATTTCCACCCATTCCGGATATTCTGGCCGGTAAGGCCGGCTAAGCGAGCCTTCTGATAACAGGCAAGGAGATTCCGCTTACCAACTACCGTCGAGTCAGTTAGTTGGGTTAGAAATCCGAGCTACTTCCGGTACGCCAATTTTAAAGAACTGAAAACAACTAAATCGAGAGGTTGAAGAACGTGAGAGGTATGAGGGGGTAAAAAAAGAAGATAAAGCCGATGATAGAAGCACTGAAACATGAAATCAGTCGTTGTATGGCTGCCATGGCCGTCCATAATGAGCAGACGGTACTCGGAAGGGTCCTCGGGGGTGGTATTCGGGATAAAGACTTTCCCGAGCCACTCGAGCGCTGTTTCGTCTGTGATCCATCCGTTTTCGGTTGCAGTGAACTGCCGGCCTCTGAATTGGCTTAAATCGACCGGGGACCATTGCTGTTGAACCGTCTTGCCTTTAAAAATGACCAATGGGGGCAGGGCGCGGCCTTGAGCAGAGATGCATTCAATGAAGGACGTCCAAGCACGAGAGCCAGGCGGTTTCTTTCTGACTGAGCGTTTTTCCGAACTTCCAAGTACTATAACGTTCGATCCAGCACCTTCTAGGAGTCCTGCTTCATCCATGTTGTGGCGGTTAGCCGGCTTCACCCTCTGGATCTCCGGCAGTTGAAGATATCGGAACCATAAGCGAATTACCTCGATTGAGGCGCCATTGACACGCTGCGAGTCGATAGACCGGCTCTTCTGGACCCGTACAGCTGGGTTCCTACGTAGGAAGGCTTGCAGCCACCTCTTTCCGAGTGGCTCGCTGTCGCCTTGAGCCCGGAGGATGCGTTCGGCGAACTCCTTAACTTGAGCGTGTGAATGCGGAAGCCCTAGGGCAGCTTGGGTTAGAATCCAAGTTGTAAGTAACTCTTCCTGGACCGGTCTAAGCCTCTGAAAGTCGGGGAAGGCTTCTGATCTTGGTTGTTGACCCTTAATTCGGTTTTTTAAGTGTTGACCTTGGAATCCCATGTTCGATAGCAGCACGCTTGATTGTCTGGCCGCTTAATACAGCTTGAAGCGCTTGTTGAAGATTTTCTTCGGAATACTGCTTTATTGTGATAAAGAAAGGCTCTATGCGAAATTTAGGATAGATTGAAGCGAACACGGGAGGAAAAGGGGGGAAGACGTAGGAGAGTACAAAATCAGATGGCTGGTTTTGGGGTGCCCGAAAGTGGGTGCTTGAACTTACTACACGATAAAAATGCTCTGTCACAACGTGCACCGTATAGTGGGCGATTTTCAGATGCACTTCAATGTTGATATTTATTAGCTATGCACGGTTCTCTAAGTCCTACAAGCTGCCATTTGTGCTAGTCGGGCTAGACAAATAAAAACTCGTGACAGCCCGACTTAAGTGATACTCACGACGCCGTTCTGAAATTGGAACACTTCGCCAAGGCTTGCCCTCAATTGATATAAAGAAATTCGAAGGCTTCGCCTTTGAATTAAAGAAACGCACACACGTAAGAGGGCCCACACGCAAGAGGGCCCACACGCTGTCACGGTTCAAGGAACAAGGGATCTGTTGATGCCCTGAAGGTCCTGTTGAGATGCGAAAACTACAGGTGAAGATGAAAAGAAGAGTGATGCGTATAAGGTAGGGGACCTGCCAGTTGACAGATCCTGTTCTTAATAGCCTATGTATGTCCACGGTATTCAGTTTAGCAGACTAGGTTATTGTCTCCCCCCATGGTGGCACGCATCAAAGAGCAACAGGCTCCTCTCAGTCACCGTTTGGCAGGAATACATCCAGCGAGCCGCGGTACGTACCGCCGGCCAATGGTCCATGCGTTCCCATGCCCCTGTACCTATGTACCCATGCCGTAATAGAGGGCACACGCAAGAGGGCACACGCAAGAGGGCACACGCAAGAGGGCACACGCAAGAGGGCACACGCAAGAGGGCACACGCAAGAGGGCACGTAAGGCACATAAGTAAGAGACATGTTTCCATTGGACTACTTAAGTAATTCTAGTTACTACTCAGTTCTCGTTTAATTTCGTACGTTATTACGACACTGTCTATGCCACCTCTCGGATAATACAAGAGAGGGCATACGAGAGGGCACGCGCGAGAGTGCACGCGCGAGAGTGCACACGCGAGAGGGCACGTAAGAGGGCATACGAGAGGGCACGCGAGGGCACGCGAGGGCACGCGAGGGCACGCGAGGGCACGCGAGAGAGCATACGAGAGGGCACGCGCGATAGTGCACAGTAGAGGGCACAGTCACCCACACGATGTGGCTAAAGATACCGAGATACCTATTACTCGACGCGTGGCTCAAACCTCGTAACCGCTTCTGACCAACGTAACTTCTGGAACCAAGGAACTGACTGATAGGATTTCCGGGACGAAGTGTGGCTGTCGACTAGCGCGTTTTCTGAGGCCACTTTGGATTGGATTGTAACTTTAGAAAGCTTCGCAATTCCATTTCTGAATTTTTCAGTATGTACGTACGCGAAGTCGCAGCACAAGGAACAGAGAAATCTTATACGCAGGAGCTTTGAGGCATACGTGAAGGCGTGTGTCAAAGCTGTAGGCAGCCGACAGAGCAGCGCCGAAGGTCACTTTCGCAAAGCAGGACATTATATTGAGCAGGCACCCGAATCAGGGCCATAGATAGATGCACGCGAGAAATCGTCCTTCTAGTCTGTAGTAAGGCCGTCTAGCCATTCCTTGATCCTGCTTACATACTGGAGGACGATGCCCGGCAGGACCCCGTGGGCGGCCAGCATCTTCGCATCCACGTTCTGCGACGTGTGTAGCCGCTGGAGATCGTAGCCTTTGTCTACCGTCACCTTGCACGCCAACCGATAGGCCTCCTGCCATGTTTGCTTGGTGACCTGCGAACAAAGCCAATCACAATATACTTCCGACGCCTCGTCTACCGCCATAGGAAAGTTTAGCTTCGCCGGGTCACCTATGCGACTTGAGCCCTGTGCTTCGTCCCAAAGCCGGCCTGGGCCGCCCTCTGCCGAACCGCTGTGGCGTCCACAGCAGACACGAACAGCCCCATGCGAAGCATCCGATGCTTTGCGCTTCCGCTGCCGACGTATGGTTTCTTCCTCTTCGTGTCTATAGACCAGCTCCCGGATCGCTTCGGGGACATCGTCATGGTGAGCCAGTGTGTTGCCCTCCTCGGCGTAATCCACCAGCTTATCCATGATGTGGGAGTCCAGCTTATGGTGCTTCTTGCTGACGGGGTCGCGCCAGCACGAGAAGCCCTGGTTGGTGCAAAAAGCGCCCGAGCACTCCAGCAGTTCGTATACATCCTTCCAGATCGGTCGCGCACCGGTCGCTTCTTGCTGAGCAACCAGCTTATCCCTCGCAGCAAGCTGCCTCTTCGTGGCCCCACGCCCGGTCTTGTTGGTCTTGCTGGCAGTCGCTTGCTGACTCTCCTTGTATATGAACGACATCGCGACCGTCAGATTGTTTTCCTGGTCGGTCCATGTTCTCAACTTGTTTTCAATAATCGCCCAGTCAATTTTCAGAGGGTTGAAGCGTTTCGGGAAGTCCGGCTCGCCGCGTTTGGAAGTGGATACCACGATCCTCGTCTCGTCCGGTTGGTAGTCGGGCGCAGGCACTTTGCTCGCTACGATGGTCGCGAGTTCAGATTCCAGAACCTGGCTCCAGTAGGCACCAGGCGCCATGTCGACGTCCTCTATAGTGTCTTCTGTGAGCATCGTGAGCCTCCCTTTGCGCAGATGCAGCTTCCATGTTAAGGCATAGCGCAGACCCGAGGCAGATCCCACGTCACTCGACGCCGGGACGAGCGGGTCGTCATCCAGCTCTGGACACTCCTGGGTTTCTTCATCAAGCTCGAACTCGAGCTCGCCAAGACTAGCGTTCCGCATGGTGGTTTGATGGGCGATAGGGCTGTGATGGTCGATGTCGATCGGTCGGTCACGACGCTTCACTGGAGGCGAAGGGCAGCCAGGCAGCAACTCTGGTGCCCTCCACTGGAATGCTGACGGTTACCATCACGTGACCTCTCCGCCTCATGCATCTTTTCATTGGAATGCGAACTAAATGCCATGCGTCTCAACGAGCTTTGGGAGGAATGCATCGTGATTAAAGTGGCTTGATGCCTTCACAGTTCTAGGTTCTATCTAGCTTTTTAATGGAGATGAATGGATGTTTCAGATTGTCGTGCGCTGCTGGCATGGAAGGAGGCACGCTAGCAGGGCCTGGTGGTTCCTGCTGTAGCCTGTCTTCCCTTGCTGGATAGAAACACAAATCGATAGCCTCCACGCCTGTGGATGACAAACCAGCTGAATGACCTACACGCCGCGACCGAACGTGAACCCCGAGATGGATCCGCTATTCGCACCTAGCTGAAAGCCGGAATTGTTGTCGCCAAACTTTACATGCGTTGACTGCTTCTGTTCTTCGTCGGCTATCTTTTTCGCTTCCTCCTGCGTCTTCACCTTCAGCCCCTCTAACAGCGCCAGTAGTACGCGCAGCATTGCCTGTTCTTCCCCGATCACGCGTCGCATGCCAGCTTCGTCCTCGTCTACCATGCCACTTATATTTTGACCTCGACCTTGCATAGAATGGAGCTGTTGGAGACGGGTATCTACCATCGCGAGCTGCTGATCAGTGCCAGTGATTGAATCGGTGATGTTCTTCTCCTTGTCGGTGATCGCCGCCTTCAACTCCTCGGTGGTACGCTGACCGCGAATTGAGCTATGCCTAATACTACAGGTTAGCAGGCCCCTTGTACGGCGAAAATAGGTATGCCTACAGTGTCGCTGTACTGATTACGAGAGTCAAGGTCGCACAATACTTCTGAAGCTGTTCAGACATCGCCTTGATCTGGCTCTCTCGAAAGAAGCCTAAGCCGACTTTATCTCGCCACGAGATATCTTGACCAGTGGAATGCCGGGTCCAACGTTGCAGGTCGGCCCTAAACTGGGTGCAGGATGTCGTGCAGGACGCAATCGCATGCTCCGATTGCTCGGCCACCGTTGCGCCCAGGGCGGTCCACTGCGGCTGACTGACGGCTTTTAGGTACTCCAGCGTCCCTTCGACAAAGCCAACGTCGTCACAGAGCGCTTTGACAGTGGAGGGAGCCTTGGAGATCTTTCGAAGGTCGTCCAGTAGAAGCCGTGTCGCATGGAGCGCTGGGACCACAATGCCAACCACGCCTGTCGCGATACTGAACGGGTCGGCCATGCTCGATTCGATGGCACACCGGTTGACGAGCAAATAGTGCTCATGAAAGATTCAGATGGTCACATCAATCAGGTCGATGCGGGGTTCTGCCCCTCCGTACGTGCAGTCGTAGCGCCGAGACTCGTCTTACGTCACGTGGACGGCGTCGCAGCAGCCTCTTGGAGTGTCTAATGTCTCCTTAGCTGCCAATGCATCCTGGCTCGTCCTGTCTTTAAACAGTCCCGCAGCCCATCGGAAACCATTCATATCCATGGCTGAGTACACACGAGTCGCCTTTGGCGACGGGAACCGCGGGTTCCAAGTGGGGTTGAACAGCGGATCAATCACCAACCAGTTCCACTTGCCATCCGGTGGGGCAAACCTTGATCACGTCCCTCCCGCCCATCACCTTGCCACGACGCATGCTAACCAACCTGATTAGAACGACCAGAAACACCACCGAAACCTTGCCTCACGATCCCCTTCCGCCGCGACGCCGACTTTGTTAAACGCGACACCCTCTTAGGCCAGATCCAAGCTGCCTGCTCGGGACCAGCTTCCCGCGCTGCGCTTGTAGGGTTGGGCGGGGTAGGCAAGTCGCAGCTCGCCATCGAGTACGCCTATCGAACGGACGACACAGCGACACAGAAGAATCAACCTACATGGGTGTTCTGGATCCATGCCGAGACGCGGGCGCGCGTGGAGGAAGGCTTCAGGTCCATCGCCGAGACGGTCAAGCTCCCGGGGCGAAAACAACAGGACGCAGACATCCCCCAGCTTGTAGAGCAGTGGCTCTGCAGCAAGGAAAGCGGGCCGTGGCTCCTCATTCTGGACAATGCAGACAACGCCAGTGTCCTGTTCGATGCCGACCGTGGCTCCACCAACGCCGCCAGTGCGATCGCGACGAACGACAGCAGGGGGCGGGCTCTCTCAACCTATCTGCCGCAAAGCTCCCACGGGTCGACCCTGATTACGACGAGAAATAAGAAAGTTGCTGAAAAGCTGACTGGGGACCACAAGAGCATCATCGAGGTCCACCCTATGGACAAAGAGCACGCACTTACTTTGCTCGAGAAGAAGACTGGCCACCAACCCGACTTGGAGAAGGGTGCGGCGTTAGTGGAAGCCCTCGAGTATATGCCCCTAGCTATCAGTCAAGCAGGGGCGTACATCTGCCAGCAGGCGCCACGAACCTCGATCAATAAGTACATAGAGGAATTCCGGAAGAGCGAGCGACGGAAGTTCAGCCTGTTAAATCGGGACGAGGGCGACCTACGACGAGACCGCGACGCATCGAACTCGGTGATCGTGACGTGGCAGATCTCGTTTGAGTCTATTAGATCGGAGCGGCCATCAGCAGCCGATTTACTCTCTCTCATGAGCTTCTTCGACCGCCAGGGGATCCCGGAATCATTGGTGCGGCCACCGTCCGACCACGACTCAAGTCAGGATAGCAATGCGCATCACTCGGGAAGCGGCAAGAGCGAAGAGAACGGCAACACCGAGGAAAGGAGCGAATCCGATAGCGAGAGTGACAGTTCCAGTGTCAGCAGAGCTTCCGAGGACTCAGTGGGGCAGACTTTCGAGGATGATCTGCTAATGCTGCGGTGCTACAGTCTTATCTCCATGGATAAGACAGGTGTCGTCTTTGAGATGCACAGTCTTGTGCAGCTTGCAACGAGAAGGTGGCTGAGTGCCGAAGAAAGAACCGAGCTATTCAAGGAGCAGTTTCTGAGTCGGATGGCACGCGAATTCCCAACGGGGGCTTACGGCAACTGGGCGACATGCCAAAGACTGTTTGCCCATGTAGAAGGAGCGATCAACCACCGTCCCAAAGGTGGGGACTCGCTTAAAAGGTGGGCGCAGATCTTGTACAACGGCAGCTGGTATGCTCAAGGACAAGGGACATACAGCTTGGCGGAGACAATGGCGAAGAAGTCGCGCGATGCTAGGCTGAAACCTTCGGAAAACAGCACGAGCTGACATGGGATAGTGTTTCGATGGTTGGTGTAGTGCTCCTCCATCAAGGGAGGTATAAGAGGGCGGAGAAGCTGTTTGTGGAAGTGATGGAGACTCGCAAGGAGAAACTGGGGCCTGCTCATCCCTCTACGCTCACGACCATGACCAACCTGGCGTCGACGTACCGGAACCAAGGCCGATGGGAAGAGGCCGAGAAGCTGTTTGTGGAAGTGATGGAGACTCGCAAAGAGAAACTTGGGCCTGCTCATCCCGACACGCTCGCCAGCATGGGTAACCTGGCGTGGACGTTTTGGAACCAAGGCCGATGGGAAGAGGCCGAGAAGCTGTTTGTGGAAGTGACAGAGACTTTCAAGGAGAAACTGGGGCCAGCTTATCCCGACACGCTCACCAGTATAGCTAACCTAGCGTCGACGTACCGGAACCAAGGCCGATGGGAAGAGGCCGAGAAGCTGTTTGTGGAAGTGATGGAGACTCGCAAGGGGAAACTTGGGCCTACTCATCCCGACACGCTCGCCAGCATGGGTAACCTGGCGTCGACGTTTTGGAACCAAGGCCGATGGAAAGAGGCCGAGAAGCTGTTTGTGGAAGTGATGGAGACTCGCAAGGAGAAACTTGGGCCTGCTCATCCCGACACGCTCACCAGCATGAATAACCTGGCTTTCACTTGGCACGCCCAACAACGTGCAACGGACGCTATCGGTATGATGAATGCGTGTGTCCAACTTGTACGCAAGGTCCTAGGACCGGAACATCCAAATACTGCTTCGTCCATCAAAACATTGGACACTTGGCGCGCTGAGCATTCGACGCCACTCCTCTCGGAATTAAGTATATGTGACGAAACGTGAGGGGCATGGGCGTATGTATACATTTTATAGCTTGTATGTTGTAGCCTTGACGTTAGAAGAGGTAAACGATTGTGACGCTTGTCGTCGCATTTGGATGACATGAGTGTGCCTGCTTACGTAGCTCATTCCAGCCGACATCCTTGCTGTTAAAGCACCCGTGGTTACGGTACACAGTGCAAGAAGCATATCACAGTGCCAAGTACGTAGCTCTGGCCAAAAGAGGCTCTCCTTTCGGAATCTACATTCCAGATGGTGGATGGTGAACATGAACCCTACTGTACACATATATGTAACGTATGTGTCGGGTCAGTCGTACATGTGGGCCAGTCGTACACTTTCCAGCACCTTCACGGTAAATCAGTTAATTAAGTAACCACAAGGCCTTGAATGAATATAAATTAATTGAAATCTAACTCTCTAAATATCTATCTATCTATTTTACAAGTGCGCGTATTATGGCCGGCGTTTCCGCAGTTACCACAACGCTGTTCGCGCGGTTGTGCCCTCCTCGCGCGACTACTACTCGTGCGTGTTTCCTCTCTTAATTGCGTATTAACGTCCCTTTGATCTAAAAGATCTTGAGCCTCGCCGATATCGAGTGTTCCTCCTTGCCGTAGACGTGTTTTTTTCGCTCTCCGACGTTTTGCAAGGCTAGAATTCGCCTCTCGAAGCGTCTTGACCTCCACCCGTAGAAGGGCATTCTCGTGCATCATTGCCATCGCACCCTTTGCAATTTGGTCCACTGCTAATAATATCGGTGTCGGAGAGCTTCCTTGATGACGGCGGACTCGATTCTTTATAAAATCAGTCTGCGAAGTAGCTTCGGTCGGGTTGTGTGGCGTCTGAGAGGCCCATGGGACGCTCGCAGCTAGAAGGCTCCTAGTGGGCGATGGCGTCGATAACTTCACATCCAGCTTTGCGAGCACTCTTTCCGGGTCGAGAGGGACTAAACCGGCTCCGTAGAATCCAGCCTTTATGTTTTCGGGCGTGAAAACCTTCGAAAATGCGGTTTGGAAGGCAATTAGAAACTCGGCCTTAGTGATGTGGTTAACGAGTGACTTCATGAACCCTTCGATTTCGCGACCGTACGCCCGCTTCAATGGGCTGAAACACCCAACGTCAAGCGGCTGGGGTAGATGTGGCGAGTGCGGAGGCATAGAGACCGTCACGATATTCTTCTCTTCACAGAAAGCCTGGAACTCGGCCGAAACGTGGCTCTCGTGCCCGTCGATCACTAACATTCGATATGGGCTTTTCGCGCGCGATGCGGTGTGTTTTTCGAAATGTCGAATCCATTCCAGGCCCGTCTCGTTATCGGTCCATCCATTTAAGGTAGGTTTAATAACCCAGTTGCGTGGGAGGGTGCTGTCGGCGTACCAATTGGCAAGGTGGTAGACGCCTTTCACCACGATGAACGGCGGGACGCACCAACCGTCCGAACAGACGCCCTGGATCACGGTAACCCATTCGCGATTACCAGGCTGGACTTTCTTCCGCTTTCTGGTATGATTAGCACCGGTTACGACCATTGTGGATGTGATTTGGCCCATCATAAAGCCAGTCTCGTCGAAGTTGTAAATGTCCTCGTCCTGGATACCGTATTTCGCCTTCAGGCTCACGAAAAGCGCGAACCAGCCCGCGATCTTCTCAGGGTCTTCGCAGAGGGCCCTTTTATAGTCGTATGCACGTGAAAAACGCGTCCGAAGGTCTGGTTGTCGCTTTACGAAGGTCGAGGCCCAACGCGTCCCGACGCGTGACGCGTCGCGCGCCGCGAGAATGTTATTCGCCATATCTTCCACATCGCAAAACCGCGGCGCAAATCCTCGCGCGTCCATGTCAATTACATGCTTAAAAATAACCTCCTCTTCTAGTTCCGTCAATCGGGCGCTGGCGGAGCGGGTGTCTTGTCGGGCGCGTTTTCCGTTCACTCTGTCGGAGAGGGTCATTAGAGGAACGTCGAAGATCTTTGCCGCCTTTCGAATGGACAATTTAGGGTCTGTCACGGCACGCAGTTGGACAAGTCGACAACTGATCGTAGATTGACTGAGGATAGCAACGTGAGGAAGAAAAGAAGGAAAACACACGATGGCTCTGGCGGTCTCAAGGTATCTAAGTACCCTGAGACGCACAGGCCCTCCCTTCTGCCAGTGTCCACCACCTGTTCCATCAGTGTACAGTTGCCAGCGCCGTCACAGGGTCCTGCGTAATCGCATGGACTGCTAGAAGAATTTGAGACTCTTTTGAAGGCTTCCCCATGCTTAATAGTAGAGTTATGTGTCAAGAAAGTTGAGAAAGCAAAAATTAGGGAAAAGTGTACGACTGACCCACATGTACGACTGACCCGACACATACGTTAAACGAATGAATATTCACAAACTGAACAATGAAGTCTACATGGCGTAACAAAACTGGGAGGAGGCACCCTAAATAATAACCTACACTACCCTGCCCCAGCTACAAACTAGGCAGAAGGAATAAAATCGAAAGCTACGAGACCTAAGGTTTCTCTACCGGTTTGCCACACACCACTAGCTAAATGCGTGACCAGACATCTACGGTACCCTAGTATAAGTGACAAACCTTATACTAGTGGCAGCCACCGGAGAATATTCCGATCCCGCGATCTCCACAGGCCTGACAGCCTCAGAAGCGAAGACATACAGATTCATTTAAAAACAAATCCGAATGCGCCCTGAATGCTAACAATTATGCTAACAATTAAAACCCGTTACTTCTACATCTTCCCACCATGCGTTCCTCTAGGCTAGATTGCGTGCCGCCTCCGGCACGGTCCCCCTGTAAGATTATTGCGAGCCCGTTCGGCGGTGCATTTTGATACGTGGACAGCCCCTGGCAGCCCTGGCAGCCTCTGCCAGCTGACCTATGGGTGGCTCGTGCGCTGCAGCATCTACCTGGGACCCCTCACACCTGCTAAGCAGTTGGTTAGACCTTGAGATCCACATCTCTTTCCACACCAAACATGAGTTCAAGCACCCTTGGCGTATCACGTTTAAAGAGAATTCGAAGTACTCGCGATGCAGTGGCGGCAAAAAGCCCCTGCTTACGGCAGCCTAGGAGTCTAGAACACACGCTGGTAGCACAGCTGTACTGAGCTGCCGCTGTCAAGTTAAAGGGGTGACGGTTGTCGCTTTACCAATGTCAAGTGCATCGAATCAGACGCAGTCGGCAGGGCTGTCATTGATAATCCATTGCATGACAGGGGGAAACCTTTACGTAAGGAGTTGCACCTGTAGCCTAAACAAGTTAGCAGGATTTTCCACATACTAAAATGAGGTAGCATAAGCCCGAAGACGCAAAACCAGGATACAGGGGAAATCGCAAGAAATCTGATGGAAAAGACCTGGCAATACGGAGTAAGCTCCGAAAAGCACTATAAGCCGCATCAAGACCCGTCAGATAGCCCTCTCGGCACAATCTTCATATGGAATTGGACGAACCGATCTCGCAGCATCTTGGCAACAGGGAAGGCTAAGATGACCTCATCCACAACCTGCAAAATCACGTGGAGCTAAACCTATCCACATCTGTCTGCCCAGCCGTTGACTTTACGAGCCCATCCCTACTCACGTTATCTTATTCCGCTATCCCCGAACATCCAATGCTCGGCCTGCATTTCGGAGCTCGACCTGGCAACGCATCTTGCTACGAGTAAAAACCTGGACATGACGAATCCCCAAGCGCACCGCAAACGCGCTTACAAGCCCAAAGTGCGTACAGGTAGGCGCTGCGCCGGGTCTGACCAGCTGACTGCACACATCGGACGGCCCTAACTCAGTCACAATGCGGGGCTGACTTTGCTTGCCATAGGTTGCGATCATTGCAAAACTCGCAGGAGAAAGTGCGATGAGTTAAAACCACAATGCACCGCTTGCGTCCGCCACGGCGTGTCTTGCCACTACCGGTTCCTTCCGTCTCAACCCGGTCAGGATTCCTCGCGGCACAAAGCACTACCGCCTCTTCTTCCCGCTGTGGACAAGCGACAGCAAAGCCTTGAGTCCGCATTCGTTAAAACCGCACCCTATTGTTGCGTGTTGCCCAAGTCCATGTCCAGCCATCAGGACTACGAAGATCTCGATTACATGGAGTACTATGTGCGAAAGGTCCGGAACCAGTTTTCGCTGCTAAAATCTGGCGATTCGGACATGTCGCAATTATGTACGCACCGTCCTGGTCCCTGGAGTCTTCTACGGCCCAACGCATACAGAATGTCGGAAAGTTGCTAACGTAGATCACGAGTGCCGCAGGGTCTTACACTATTCTCCAGCAAGCTGCACACCACAAATATGTCGCCGAGGCCCTGATTGGCATTGGTGCATTAGCACGTGCCTGCAGGGACACCCCTTCAGGGTCGCCATTGCTTCTGTACTGTAGGTCGGGCGGGTTTAAGAATCATCACCATCGCAAAGCTGTCCAGCATTACAACAAGGCCCTCGTCCATGCCCAACAAAGCTTGCAGACCACCCAGGGAGAGAACCAGGTCATGGTAGTGCTCATCAGCGGGCTGCTGTTTCACATGTTCGAGTGGTTTCATGGCAACTCGGGCGCGATTGATCAGGTCATACCCCTGCTGATGGGACTTTTGCGAGACCAGGCCTGGGCAAGATCAGAACCTATCCAGCGTGTGTTCAAAGGTGCCATGTGCATGTCTAACAACAGCATGGTTATCCAAAGCATCGCTCCTTACTTCCCGTCGATCCAACAACTCATTTGGGACCAACCAGATATAACATCATTCCGCCCGCCTGTAGCCCTGGGATCAGCAAGGAGCTTTCAAGAATTTGTGGCAGTATGGTGGCGCTTTCTCTCGTTTATCGCCAACCTCTACATCCAGCCCGCTTTCTTGCACAGAGCGTCCCCGGCTCAAATCTCGTCCTTGCTGACTGCGGTTGCCTCTTGGGAAAGAGAAGCCCTGAGCAGAGCAACTGGGTCTGACATGTCGCATTCAAAGCGCTTACTTGTTACCATGGCGACAGTCGCCCGCCAGGTTTCCGAGCGAATCAGCGCGTGTTCCCTGTCAGCTCCGACGGACGGTGAAGTTAGCGGCCATTTTGTGGCGCTTAGCGAACTCGAATACGCATCTCTCCTAAGCTGCTACAAGATCGCAAGGCTTCAACAGATTGATTACGAGTATGACTTCGTCACCGACGCGATGAACCATCCCGCCCTCCCGACCCTCGTCTACGCCGGCCGGCACTGTCCCCACCGAGCCTTGCGACTCGAGGCGCTGGACCTTTGCCGCTCGCTTCTACAGCCGGTCGCGGCCGTGACCATGAAGGAGACTTATATGGCACTGAGAGCGCTGGCGGAGGTCGAGGGGGAGGCGCTTGCGAATCGCTACGCCTGGACCGACAGATGCTGGGACGATAACTACACGGCACTCAACATCACGTTGACACCCGCGGATCCAGTTGCCGACCATGAATTAGCCGTTAGGCACCTGGTACTACCAGTCAGTGACTATGGGGTATAACGAATATCGAAAGCCAGTTAGACAGCGCTGTCACAATAAGTTCAAGGATCCCCATTTGGGCCCCCTAGTAATACCGCGCTTAAAACCAAACTGATGCGTGGATGGCATCCTGGGTCCAGAACTGGAGGGGCAGGATACTCATTTGGAGGGGTCCTGCCTAGCTGACTAGGCCTAATTTGGCAGATAGAACAATATATCTGCTGCCCCTCGCTGCCAGTCCTGGCAGGGAGGCACGCCTTCTTCTACACATCACTTTGACCCCATGCTTCACCTTATCACAAACCTATCAATAGAATTTCAGATGCAGCCTCAATTAACGATAATTCTAATACAAGAACCAGCCTCACTTAGGGCTTCGCTATTGCTCTCTTCATCTAGATCAATTTTAGCCTTCCCAGCCGCTAATTGAGCCTGGTGGATTATTATTATTATTATTATTATTCTTACACCTAGCGACCTATTTAGGCCATGAGGACCCCCTGCGCATCTTAGCCTGGGAAAACCGTTCCGGGCTGACGTCCGGCCGGATGAAAAACCTAGGTTCCGCTGCGTCGTGCCGCTTCTATCTACTCTTTGACCTGCCATACCGAGATCGGGCTCGGCGCGCCCGCAAGCCTGGTGGATGTCTTCGATGTTCGCGAACTTCGAATTGGGGCTCAAATCCACCTTCTTTCTCTTCCTGAGTCTAATAGTCTCAATTATAGCTTCGAGAGCTTGAATTTACCTTTGAGCAGTAGCTAATTGAACATTCTTGTCATCAAAGGCCTTTTAAATCTTCCGGGAAAGTAGCCGTTAAGTGAGTGAGTGTTCCGCTAGCTGGTTTGAAAGCTGTACTGTGGCACAAAAAACGGACCCGTTAATTGCCTTGCAGTAACTGCGCCTTATATGCGACACACCCCCCAGATCTTACTGACGGTGAGCTTCTAGAGCTCCTGGGCCCTCCTTATGAGGGCGCTTTCAGTAGGATCTGAACTCGAGACCTTATTGCTTCTCAGTAGTCTACCTTTACCGCAATCGGCCTAAGGTCAGTCCTTTTGACTGTTCGGTCGCCGAATCGTCTAGTGGGGCCATGAATTCCACTAGACAAGGATGGCTGGTGTGCGTGTGCGTGAGGAGAAGCGCAACCACTACCACTGCGGCATCTTGCCAAGCGCGAACCGGGCTCATAACTGTGGCACAAAAAACGGACCCGTTAATTGCCTTGCAGTAACTGCGCCTTATATGCGACATGTACTTAGTCCTTGAAGTCCGACGTCTTCTTTAGAGTAGACCAAACCACTATAAAAGTACCGGATCTTTTTATATGTGTCGAAAAGTCTCTATTCAAGTGGAGTTGCTTCGATTTTGTCGTATCGGAGGCTATGATTTCCGCTGAGAATCATAGTGGAAAGCTTTAGTTGATGTATGGAGTTCTTCACAGAAGTTTAAGCTCGGTCGACTAGAACAGAGTTCTGTTTTGTGCATTTAGTTTTGTCAAAGCTTATATGGCTGATCGAATTCTATGCCATAACCTTAACGACCCGAGTGAGTGGAAAGTGATGAGCCAATGACTAGGTGATGCGTGCCCACCACTGAGGAGGGCGACAGTCTGTCCTGCCAAACGGGATATCATGGATGTGACGGCGCTGGCAACTGCACACTGATGGAGCAGGTGGTGGACACTGGCAGAAGGGAGGGCCTGTGCGTCTCAGGGTACTTAGATACCTTGAGACCGCCAGAGCCATCGTGTGTTTTCCTTCTTTTCTTCCTCATGTTGCTATCCTCAGTCAATCTACGATCAGTTGTCGACTTGTCCAACTGCGTGCCGTGACAATGGAAAATTATAGGCTAGTAAGAGCAGGATTTGGTAATGATTGGATCCCTGACCTTTTCGTGTCAATATTATTGACCTCTACCTAAACCTAGCCACCACCTAGCCTCTTTGGACCTCTAGTTACTGGCCGCTCTTCCAATCCTATACTTCCAAAGGAAGCCCTCTTGCTACTTGAAGTTGACCAATAATGGCGCGGCTCGATTTCTTCGACGTTATCTTTGGAGTGATAGCCGCGGTAGATGTCGTCGTCGTCGTCATCGTCATCCTGCCATCGGGGCGACAACAGCCTCATCCCGGGCGCCGGCATAACCGGGGCGGATCCGTGCACGTCGTCGCCGAATATGTCGTAACCGTCCTTCTGTAGGGGCGGCAGCGGCGTTGGCGGCCTTGAACGAGCCGCCGGTGGAGGTGTGACGAAGCTGACGTCATTATCACCGCTGAAGTAATAGCCGCCGTAGTCGTCATATTCCGGCTGCAGGGGCGAGGGCGGCGGCGGCGGCGTTGGCGGCCTCGACCGAGGCGCTGGCAAGCCCCGGGTGAAAGTGCTATTGTTTTCTTTGTCGTTGTTGACGTTGTAGCCGCTCTGCCGTCGGAAGGGCGGCGGCGTCAGTCCCCTCGGCCAAGGAGTCATGGGCGTCGGCGCTCTCGACCGTGGCGCCGGTACGTCCTGAGCGGAGCTGTGGTCATCGTCGTCGTCATCGCTGAAGTCGTAGCCGCCGTAGGCATCGTAGGCTCCCTGCCGTCGGGGCGGCGGAGGCGTCGGAAGCCTTGGCCCAGGCGCCGGTGGATGCCGGTCCGAGCTGCTGTTGGATACGAGCTCTTTTTCCTTGGAGATCTTGGAGCTCTTGGAGCCCTTGGAGTTCTCAAAGCTTTTGACGCTTTTGGAGCTCAGGTAGCCCGAATTTCGTACTGCTGTCGTCAAATGCCCGCTGGCCAGCTTGGCTAGGGCGCTGACTGATGGCGCCGACACGACAAAGTGCGCCGACAAGACCTCAAGAGCCGTCCAGAGAAAAGCCGGGTAGAGTCGGTCTGTCCAGAGGAGCTTATCGTTAGCATCTGGGCCTGCATATGTTGCTCATGGGCAGATATAGCTTTATTTTACCGGGGCCGTCTTGGTCGTAGCGGTCCCCAAAGTGGAGAAGAAAAACAGAAAAGGGAAATGTGAGGACCTACGTGTGGAATCCGCGTACCCATCGACGTTAGTTAGGTACTTGATCCGGATGACCGCTATGATAATGGTTCTAGAAGGAAAGAAACTAGTTAGAAGCGCGCGCAGATAAATAAGTTGTGGTCGGATCGTAACGCGAGATACACTCACATGACTCCAAGTCCCAGGAGTACGATGACACCTATTTTTTTCTTAAGGCCCATTTGCAATTTTGCCAGAATAGGCATCGGCAGGAAAAAGATGGCAATTTCGGACAAGACATTGAAGGAGGCGCCGCTTATGGCGACGACGGAGAGTTTGATGCATTTAGCGTTGGCGTCGTGCTGTAACGTCCACCCAGCTGAGATGGGGATGCACTGGAGCACGTCGAGCATGATGAAGGCAGTCGCCCCGACAACCATGATGCCCATTACGATGCTGCAGGCGAGCTTGAATTTCCGGTCCGGAAATAGGCGGAGGTAGAAGCAAAGAACGGAGACCTTCAGAGACAGGATGCTGGTAGCCCAGAGAAGTTGCCCGATGTAGGCTGTTTAGGGTGGACCGCCGGTTAGCACACGAAACGAGCAACAGCATAGTGATGCGGTTCATACTCACACCACATCCAAAACGTTTGCAGGTCTGCAGCCTGCACCTGAGCCAAATGGTTTCCAAATCCTATCTTGGCGACTTTTTTATGTTGTTAGTTTTGCACTCGCCCCTGTGGCGGAATCACTGGTGCAGGACCTCACTTACGCGCTCCGACACAGTAGGTTATAAGTGTCGTGATGATCTATGCCAGGGTCTATTAGCAAATCGTGGGGATAGCATGGGTACTGCATGCCTGCTGTACGTACAATAGCGACGAAATGGAAGAAGTCGTCCCACCACAGCTTTTTGGTGATGAAGGCCCGGGACACCATACGGAGCCCAAAAGGCACGTAGATAAAAACGGAGAAGACCCAATAAACCACCAGCAACTCGTGGTTCCGCGAATCTATTGGCCGGTTACACTGCTTCGCATCCACTTTGGCGAGGCCTGTGAAACGGGCGCGTGTTGCTGTCAGCGCGCCGAGTTCCCTCGCTGCCTACGGGCCCAGGGCCGGCTGGGTAGATGGATGGATTTCTCTTACCGATGGCCTCGTCCAGAGTACAGTTCCTCACCATGCAGGTCGACAGGGCCTCGTTGAGTGCATCGCTGGCGCACTGGCACTCTATATCGAGCACGGAACAGCCGTAGGCGGGTGAGTGTGTGACCAGGCACTGAACCTGTTTCCGGGCAAGGAAATTCCGTGTGAGCAGGGCCGGCACAAGACGACAAGCAAGAATATTGGGTCATCTCTTTGCTATGGATGAAGGTCGGATGGCAGTCTGGAATGGGGATCACGTACGGCACAAGTGGAAAGCTGAGACACCAGGTCCAACGGCGACAACGTCGCCCGGCTCTCCAAGGCAAAGTTGGCGGCAGACTCACGGTAGGGGGCCAGCGCCGCAAGGGAAGGCACTAGGAGGACCCAGACGGCCAGGAGCAAGGTTAGGAGCCGTTGCATGATCAGTGCTTGCGGCCAGCGATCGACTTAGCGAGATTGAAAAGAAACCTTGATCAGATGAAAAGGCCCCGAACGTGGGCTGGGCGTCTTCATTAGAACCGTGAGTCTGGCAGGCCCATCGGTCCCTGTATCTCGGTTTTCATGACAGCCTCGCCATAGCGAGGCCGGCGTTCCGATACCCACCGGGCCCGCATTTGTCCCTCCTTGTCTATCTGTTCGCGGTGGCCAAAGCGTCGACCCAAGATAGCTACGATATTGATTTGCCGATCATTGATCCGCTCAGCCGTCCCGAAATAGAGAAGAGAGGCAGAGCTAGTCCCTAATATCGAGGTGGTCCCGGGCCCAAGATCCGTGGTGGCCAATACTACGATCTACTAGAAACAGAGGTCCATGCTCGCTCCCCGTCGACCACAGCGAATTGCTTACCCGGTTAAGCCGGCATTTATGACGCCCGAGGCGTCCCCACTGTTTACTGAGGGCATTGGCCTCTATCAGATGAGTCTTATGCAGTACTTTTTCCATCAGAGGCAGCCCCCTAACAGCTTCGGAGCTGAAAAGTGGGCAGGGGTCACTCTGGCTAACAAGCGGCCCGTGCTTGATCCTGCCGCTCAGCAAGTACCTTGCATACCCCGAGAGCAGTCTGCCGTCGCGTGCACATGTGGGGACGAACGAACACACGGGGCGCACATAACGAGATGGCAGCCTCGCTACCGAGATCCTACTGGCTCGAGCTCTTCTACAGTGATGTGAATTACTTAGCTCTGACTATTGAGCCTACAGCTGGCTGTCAATACTACAAATACAATACATTTCAGCCCCGTATCTCCCTTGCCCAAACCCTAGACATGCCGGCCGGCTGTCTCTCCAATCCTCTTGTGTGTCTTATAAAGGTGTAGCCCCGATAAATTAGATAGTACCGCGTGCCGTGTGCCGCCAGTCCGCAGCGCTCTCCCTGTCCGTCGAGGTTCTAGGCCCTAGCAGCAGTGGAAAGTTGCAAAGTGGAGCTGAAGGGCCGTTGCGCTTAGACTCTTTGCTTCCCATAGCGCGCCGAGGGTGGCTCTGTCATAGTCTTGGGGACCTGGGCTGGTGCCCATGCAGAGCCGTTGGGCGGGGGTTCCTGTTTCCTTTTCCGGCACCCATCCGCCGACCACGTGCTCTCTGGCGTCGGAGCGCACTCCACCATTAACCCCACCCGTTACTATGACGCCCGAAGATCGCCATATAATGTAGCGACAATGTCAATCACGAGAAACGCACTGACATTGAGGAATAACGGAATCTTTCAAGGGCTTTGCCAGATCGGAATTCATTCCGCCGTTGTTTTAAAATGGCCTGAAGGTGACTAAGAAACAGACTATAGTGAGATCCAGGTGGGGTGATAGGACCATACCAAACAGGATAACGCACTCCGGTATCTAGCTACCTATCCTGACCACGCATTAGTTCGTGTTGAGTCCTCAGCAAGTCATACGCCTTCCTGGTCCGAGGTGGAACTAAACCTACGTGAGACTGATCGGGTCCCGGTCGAGAAGTGTAATTACAGTTCAAGGTGCAAGTGAACAAGATGCCCCGGAATTTGCCGCGGAAACATCCCTCATGACGAACGCTACGAGGTGAAACAGAAAACGTTCCTCCAGTCCCACTTTCGCCCATCGCCCAACGAGTAAGTTGAAGTGGCTGGACTATCTGTCATCCGTATCAGATCGAGGGGTATCAGCGGGCGGGGAAGGTGAGTTTTCCTGTGGAGGCAAGGTATGTATGTAGCTGGAAGGTGGTCGAAGCAGTGAGAAAAAAGCTTATAAGCTCGAGCCCCCCTCAGCGCACCGCACCATCACCGCACCATCACCGCAACACCAAAAAAAGAGAAACACCATAAGTCAATTAAATAGAATAAATAGAATATCTCAACCACCATAATAGATAAGGGATAACTGTTTGGCCTTAAGAAACCGTTATGGTGTCCTCTGCCTCCGAAACTTCTTCTTCGGACGAGACGACCGTGATATCCCCTTCAAACAGCCCAGTGGCTGCAGGTCCTGCTTGACTCGCCGTTCCGACCTCACCCTTGACCTTGCGTACGCCCACCATGCTTATAAAACGCTCCTGCGTAGTCGCATGGACCTTGCGACGCTTTTGAGGCTTTTGGCGATCCAGCGCAGCGCTCAGTTGGTCTCGCTCGCGCTTCAGGATGGAGATCTGAGCGGTCGCTTCGTCCAGAGCCTTGCCAGTCTTCCGGAACACCTAGCGCAGCGTGGCAGTATCGTACACCTCATTCACACCACGCAGTTCCCGGTGGATATGGTGTATCTGACGCGAAGAGCGAGGCATCTTAACACTAACTGCAGACATCTCTGCAAGTAGAACGTCCTCCTTTGGCGGTGGGACTTGCCACGAGTCGCTGTCTGGCCTGTCGGCCTCACGCTGCCGCGCGAGGCGACTATTCAACACTTTTCTGGCGTCCCTGGGCCAGATACCGGTCACTCGCTAGCCGACAGTAATCTGGTGAGGCGTGAAGGCCTCTTTGCGAGCCTTGTTCCAGGCCTTAAGGAACTTAGGCTTCATCGGCGTCATCGTGAGGCTCGTCGTACAGGCGTTCCGCAGATGCTTGCGGTACGCGCGCTTCAATACCGAAAAGGGCCCCAGATCTAGTGGCTGGAAGACCTGCGATGTGTGCGCTAGCAGAAAATTGAGCCAGACCTTCGACTCTAAGCAGGCCATCATGAAGTCCTACGTACAGTGGCTGGAGTGGCCGTCCAGAATAAGGTGTCTCCATTGCTCGGGGTCCCCTGGAGTGGTCGACGGGAGGAAGATCTGCTTCAGCCAGCGTAGGGCAATTGAATTGCTCGTCCAGCCAGCCTGTGAGGCCTCAAAAGTCCAGTTCTCGAAGTCATCCTCGTCGGCTTGGGAGGTGAACCACTGCTGCTGAACGCTCTTCCCCTTAAAGATGACGAGAGGAAGCAGCACACGGCCAGTGGCAGAGATAGCCTCAAGAGAGGTCGTCCATTCGCCTATCCGATGTCCATCGCGAAGACCCCCGTGAGCGCAGACGGCCCGACGACCAGAGGATTATCTCCAAGGCCTATCTGAGCGCCAACCTCATCGAAGTTCCATTTGTGCTCCGGAGGGACCTTTGTCATGTCCTCCAGGTCCAGCCTGGAGAAGAACTCCTCGATGTTCTCGCGAGACGCGCCATTAACGCGCTTGTAATCAATAGAGGTGGACGCCATAGTCTTGACCTGCGGCCAACGCGTAAAGAAACGGAGATGTCAGCGTTTTCCGATGATGCGGTCACCTCCAGATGCCTTAACCAGCGTCTGCGCATATAGACGAAAATGGCTATGCGGAGGAGCCCAGCTAAGGCGCGCCTGGGTCAGCACCCACTTAGCAAGGGCGTACTCTAAGGTTGGCGATAGGTTCTGGCGATGCACCTGAGCGTTGGGCTTCAAGGGACAACCAAGAATCCTCCTTCCGATGCTTTCCCTGGAGATATTGAACTGTTTAGAGGCCTCGCGGATGGATAGGCCTCCTGGGACTTGCTTGAGCGCTGCCGCCAGCGGCAGTACTTCCATATAAAAATAGCTAGTATCAAACGAAAGAGAAAAGATAAAGAATCGCTGCTCCTCAATACCAAGGTCTCACGATATCTGGTCATTTATCTATTCGCATTTAAAGGTATCTATCCCATCCGATTTCTGTGGTAGAAACAGTGGTGCGGTGATGGTGCGGTGCGCTGAGGGGGGCTCAAGCTTATAATGCATATCTTGCGTAAAGGGGACACCAGGATACCCTGGTTTTTGCCGGACCCGCGGTCGTCGCGATGTGATACGACCGTTTAGTATGCCAAGGTAGCAAACCCTAATCCGATACCTTCCGGCCGCCGCCTGGTCCCCCGTTCTCCACTATGAGCCTGGAACCAGTACAGTTACCCTCACGGACTGTTTTTCACCAGCAGCGAATCATCACAAGGAAGCATTGAGCAAGAAAAAGGCCTTTATATGTTACCCGTCACCTCCTAACCTTTGCATAATCCTCTCATGATAGCGCCGCTGATGTTGTCGGTCTCTTCGTCGAGAGCATACAAAACCGTCGTCTTGACCTCGTCGTATTCACACGCGTGGTCGTCACACTACACCATAAACGACGATATTTTGTCATCGGAAGCGTCGATGCGCTGCTCGAGCTTGCAAATTAATGGAACAAGGCCATTTTTGTGCTAACAATCCGCCTTCAGGAGGTGCTCGAGCTCACCGAGCTGCTGGTGAGCAACGCAGTCTCTGGAGCCGCCGGGCTCGAGAGCACGCCCGAGTACCCGTCTGCTGCGCTTGAATAAGTCGCAGCCCCCGACGTTCGTTATTCAACGTTGGCCGTGGGAAGCGAAAAACGTAAACTGTGATCAGTAATTCTAACTCTTCCAATCACTCGGCCGGGCCCTATGCTTCACACTCGCTGTCATAATACCTCTCCGACCTATACGGCCTCAGTTCTTCGCGCACTCTGGATCACCATCGCCAAACTTGACTTTGTGACTGATACTAACGGAGTTTGATTTCGCTATTATCGAGGCAACGGCGCTGTCACCATGGACTTGGTCAACTCTAGGCACATTGTCGGAACTGACGAGGTTTGTATCCTTTAGTCGAGGGCCTTGCCAAAAACCCAACGAACGGTCTTCTCAAGTGATTCCTGGCCTTTTTTGACAAAACGTTCCATTACAGCTTCCTCTACGTTGCCACTGACAATTGGGCTAGCGTAATGCAAGCTTCAGATTGGGTGCAGGGTAGCTATGCGTTGCGAACGAGCAACGGCGACGGTGGCTAAAACATTAGGCCTGAAAGAACACTTCTGCTGTGCTCGGGTTTGTCTCATGTGTCCTAGAATCGTCAGGATATCGGGGCCGTGATCCAGTATGAACGTATGCGGTACCCAGAATGGAGGATTGGATTACCCCATCGTGTTGAGGAGCGTCTTGCGTAAGGTTGACAAGGAGCGAGAGGTGTTCGAGCACAAGCCTATTTGTGGGTGATGTTCTGATGGGTCATAGGAAGGAGCCGGCAGTTGCCGCCTTCAACGTTCCTGCTCTGACCCGTAGCGCCGTCAAGGAATCGACGCGACGCGACAAGGCGTATTTCGGCAGCCCCGGCGCGCATCTTTTGAATGAGTCCGGATCCGAAAGACTTTCTCTACCCAGGATAACCGCGCCACAGAAAGCTTTGATGAAACACGGGCAGGGAGCCTTACACACTGGCGAAGGGCAGCAGTGCCATCTACGTACACTTGACTATATGTCGTTTGACTTTCAGTCAGTTATTACCGCCATCAAGTAGCAACTTGCAAACCCCCCGTTTAAAAATGCAGCACTATACCTAGATTCCTCCTGATATCAACATCTCGCTGGTTATCATGGCGAGTTACTAGCACCAGCTAGCCCTCCTACTCGAGCTACGCGCCAACGTGTACTCGCCGAGTCTAGAAGTCTTTATTACACCCAACATACGCGCGAGGGGTTCCGTTGAGGTCACACCTGGTGCTGACGTGGTGATTACAGAGCAGCTCACAGAGTATGCCCAAACCTCGATGCTGCACGGCGGCCATGATTGCACGCGAAATGAGTGGTGTGTTCGGAAAAGACCTCAGGGTGCATGGAACGGACAGGCTCAGGATAGTGGGCATCAGTATATCACCACTGATTCCTGGTTCCATCTGAGCTCCTCGTTGTACGCGATTGGAGAGAAGGTAAGAAACAAGATGTGTTCGTGCTGCCATCTGGAGTCGCTTCATACTTACTAGTTCTAACCAGGCTACGGATATTATTATTCATGAGTAGTCGCAAGCAGAATAGCAAGTAATTAAGCTCAGTAATGAGTCAATGACTGGGGTAGTAGCAGAAGAGAGAAGATGTATTAGTGATGCTGTCGCAATATGAAGCTATTCACGTGGCTTAGCCTCTCCTGCCAGGTCACGTGGCTCCTCTTCACATGACAGGATTCACATGGTGACAGGGGTCCTGAGCTACTATATGTACTACTGCACCTACAGACAGATTTCCTTTGTTTCCTTCTAATGGATAACTTGAACCTCGCTTTCCACGATCTCTGCAGTGCGACAGATGCCTACCACGAAGTGGCCGGTGGGGCAGGAATCTACCTATAGTGCGGTCCAGGTGGGGTAGTAGGACCCCTCCTGACATGAATAACACACCTCCATATCTAGCTACCCACCCTGGCCACGCACGGAGGGCAGGGAGGGAAGCAGCCGAGGACCATGAAACAGAGGAAGAGGAATCGGAGCTGGAATACGTGCCCGCCCAGGCTATGCCGGCCAGAACAGACGGCAGACCAGGATAACGAAGCGGTGACGCCGGGAACAGAGGGTAATGGAGAGGACCGGAGGGACAGAGGGACAGAGGGACAGAGGGACAGAGGGACAGAGGGACAGAGGGACAGAGGGACAGAGGGACAGAGGGACAGAGGGACAGAGGGACAGAGGGACAGAGGGACAGAGGGACAGAGGGACAGAGGGACAGAGGGACAGAGGGACAGAGGGACAGAGGGACAGAGGGACAGAGGGACAGAGGGACAGAGGGACAGAGGGACAGAGGGACAGAGGGACAGAGGGACAGATGGACCGAGGGCCTGAGGGGCCGAGGGATAGAGGGAGCGAGGGTGGATCACGAGAGGGGCAACGCACAGAAAAGGAAACACAAAAAACATGAGCAAAAACGAGGGAGACGAAGAAAAAGATACGCGATACCAGCCGGCGGACACCACTACGACACCAGGTAAACACACCAACGAACAGAAACGGATGCTACGATAAAGAGCGTTGCTGGAACCGTACCTGGAAGTGGAACGTCACTCCCCTAACAGCGCAAAGGGAGGCAGACGCACCTAAGGACAGGCACACTGAGGGAAAGCGAAGGGTGTATCTGAACTAGGGAATAGCGACTGGATGGTCCGGCACCGAACGAGAGGCGGTTCTCACACCCCTACAAGGAAAGAAAAAGAGACTATTCAGGCCTATAGGAGACAAGGCTCGGAGGATCGAGAAGTCGTGAACGAAGAGCATGGCATGATTCAGCCCAGGTGGCAAGGCAAGACTACACCGGAAAGACGGGGTGGTAAAATATACCTACCTAGAAACGTGCTAGTCACGTCTAGTGTCCCCTTGGGAACGTAGTGGCCATCGCCTTCGGCGGCGGCCTTAAGACGAATAAAACATACATACATACATACATACATACATACACCCTGGCCACGCATCATTCAGCCAAATAGGCCTTGACGCCGACTGGGTTTGGAATCCAGCTAACTTTCAAGCGCAATTCAGCCGAAGTACAGGCTAGTCGGGATTTAGGCGACGGCCACTTCGTCAAAGTGTATTTGTAATTCTAAACGAGCTATAGTTAACAATGCTAAAAGTCTGTGACAAATATCATGTGGTTATATCTACGATACATAATCCGAATAACGACATGACTCGCTCACCGCCCAGTACTGAATGATTTAGGTTATTGGCAGCTCCTGGCGTTCTATCAAACAGGTCTGAATTCTCGCTGCCCAGACAGGACTCAACCCAAGAACCTTAGTCCCACTACAAAATGCTCCCCACCCTAGAACCTACTTCCTATTACGAAAAGGCTACCAAACCCTGCATGCTAAAGCTGCGGCTCAGCAAGATTCCGCACTTTGGGCTGTCGCTGCGGCGCAACAGCGGGAAACACACTCGGCGGCTTAGTTGGGGCCTCCCGGCAATAGCACGTCCACCACGTAGTTGTAGTTGCAGATGTCGTCCTTAGGGTTCGCCGTGACCTCGACGTGGCTTGTCTTAGAGTAGATCTGCTCGGTCCGGCCGTTGACATCGCGCACCACCTCGATGTACTGTTTACCAGTGACCATGCCCTCGACGCTGCCGTAGTTTAGACCGGGCTGGAGCACGCGGGCCACGTTGTTGGCGCCGGGGAATATCTGGCGACCGCCGCTGTAGATCTGCACGCGCGCGTCCTTGATGTTGTCGGGCATGACTATAGCCCAGTTGACCGAATCCTTTTCCCAGTCCCAGTTGGCAGGCTTACCCCAGGGATCGGCCGCGCAGGACGAGCTCTTCAGGAAGCCGCGGTGCCACAGCGCACCCGTCACCATGTCGCCATTCACGGGTCGCATGCCCGACGCCGGCACGCCCGCCTTGAAGGCGACGTTGAACGACTTGACAAGCGGCTGCCACGCCGTGTGGCGGTAGTCTTCGTTGTTAGCGTAGCCCCAGAAGGCGCCGACACCTTGCTTGTGTAGTGTGCCGATATAGTGACTCTCGCCCGCGTCGTTCCAAGTGATCGTCTCGGCAAATTCGGCTTTGATAGGCATGCCTAGGATCTGCTCCATGCGCTTGGGGAGCGTGTCCAGGCCGCGGCGGTAGCGGTGCTCAGGCCGGCCGGTTAGCGTGTTGTTCCAGTGCTTGTACTGGAGCGACGAGAGCGAGACCATGTATGACTTTTGGTGGTCCACGCTGGCCTTGACGATCTTGTTATCGAGAGCAATGCTGACTTCGCCGGCGGCCGAGGGCCATGCTGGCTCCCAGCTGAACAGGCCGTCCACCGTCTTGCCCCAGTAGTTCCACCAGTTAGCGTCGCTGCCGCTGTATCCGTCGGTGTTGTCGAAATTTGGCACGAAGTAGATCTCGTTGCGCCTTTTGGTCATGCCCTTGAAAAAGCTGGCCCAGTAGGTGTTGGTGGTCATGCCGGCGCTGAAAGTACTGAGGAAGAATTTGTTGTCGTACTTGTAGTAGCATGTCCGGTTCATGTACTGATTGACAATGCCTTTGAAAGCGTCGGCATCCGGCTTGTTCCAAATGTCCATGCTGAAGAATATTCCGAAGTTCTTCTTCTCCGCGGCTAGGCACAAGTACTCCAAGCATTCAGTCGACCATTTCTGGCCAACATCACCAGAGTTGAGGTTGACCGCAAAGGCGGAGAAGCCAGCATACTGGGCATCTGCAACATCCAAATCCGCGTCGGCCTGGCTGAGGCCTTGGGCCTGCAGTAATTGACCCGTGAGCTAATTACTAGACCCGGGAAGTACGCGGGGGTGGGCTGGGGCTACTTACCATGTAGTGCGCGAAGGCATCTCGGGCAGAGGCAAGGGGAGCCAACGCTGCCACTACGGCGAGAACATTGCGGATGAACATATTCAGGTGAGGCTTGGGAGTAGGGAACTCTGAGGTATAGCGATAGGGGAAATGTTACCGGTGGCGTGGTCGCACTTTTATATTTGGCTTGCTCACCCTCTCAGACTGTCCTACAGATGCTGAGGCCGGCATTCTGCTGGCGTCCGCAGCTGAACCGGCCGCTGAAGAGCGACGCACTAGAGAGCGAGGCGAATACGAAGCCAATCGCTCCGCTGAAAGATCCTGGAGACGCTATTCTTAGCCTTGGCCGCAGCGTGCAACGACTGTGGTTGGTGTCAAGACAGTAGTACACTTCCAATGTTAGCCTTGGGCCTCGTCTCCACAGACTAGCCAAAAAGGGAAAGCGGATCGCGGGCCGACCCAATTGTGCGGGCGGGAATGACCATCTGATGTAGAGTGTTGTCCGATCTTTTGTCCGATCAGCGAAGGATAGGCCTCGTATCAGGTGAGATGGAAAACTTATGGTCTCCAATATGGTAATCGTATCCATGCCGGTATCAAGTAGGAAGATAAGCAAGTAAGTAAATACCTAGCAGCCTATTAAGGGATATGGTGGTGGCGCACACCTGGCTTTATCTTATCAGACCTATGGAAGGGTAGTCCGTGTCTGAGATGGGCCTACTACTATCCTAGTGGACTGGGATGGTTTGTCTTCCTTCCTCTCTCTTCCTTAGGTTCAGATACCTTCAATTGACTGACTGCTTGCTGACGGCATTGCCATTGGATCGCACTTACGTTTCTTGACAGATATATCGTTCCATGGCAAGCGGTTTCGAAGATATCTTACGCCTTACTTTAAACTCAGTTGTATACACGCCGTAGGCGAGCAAATAAGCATAAATTTCCCTATCTCTGCATTCATCCTCACGCACGGGCGCCAGTTGCAAAAGTTGCTGAGGCTTTTACAGGCCCATTTGGATCACCGGGCCAGAATTCCTACAAGTCTTATCTGGACGCACTCGGCTATTGAGCCGAGGATTCCGTTGCGGGCCAACCAACTGCGTTGCCAATGGTCATAAGTAGCCTAAAATGGAAAGCCGGTCAAGCAGCGACGGTGGACTCCGTATTACCCATGTCACGCTAATTTTCTATTACCCACTTAAGTGGCCACCACCCACTGTAAACAGTAAGCACTATTGCCTATGCCGCCAAGTAGATGCTTATATCAGATCACAGTAAGCTGGCGTAGAAAATGCCGATACTAGTTCCGATACTAACCGCGGGCCAAATAGCAAGGAAAGCAAGTGTGCATACGTGTTACGACCCCCAATGACCCAAGCCAAGAAGAGTGGCTAGGGCACCGCACTAGCCACTCAGGGACCTCACCAGCCACAAGGGAACCAGTTAGGGAATTGATGCGTAAAAGGTAGGGGACCTGCCAGTTGGCAGATCCTGTTCTTAATAGCCTATGTATTTCCACGGTATCCAGTTTAGCTGACTAGGTTATTGTCCCCCCTGTGGTGGCACGCATCACGACCGCAAGCGGAAACGACGGAGACGCCGGGTATACTCCCGTGGGCTACGACAGTCACCTTAGAAGAAGCCGAAGGGTACACGATCGGGGTCTCCTCCACGTTGCCCGGCACAGACGCCATCACGGTAGCATATCTGAAGGCGGTCTGGCCTGCGATATAGGAGCACCACCGGCAGCTGATCCAAAAGTGCCTAGAGCACGGGGTCTTCCCAGAGGCCTGGAAGGAGGCGAAGTCGTGATGCTACCAAAGGTCGGAAAGACCGACTTCAGCACGTACCGAGCCTGGCGGCCGATTGCCTACTATCCTGCCTAGGAAAAGGTCTCGAGAGACTCGTTGCTAGGAGGATGGTATGGACAGTACTACAAGCCGGGCTGATCAGCCCACAGCACGCGGGCGCGGTGCCGAAGCGGTCGGCGATGGACCTGGCGGCGAGCCCGACGCACGACATTGACCTGACGCTACATAACCGTATTAAAGCGACACTGGTCACGCTGGATGTCTAAGGCGCGTTTGCTGCTCTATTAAAGAACAGGCTCCTAAGCAGGATGACGAAGCAAGGGTGGCAGCCCGAGGCGATCCGGCTCACAGACAGTTTCCTTACCAACCGAAGGGTGGTGACGCGTTTAGAGGAGGCGACCACGGAGGCACGAGACGTGCCATGCGGCACGCCACAGGGCTCGCCCTGGTCGCCGATGCTGTACACGCTCTACCTATGCGAGCTCGTCAGCGCTAACCTACACCGATGGGGCTACGCGGACGACATCGCCGTCCTTACGTTCGGGAAGACGATCGAGGAGAGCGCGTAAGCAGCCGAGAAGGAGGTCAACGAGATTCTCAAGTACGGCGAAGAGAACAGGATCTCCTTCGCGCCGGAGAAGACCGAAGCGATACACTTTACCCGAGGCCAGGAGAAAACGAACCCGCCGATTAAGCTACGCGGCGATACGGTAATCCAAGCAACGCCGCTAGCAGAAACACCCGACGGCACGAACGCGGCGAGGCAGCCGAAGGCCACGCCGGTCTTACGGTGGCTCGGAGTGCATTTCGATAGGAAGCTCAAGTTTAAGCGGCACGTCGAGATCCGAGCCGCGAAGGCTACAAGAATCGCGAACCACATCAAGTCTATAGCGGCCACAAACCGAGGACCGCCAGCCGGTAGCCTTCACAAGGCGGTCCAGACCATCCTACTACCGGTAGCGCTATACGGCAGCGAGGCATGGTACAAGGGCAGGACAGCACCGGCGAAGAACAAGCATAAGTCAGGGCCGGGGCACACCATCACGCGCCTCTGAGGACACATCCAACTGATCCAGAAAGCGCTGGTAAAGGCAATACGGGGCGTACTGCCGGTATGGAGGACCTTCCCACGGACGCGCTCTTCGGTGCAAGCGGACTCCCCACGGTACAGATTGCACTAGACGAGGCGAGGCTTCGGTTAGCACACAGGCTACGGACAGCGCACGTGGGACACGTCCTAGTCAGCCGGGCAGAACCGAGGAAGATACGCCCGCAAAGAAACGAGGCCAGGGTCCAGAGGGCGCTGACCACACTACAACACACAGCCGCACTACCCCCACCGGCCCAGCGGCCGCTACTCTACGCCCCGCGGTTCCCCACAGGCTCGAGACAAGGTCCCACGGGCGGGGTTAAGAAAGAACACGCAGCGGCTGCCTTCCAGACCTGGTTCGCCGAACGAGCCTCATGGGACATCACAGTCTTCTCAGACGGGTCCCGGACGGAGGAGAGCATCGGGTACGGCGCCGTGCCCACAGCCGCCGGGGTCAAGGCAATCGCCAAACAACAGATCAGAAAGCAAGCCGCGAAATGGTGGACGCATGAGGACACGAACGTACCGAGCCATTTCCTCACGGCGAGGATGAACTACAACCCGGACGAGTGCCCGAAAGCCCTCACGTTAGAGAGAAAAGTCCTCGGACAGTACCTCGGCGTGCTCTCGGCCCACGGCGACTTCAAGTGGTACCACGACCGCCATAACCATCGGGACGCCGAAGTACACTGTCCGTGTACCTCCCACGCACACGGGCGACAGGAGAAGGGGCCGCAGCATATGGTACACTGCCATGCGCTGTGCTCCACGATACACACGTGGCCCCGACCCCCGAAACCGGAAAAGAGACGGGACGGGACGGAATGGCCAAAGGACAGCCGGCCAATGCGACTACATAGGCTCGAACTGATCAGCTCGACTCGCCGAGACGCCTACTGGGCATGACTCATACAGAATCCGCTCGAGTTCCAAAAGTTCTGCCAAACGACGCGGTATTTTGACCGTATCTACACTCCCTTCGGGGAGGTAGGAGAATAGTGCTGTATCGAGAGACGAGCGGAGTATGCAGCAGCGGACGCGTGCGACTCGAGAAACGAAGAAGGAGAAGAAATAGAGATTGTCATCCCTCAGTGTCAGAGACACAACTGGAAAGGACTCGGATCCAGGACAAAGGATAAGAAATGGAAGATCTCAGAGCAAGGGCCTCAACAGGAAAACTGGCGAGGCAACGGACAGGTAGCGGCAGGCTACAAATAAAGGGCAACAGGCCGAGTAGATGGATAGAAGGACAGAGATTAATGCCATTCAACCTCTACCCCTACCCACGACCTCGTCGCAGCTTCAACAGTAACCTACGTGCCCCTTCTTGCCTATACTCCAAGACCCCCTTCTGACACTCAGGCGATGGTGACGACGGCACCAAAACTGTTAGGGTCTGAAGACAAGCGTTCGTCTGCCAGTGGTCATCGGCGACAACGGAACGAAGTCACTTAGCAAGGGCTGAGAAACGAAGGAACGAGTCGGAAGGATCGGACCGTAGCGACCACCGACTGCGATATGTTGAGTTCTAGAGATATGATTTGGCTTCTACGGAAAGAAGGGCGCATGTACCGGAAACTAGCTAGCCACGTCCCATACCCCACGGGAGGTTGTGGCTGCTTCGCAGCCACCTATGACGTATAACAATTATTGTTATGTCGCGAGACGAGCCTACTATCACTAACAAGCCTGCCAGGTCACGTGACCCTATGTAAGCAGATGTGATGCATGCCACCACGGGGGGGGGGGGGGACAATAACCTAGTCAGCTAAACTGGATACCGTGGACATACATAGGCTATTAAGAGCAGGATCTGTCAACCGGCAGGTCCCCTACCTTTTACGCATCAAGACGAGTCTAGCCTGCCACATGGGCTACGGAGCTACTATATCTTTATCTGGATCCTCAGGTAGTTTTCCTTTGTTTTTCTTAATAGAACAACTAGAAACTTGTTCCTCACGTCCCCTAAAGTGCGACACGTTGTTATTATCGGCCCCCTAAATAATTCCAGCAGCACCGCCAGCACCACAGCAGATAGCTTAATCTTCTGTCGCGCTAGGAGCGATCTCTCAAGTAGAGATCCAAACCGATAAATCACGTGATACGAAACCAGAGACCAGCCAGGGGCAAAAGAACCCATATTTCTTTTGTATATATACATAATGCGACCGCCCAGACGTCTCTGGGAGGTCAGATCATTTATTAACTCTCTTATGTACCCATACCTGCGATCTCTAGCGTGCGCAACATCTCCACCTTCTATTTGACCCCCTCTGCTTTACGTGTCACTCTTCCATTGCTGCTTCCAATGCCCTCCCGGTCTCGAATTAAAACCTTGAAATTCCTGTTGACACTGTGGTTGTCCCGTATCTCATGGCAGTTTGGATTACAGTAGTCTCTTATTGATCGCAGAATACCAACGACCCTACTGCTACGACCCCAAGGAATCCAGGCCAAAAATGTGGCTAGGACGGCGCACCAGCCACCAATACACCTCACCAGCCACAAGGAGAATCGACCAGGAAAAGGAACACAGGAAAATTTCCCCAAGACTCATTGAAACATTCTCAAGGGCAAGCAATGAAACATGTCCTGGAACAAGGGGGAAATGTTTCCGGATTGGGAAGCCGAAGGTCATGTGATAGATATGCTGGATCGCAAGCTAGCCTGGCTAGCCATGAAGATGGATAAGAATAATCGCTAGCTACACAACAAATCCATGGTACTAGTGAGGGAATGACTTGGCATATGCAAGAAGGATTTCCTACATAGACAGTCACTACCTAAGTGATCAATCTAAGCATCTATCCCACTCATGCGTGTGCCTAAAGCACAATGACCTATTGTGAGGTTCAGTTTTATCCACACAAGCACTTCTCAGTCATCAACTACCACAATTACCAGTGCTCAAGCAGTGAAAGTCGAACTTATCTTAGATGCTCTCCGTCTCTGATTTGCACAAACTAAACATCACGTAGTACTTAGTTATAGCGTTCGTTACGTAGCAGCATGTAATGAAACAATCCAAATATCCCTTGTGGTAGCCTGCTTTCATGTTCTTACCTCCATCAGAACCGCACCCGTCCCCTTGAACAAAAACTCACAATTCGTTCCCGGCTACACACTCCCACCCTCTCAAGAGTCTATGGGAAAGTCCTGGAACGAGCGATTCGCAAGCTTCTTACCTTCGGCCAGTCGACCTAATCCAGACCCATACGCCCCAGCGTCATACATCAGCTGGCGAACTAGCGCAAGTTGCTCCGCCCGTGACCCATGCTCGACGGACGCTTGCGGCGGGTGCTTCGGGGCCGCCCCTAATTGGCTGACGGACCTTGGGCCCTAATAGGCACGACCTTCGCGGCTCTGCCCATATTCGAGGCGAGCTACCAGGTTTTCGTCAACGTCGAAGCGTCGGGCACGACGAACGGAGCTGGCGCGCGATCACAGCAATCGGTGCATGCGCGACGTTAGCTTCCGGGTCGTCTCCATATTCCAATCAGTCAGTCCCTCCGCTCTCTTGCTTGTCCACCCCAACCCCCCTGGCTTAACGCCCACCCGAGCGGTTCATCGTTTATCCTTCCCTCCCCCTCCCCGCCCAGCTGGCTTAACAACCGTCCGAGCGGTTCATCGTTTATCCTTCCCTCCACCTCCCCGTCCCCCTGGCTTAACGCGCACCCGAGCGGTTCATCGTTTATCCTTCCCTCCTCCTCCCCGCCCCATCGTATCCATAGCTGAACAAGCGGACAATGCACTGGCCCGCTATGTCAGAGCTCACGCGCAACTGGAGGGCCACGCCAGGTGCCGCCGAGCTCCTCTCCTCCCTCAACATCTACTTCCTAGCATACGGCATGGTGGCCCGGTCGTGAACTGCGGCGGGCGAGAAGCGGACCTGACAGGCGGTTTTTGCTTTTCCTCCCCCTTCTCCTCTTGGGATACGACTGCGAAAGCCGGTCATGGAAACCCGAAGTTATGCGCTGTCTCCGGAGCCGCTTAATGGTATGCACGGCGATGGAGAAATCGGCGCGCCTTCGATTCTTTATAAACAATCGAATCATCCGATTTCGTCGGCACATTAGGGTGGTTCATGTGGAGAATGGACACGACGCCGTGCGGGAGAATGGGCGATGTAGCGCGGGGCTGCGATGCTGGGCGGTCGGCAATGCCCGGATCATCCGCTCCCACATCGGGTGGTCAAGTCCGTTCAGCTGGTAGCGAGTGCGAGTCCGAGCGGCGTGGAAATCCTGGCGGCCCTTGGCACGATAAGCCGCATAGTCAGCCGCGTGTCAGCATCGCGTAGTATGATTGTGATCCATTGGAAGGTTAGTGTTGTGGCAGAAAAGCCATTTCCACCTACGGATATCCGGCACAAGAACTTTTGCTCTCCACTTTGGTTGGTAAAGCAAGGCTTGTTGCCCGAGCCTGCATGTTGGTTGGGTTGCATCGCTGACTCGCTGTTATCTGCCATCCGAGGGCCCTTTTACTGTGTATTTGTATACCGTGGTCGTCGCCAATGCGGTCGTGACCCGCCGACCCCGTTTGTAGTAGATTCCACCAGCATCATTCCATCCCGACGGCACTCCACCCCGATCCGAATCTAGAGCTAGACGCAGCTGCACAGCTTGATCTCGGCCGAGATTTTGGATAATAGAGGTTAGACACCCGACCGTGCGTGCGGGAACTCAGGGGGGGCCGTGTGGCGATCCCTTGTTTTGTCCTGATTGGGGAAAGTCCGCAAGAGAACGGCTACTTCATCCCATGAATAACCCGTTTGCTTGAACTTATGAAGCTTGGCGTTCATGCTGCCTGAGCCTCTTATACCCATATGCCGTTCGCAATCTGAAAACAGGCCAATAGGATGTGGCTGGTTTCCCATCAGCGACACATTGCATGCTTGATAAATAGTCACATGGCAACTGTATCACCGGTTAGGAAGTATAATCACAGGCGAGAGAATATTGGGGCAAAGGGCGACCTACTTCGCGTGTATCTACCATTTCTTTTTACCTCGTATTCAGGCTATCTACTTCGACCCATGCCTTCGGGTTCTCCATGCCAGAGTAACGTGGATTAGTAGTGAACATGGCACTTCACGGCTCCGAGAGCGCACTGGATCTATTTGTTGAGTACCTAACTCGCTACCAAAAATACTACATAGTCTATACGGCGGTCCACATGCACACCCTTGCCAGTGGACATCTTCGAAAAAGAATAGGTATGTACAACGTATCTTCGGAATAGGGCTTCCCGGTGGCAGGACACTCGGCACGGCTATTTTGTGGAAGATACCATGGTCGTTGTTTTATCGTGGGCTTCGAGGCCAGGGTGAGGCCAGCCAGAACCCTCGGGGTATATAAGGAGCATGATGGCCATCGGGGGGATGGACTTTCTCTTATTAACCAGCACCGCAGCTTCAATAAGCGAGTCCTCTCGTTGAGCATTACGTCGTCCCACCACCGGCTTGCCTGTCTTTAATTCCCTAATACCACCACCCGCCACCATGTTGAGACTTCTCTCCCGTGCCGTCTTCGCTCTGGCGGTGGTCCAGGCCGCCTCGGCTGCTTGCACGAACCCGACCCAGCGAAAGGCTTGGTGAGCATTGAAACACTTGTAGTGATAGGCAGACAACAGCCAACTGATGCGACTCCCAGGACCGCTCTGACAGATGACGAGAAACTCGCCTACCTCGATGCCGAGGTTTGCCTGATGGAAACGCCTTCCAAGACGGGCTTTGCCGGTTCCCGAACGCGATGGGATGAGCTCCAGGCCGTGCACGTCGCCCAAGTGCAGTTTGTCCACGTTGTTGTATGTGTTTCCATCATTTTGTCGTCCCACCGGAGGCGGTTGGCCAGAAGAGCAAGACTAACAGGCTTCCAATGCTAGGGGTCCTTCCTGCCGTGGCACCGCTACTTCATGCACGCGCACGAGACGCTGCTACGTGAAGAGTGTGGCTACAGCGGCGTTCTCCCGTACTGGGACCAGCAGGCGGACCTCGCGGCGGCTCCTCTCAACGCGTCGGCCATCTGGGATGCCAAGACGGGATTCGGCGGCATCGTGGGCGACGAAAACAATTGTGTCATCGACGGGCCGTTCGTCAACATTACCAATAACCTGGCTATTGACCTTTCGCGGGGTGCCGACAAATGCCTGACGCGCAAGCTCTCGCAGACGCAGTTCAACATGGTATCGCAGGCCAAGGTCGACCTCTGCCGGGCGTACGACTCTTACGACGACTTCAACACGTGCATCGGCGGTGACGTGCACGTGTCGGGCCACTATGCCGTGGGCGGCATCATGGACGACGTGTCGCTGTCACCGGCGGAGCCGCTGTTCTTCATGCACCACACCAACCTCGACCGCATCTGGTGGGAGTGGCAGAGCGAGGACCTCGACGCCCGCCTGAAGGACATGAGCGGCCCCAACGTGGCGGCCAGTGCCTTTCTCGCCTCGGCCCAGCCGCCTTCGCTGCCCGTCGAGGCCTTCTTCCCCTACTTTAGCGACAAGGGCGGCAACGAGACCACGCTGGACCACGTCCTGTGGATGGCCGAGACCATGCCCAACGTGACCATTTCCGACGTGATGGACCTGCGCGGCGAGCTGATGTGTACCGAGTACGTGTAGGCACCACAGGTGCGTGGGGATGGAAACAGATGCAGTTATTTCACGATATGTAACGCATAATCCTAATGAAGAGCATGCCAACGGGAGGCGAAGTCTTTTTCTGCAAGTGCCAGGCCTAGCACCTTGTTCCAGGCGTGGGAGGATGTCAGCGACGGATGGTCTATTCCTAGCGGGGCTGCTACCTTAGGTACTGTTAGTGCTGTACGCCATCGGCCCAGCGCTCTCGACTCCGCGAGATTAGGTGGATCAGCGCTGCGGCTGCGCGTGGGACCTGCTGCCAGTCTCCATTCCCGTATCTGGGCAAGCCGGAGTCTGGGCCTGGCTTCTCGGCCCTGGCCTGGTGCTGGTGCTGGTGCTGCTCGGCAGATCCAACCGCCAATGCGCCGCTGCCCGACCCTGACGTGACGGATAATGGGATCGCAGAAACCATGCTCATCGTGTGTTTCGATGTGCAACAAGTACTTGCAAGTAAATCACAAACGGATGTGAATTGCCCGTAGCACCGTTTCCACATGCACTGCTTCCCTTCTCTTCTACCTCCCCTCCTTCCTCCCCCCAAGGCGCGCTTCAGCTTCGACTAGTCCGTCCTACCTTCCGCCCCACCCCACTCATGCGACGATGATCTATCTAACTACCATGACTTCCACTCCCTTTTCACTCCTACTCATGTGCGTGCTCTTCGCAGGCCACGCCGCCGCGTTCGGCGCCGGCGCCTTGTCGCCCACGTCCCAGTTCCAGGGCTACGTCTGACGCCGTGGCGACATCACCGAGGTGCTGCAGTACCTGCCCTTCAGCCTCGTCACCAATCGCCCCTTCACCTCGCTGCAGTACCGCCAGATCTACTTCGGCAACTGGCTGCGCGACTTCTCTCAGGCCATGGACACGACCTGCCTACAGGCCGTGACCGAGCTCATCCTGCGCGCCATTGTGTCCGCCATGCGCTTCATGGAGTTCGGCTTCACCACTGACGAGTTCGACGTCACCCGCGACCGCCTCGGTGTCTACACCCACGTTGAGAACATCGATAACCCCGAGGGCTACGCCGAATACGCCCAGAAGATTGACGAGAGGCTCCGCGGGCCCGTCGACTCGCGCGAGCTTGACAACGGCGAAGGAGTTTCACCGCGTGGCAGACAAGACTGCCCGATGCCCACCTTGTCGTCTTCTGGGATGGGTCGAAGGGACCTGACGAAGCAGTCGGCCGGGGTTTCGCTATCTAACGAAATGGACGAAAAATCAGCCAAGGTAAGGGCCGACTAGGCCTCGCGGATGTCTTCGACGAAGAGGTCGTGGGAGCGTGGCAAGGTCTGCGCCAAGCCGACCGAATTGACCCAGGCGCGAAAATCCACGTCTGCTTAGATAATACGTCGGTCACTTAAGGCTTCACGGTAAATGCGCCGAAACCCTCACAAAATGCCTTCCCCGGCTTCCAAGAACTAGCGAATATAGACGACGTCCGTGTGCGATGGGTACCCGGACACGAGGGCATCCAAAGGAACGAAGGGGCCAACAGGCTGGCGAAGGAAGTGACCGCACTCCTAGCAGATCGCACCTCCCAGGCTACTTACGCAGGCATAAAGCGACTTCGGAAAATAACCATCAAGAAAAAGTTTGCTGCATGGTGGGAGGAAGCCTCTCAGGGGAGCAAGCACTACCGAGAACTTGGGTTCACCAAGGCTACTCTCAAGGCTCCAACAGAGCTGGATCTCCCTAGGCAGACACGTCATAACCTCCTCGCGCTCCGATCAGGACATGGAGACTTCGACTGGTATCATAGGAAGTTCTGACACCTCCATAACGGTCGTTGCACATGCCGCATGCTACGAACAACGGAACACCTAGTCCGCTGCCGGAAAACGCGGAGGCACTAGGCCTGGTGGCCGAAGTTCGACCCAGAACCGAAAACCCTAAAGGAATACTGGCAATGGCTAGTACACAAACCAGAAAGGTTCCAGCTCTTTATAACGTAGATGTCGGGTCAGTCGTGCATGTGGGTCAGTCGTGCACTTCTTACTAATTTCCACCATCTCAACTTCAACTCTACATAACTCCATCAATAAGCATGGGAAACCCTTCGAGAGAGTCTCAAATGAACCTGGCGGTCCAGGCAATTCGAACGGATCCTACTTTATCTAACCGACGTGCTGTAAAAATCTTCAATGTCCCTCTATCCACCCTTCTCGATAGAATGAAAGGAAAACGCGCCCGACAGGACACCCGCTCTGCCAGTGCTCGATTAACGAAACTAGAAGAGGAGGCAATTGTTAAATATGTCATTAACCTGGATTCGCGGGGGTTTACGCCGCGGCTTAGCGATGTTGACGATATGGCGAATAACATCCTCGCGGCACGCGACGCGTCGCGTGTCGGGACGCGCTGGGCCTCAACCTTCGTCGCGCGACAACAAGAGCTAAAGACGCGTCTTTCGCGTGTATACGACTACCAGAGAGCCCTCTACGAAGACCCTAAGAAAATCGCGGGCTGGTTCGCGCTTTTTAGCAACCTAAAGGCGAAATACGGTATCCTCGACGACGATCTATACAACTTCGACGAGACCGGCTTTATGATAGGCCAGATCGCGTCCTCGATGGTCGTGACGGGCGCTAATCGCGACGGGAAACAGAAGAAGGTCCAGCCTGGCAATCGGGAATGGGTCACCGTGATCCAGGGCGTGTGTGCGAACGGCTGGTGCGTCCCGCCGTTCATAGCAGTGAAAGGCGTCTACCACCTCGCGAACTGGTACGCCGACAGCTCCCTACCACGCGACTGGGTCATTAAACCTACCTCGAATAGATGGACCAACAACGAGACAGGCCTGGACTGGATTCGGCACTTCGATAAACACACAGCCGTGTATGCGAAGGGCCTATATCGGATGCTAGTTATCGATGGGCATGAGAGCCACGTTTCGGCCGAATTCCAGGCTTTCTGCAAAGAGAAAAACATTATCACTGTCTCTATGCCTCCGCACTCATCGCATATCCTCCAGCCACTTGACGTTGGTTGTTTTGGTCCATTGAAGCGGGCATACGGTCGCGAAATCGAAGGGCTCATGAAGGCGCATGTGAACCACATCACGAAGGCCGAGTTCCTTATCGCCTTCCAAGCCGCGTTTTCAAAGGTTTTTACGCACGAAAACATCAAGGCCGGATTCTACGGGGCCGGTTTACTGCCTCTCGATCCGGACAGGATCATATCGAAGCTCGATGTGAAGTTATCGACGCCTTCGCCGACTGGAACCCTCCCAGCTGTGACCACCCCATGGACCTCTCAGACGCCACATAACCCGACCGAGGCGACCTCGCAGACTGACTTTATTAAAAGCCGAGTCCGCCATCACCAGGGGAGCTCTCCAACACCGATTTTATCGGCAGTTGACCAGATTGCGAAGGGTACAATGGCGATAATGCACGAGAATGCCCTCCTAAAGGCTGAGAACCGTAACCTTCGAGAGGCGAATATCAGCCTAGCTAAGCGTCGTAGGGCAAAGAAAGCTCATATAAGGCAAGGAGGCGCTCTTAGTATCGGCGAGGGACAAGATCTTTTAGATCAGAAAGACGTAAACACGCAGTTAGGGGAGGAAACGCGTGCGAATAGTAGTCGCACGAGGAGGGCGCAACCGCGCGAACAGCGCTGTGGTATATGCGGAAACACCGGTCATAATGCGCGTACTTGTGAAATGGATGTAGAAACCTCCGGAGACTCGGATTCCGGTTGGTTTGAATTGATTTAAGTTGTTGCGGTTGTGTAATTGACTGACTCATCGACAAGGTGCTGAAAAGTGCACGACTGACCCACATGCACGACTGACCCGACATCTACGTTAACCCTAACAAAGTACTACGAAGACATATGCCCCCTACCGGTAGGTCGCAGAGGGTACTCTTCATGAGGCAGAAGCTTTAGACACGGAGAAAGCGCTGGAAACGAGCTTGCAAGGAGGAGCCACGGAGACGGCTAGACTAAAGGATTGCCATTGGGCTCGACATGCGGGATATCTCGTGTACATGTAGATAGACTCTCGCACGCCAGATGCCCCTCGGGAGGCGGGACACTGTCCCAATGCGGCGATAACACATCGATCCATCTATCCATTCCTCTTCTGCTACTATCCCAGTCATCGACTCATCATTCGGGCGTCGGCAAGGATACCGGGGTATCCATTTTTTCGCGTGAAAGCAGGAGTGCAAGGGATGCAGATGATCAGTGTACGAATGAGGGATCAGCGATATAAATATGGGAAATCTGATTGTAGCCAGCTGTTCCTCCCGAATCAACATGATATTGAGACCGGGCCAGGGCTCTTACGTAAGCCTTGATCAAGGGTTTACACAAGTATAAGTTAGGCTTCGGTAGTCCAGTTCAGAGCTAGAGCGACAGCGCGCTTTTTCCCTCCTTTTAATACACTGCTACTCTCAGTACGGTACTTCACGCTCATTTTTCGTGACTATTTTGAGCTTCTTTTACTTCCCTACATTAAGGATCATCGTGATCAACGAGATCCTCACCTGATTGTCCCTTGGGATTGACCTCACGACCGTGTCTTTCCACCAGACTCCCTACAGTTTGGGGTTTCTTGGTTCCAATATTTCTACCTCTACAATGACCATTCGCATAGTATCTGATTCTGAAAACTCATCAATCAGCCTTTCAAAAGCCTCCTTATCTCCATATATTCATCTGCCCCCGTCTCTGCATATCTCTGAAATCGTACTATAACAGATCAGTGCCGGCTTCTATGCGTCGTCGCTGCCTCTCCAGTTCTCTGTATGCCTTGGTGGATTTCTTCAAGAGGTCGTGGTCGGTCTGTTCCTCGAGAAGATTGAGAAAGCCTATGGCTTCATGTTCAATTTGTGCGTCGTCCAATCCGATGCAACTAACTACGGTGACGAGGGAGTTGAGAGACAAGCACAGCAGACCGCTTACGGAAGGGCAAAGATTCGTCCTGGGCATGCAAGTCAGGAAAGCTTTCTGGGTGCCTTCGGGGTGCATTGCGAACCATACGAACGTCGCGTATCTGCGCTGGATGCTCATGAAGAGTGACGTAATCGAGCAGCACTCGTCGACGAGGAAACCCCCGCCCTGCGGCGGTTGGGGAGGCACGCTCGCAAGGCCGTGGCCTGCCAGACGCGCATGAGAGAACAGGCTTGCGAGCCAGTCATGCTCCATGGAGTTCACGCGGCTCAGCTGGCCCAAGCACATGACCATTCGACTGTAGAGGAGACAGGAGAAGCGTGGGTATGTGGTGCTCCGATCGTGGGATAATGCCTCGGCGCTGAAATTGGTCGGTATACATGACTTCCAATTCTGAATAAGCAGAAGCATATCTTGCGTTGCTCGTGATATTTCCGAGCCTGTCATGCGGCTTGCCTGAACCGAAAAGAGGCAGCACAAATCGCATGCCTGCTCGCGTAACTTAGCTGCAGAATGGCCGAGACCAAGTAGAGGAGGTCTGTTACCTTCCGGGTGTTGCATGCTTTGTCGACCCTCGTCATCCTGCGTAGGAGCAAATTGACTCATTGGGTGAGGAAGAAGACAAAGTACCCGAATGACGGCGCTTAAATCATTTGTAAGCCCGCAGGGGCGGCTGAATGGCTAATGGATGGGTGGACAGACTTTGATATCAGATATGTGTGGCAACATGAGGCTATCACCAGATTCGCCTGTCAGGTCACGTGAGGAGCTACAGGGACCTACTCAGAACCAGTGGAGTATGTGGGGGGTCCTCCCCAGCTACGAGTATATAGTCTGCCACGTCTAGCCCTTTCTTTTGTCCTTTCTAATGGATAACCTTGAACCTATCGCTTCCACGCCTCCTCCAGTGCGAAAGTAATAAACTTTTCAGGACTGCATCCGAGGATGGCATCGACCCCCCAAATCCTCATGTGACTTGATCTCGTCTGCTTTTAGTGTCGTGCATGCGAGCCTTGCTTAGCGCCAATCCGTGGTAGGGCCACTACGAGAGACACATCTAGCCAGGTCCCGCTCCTTCAACATGCTCGCCTGCACGTTTCACCATGTGGACGGGCCGAAGGTACATTTTCGCGTTGTGCATGCCCGTTTTGTCACAACTTGTCGCGAGCTGAACGTCCATAACCCATACCACCTACTTGATTTGGTATCGCGCGGCTATGGCCCTTATGACGTGTCGCTTATTCTCATGTATGACCCACACTCTGCCTCCCTTTAACCGGGAGATTCTTGAGTACGACGTGATACAGCTGCAGATGGTTCCGATTCGCCATGGATTCTCCGAACTAGCGGGGAGGAGCGATTCCCCGCAGCCATTAGGAGCTGCGGGGAGCCACACCGGTTCGTTGATTTAACCACGCCAGAGAGGAATGAAGACACTCTTGATTCCTCTAAGCACTCCCTACGCGCACGGAGAAACAGTTCCTGTCTCTAGTTACGCAGCCATCCACCTCAAAACGATCGAGCTGAAAGCACCATGGCTTTCGGCGTCACCCAACCCGAATTTCCCGACGGCTGCGCCGTGGTCTTTGGCGGCTCAGGCGGCCTCGGCCGCGCGAGCGCCGGCCTGATGGCGGAGCGCGGCTCCGACGTGGTTGTCACATACCGGTCGCGTGCGGCCGAAGCCGAGGCGCTGGTGGTGGAGCTGCGCCAGCTCGGGCGGCGGGCGAGCGCCATGGCCTGCGACATCACAGACCGCACGGCGGTCGAGGCCGTGTTCAGGGACGCCCTGGCGGCGTACGGGCGCGTGCACACGGTCGTATACGCCGCCGGCGTCGTGTTCGACACAGGCCCGCTAGCACAGTTCCGCGAGCCGTCCTTCCGCCGCGTCATCGAGACCGACGTCTACGGCTTCTTTAACATCGTACAGGCCGGCGTGCCTGTCCTGCGCGACGGCCAGGGCGGCTCCTTCGTGGCGCTGACGACCACGGCCACGTGCCGCACCCTGCCGTATGACGCGCTGTCGGCCACGCCCAAGGCGGCCGTGGTCATGATGGTGCGCCAACTCGCCATGGAAGAGGCTGCTCACGGCATCCGTGCCAATGCTGTCGGGCCTGGCACTATCAAGGGCGGCATGGAAATGCCCATGTCGGAAGAAACGGCGGTGGCATTAGTCGAGAGCGCCACAGAGATGACGCCGATGAAGCGTTTTGGCGAGGCTGCTGAACTCGCTGAGGCGGTCGCCTTCTTGGCCTCGTCGAAGGCGTCCTACATCACCGGCCAGGTTTTGATGGTCGATGGCGGTCTGGCTGCATAATCTTGACGGAGCCGCACACATTCTGTTAAAGTTTCTGAGGGTTAACACTATAACTCTTTTGAAACGTGCTATTTTCTCGACGTGGGAACAAGGTCAGAAGGCAAAATCGTATCGATACTTAATGCATGGAGATGAAACGCTCAAGTGCACATCTGTATACTGCATCTTAGAAACACTGCATCCAGTGCTCTGGGTACCGATTTGAACTTATATACGACCGTCTGTCACGGCACGCAGTTGGACAAGTCGACAACTGATCGTAGATTGACTGAGGATAGCAACATGAGGAAGAAGAGAAGGAAAACACACGATGGTTCTGGCGGTCTCAAGGTGTCTAAGTACCCTGAGAAACACAGGCCCTCCCTTCTGCCAGTGTCCACCACCTGTTCCATCAGTGTCCACCGCTTGAAAACTGTCTCGGCAGATGTATTTCATCACAATGCCACGATCGTTCTCGCCACAGAAAGTATCAATGGCGAAGTCTGGCGCATGAAGACGAACACGAGTCCAGTCGACACGGCGCTCAAGGTGCCCAAGATAAACCAAAAAAGCAGTTCTGCCATTCCGATCCACGTGAACGGTACTCGTGCGGCCGGATGGCAGTTCCCAGGTGTTAGTGGGAGGCATGGGTGACCTCGCCGTGGCCGGCGCAACGGCCGTCCAGTTCGGCCGTGGCACGAAAGATCAAAGAACGTTGTATGTAACAACTTCTGGATCTAAAGGATTGCCTGTCAACGGCGTCAAAAGGATCCCACTAGAGTCGTGGCTATTTACCCTAAAGTTCAAGTATAATAGTCTTATAGAAGTATTAATAATATGCTTCCCCACCTCCAGTTATATATCCAAGGAAGTGTTTATCCAACGCAAAAGTAATGCGAAAGACATGAGCAAAAACTCTCAGTTATAGTTTGAAGATAGAGTCAGCTTATCCCGAAGAGGTATCGGAGCTCCCTAGTCGTCTAGCCACGTGCCCAGTCAGATACCTGTCCATGTCCGGAACGAATAAGGCGGAGACTATCAACAGCACACCAAACGGGATGGTGGCGTAGAACACGATACGGAAACTGGACACATAGCTGTCCTGGACTGCAGCTATGACCACAGAAACGACGCTCTCGGTAGCTCCGGTGACGTTTGCCACGTTGCCAACTGTGATGGCCTCAAGAAGAGCCGGGATCGAGCTGCTGGGTAAACCGGCCTTTACGGCTGCCGGCACAACCTTGGCTTCCATATTCCCGGCGAGTTTGGTATTCAGGATGGAGACATAGAGGGCTTGGGCAATTGCACCGCCCATGGCACGGATGGAACCCAAGACCCCCGCGGCCAGCCCGATGTCACAGGCGTCAAAAAGCAAAGTGACACCAGGGTATGCGATGTTCTCGATGAACCCAACGGCGACGGTTGCCAGGACACCCATGGTAATGACGGCGGCATGCAGGTCCGGCCTCACGCTAGCAAGGCTCGCGACGAAGGCTGTGACTAGAACCGAGGCTATGACGGTCTGCAGCTTGACTCGCGGCACGTAGGATATGCTGATGCCGCTAATCGTTTGGCCCAACAGGACGCCGCCACCAATCACGCTCGACTGCCAGCCGACCTCCATGGTGTCGGCGTTGAAAACGGTCTCGACCAGCGTTGGCCACAGAATCGTCATGGAGTAGTAGACCATGGAGGCCAACGCAGCAATCATGACGATGGCCACGAATCCAATGTTGCGGAAAATTCGCGGCGGCATAATCCCCTGGCCCTTGACAATGTAGTGCTCGTAGAGACCGAAAGCCACGAGCGTGGCGATACCAAGGGTCAAGGCGGCGAGAACATGCGGGCTGCTCCAGGGATAAGATGTGCCGCCCCAGGAGAGGCCAATGAGGAACAGTGTCACACCGGCGAACCACAGGAATAGGCCGCCGAAGTCGAGGGCCCGCAGCTGCTCGAGGCGGGAGCGGCCGTCGACGTGCAGCTGGCGGTAACGGGGCGGGCGGTAGAAGGCGGTGTAGAGGGCGAGGGTGAGGACGGTGAAGAGGATGCCGAGGTAGAAGGACCAGCGCCAGCCGGGGATGGTGCGGATGATGAGCAGACGGGCGATGGCGGGGCCAAAGACGGCGAAGGGCAGCGAGCTGAGGAAGACGAGGGTCACGACGGGCCCGCGGTGGCGCTGAGGCACCAGCTCGCCCAGCACGATGCCGTGCGACAGCTGGCCCGCCGCCGCCACGCCGTTGAGCAGGCTGGCACCGATGAGCCCGCCCACCGACGTCGCCGTGGCCCCGGCCACGCAGCCCACGAGCCCCAGCCCGTTGCACGCGAGAACCATGCCGCGCCGCCCGAACATGTCGCTCAGCCGCCCGACGAGTAGGAAGCCGATGCTCGACCCTAGCGTCCATGCCGTGCCCACCCAGTTGATGTCCTGGGACGGCCCCAGGTCCGCGTTGATCAGCCCGAGCGTGTTGGCCGGCAACACCCAGCCCAGGTACGCGCATATGCTCGCACAGCACGTGGCCGTGACGGTGCCAATGAACTGTGCGCTCCGGAAGTAACCCGGCGGCAATTCCCCTACGTCGCCTCCAATGGCTTTGGTCGACACCAAGTCAACGGTGCCGTCGATATGCTTCTTTTCGACGGCACCCGCGGCAGCTTCGTGTTCCGCCTCGCTTTTCTTCATCTTGATTCCGGCGGGTCCGATATGAGGTTAGGAATGGCGACTGGGATATAATGACAAGAAATCCTGATCAGGCAAGGGAAAGAATTTCCGTATGAATCTCGCAGAACACTATATACACCAACGAAACATATGGGATTCTGTTTAGGTTCAAGGCAAGGTAATATCACCGACCATCCCCTCCCATGTGCTGAGATGCTAAAGCATTACTTCTCACCTTCATAAGCCGGCCGTTCAGCCCATGCAGGTTTCAAGTGGGGGTGGCAAACAGCTATTGGGTGAATGCGGAGCTCGTCTGTAGAACCGTACCCTTACTGCACTGAGAGTAACACCACATGCAGTTACTGACGTTGCATGCTACCTACACCGGACCAGAAGCAGAAGGTGAATAAATTTAGCACGTTTCATTGGAGGCCTTAATACATACCACTTGCCGATGGTGTAGAGGGGTCGCCTAGGTAAGCGCTAGTAAGCCTGCGGCAGGCATAGAGAACGAATAGTGCGATTTCAAAATATGCATAATGCATACGACGTACTTAATGAGTTGCGCAATTAGTGGTGCCTCGGGAAAAAGTTGATGCGTCGATGACTAGGGTAGTAGCAGAAAAGAGATATGTATAGTGAGGCCTGCCACGAAGTGACCGGTGGGGCCGGAATCCATCTATCCATTCAGGCTTAGAAAATGGCGATTTCAGCAGAGGCCCACCAGTACACGACAGGGATTAAGCGAAACCTTCTGTAGCTCGCGTCTATCGGGTTTCTTCAAATACTTTCAGTGTGACGTAAAGATTCTCTAGCCTCCAAAGCTTTACTCGCTTCTTTAGTTAGTCTATTCGATGTTCAGCCAAAATCATTACTTTCTGAGCCTGTTGAGATAGTGCGATCCCAGGTGGGGTAGCAGAACTCCTGACAAGGATAGTGCACATCGATACCTGGCTACCTGCTCTGGCCACGTGCAGACGCACCTAAGGACCAGCACACTGAGGGGAAAGGAAGGGTGTATCTGGACTAGGGAATAGCGAGTGGACGGCCCGCCACCGAACAAGAGGCGTGATGCGTAAAAGGTAGGGGACCTGCCAGTTGGCAGATTCTGTTCTTAATAGCCTATGTATGTCCACGGTATCCAGTTAAGCAGACTAGGTTATTGTCCCCCCCGTGGTGGCACGCATCAAATGCCAGGACACGGAGAATGAACATCACCCTCGATGTGGACGCCCTAACTCCCCTCAAGTGGTGCTCACGGCGGGAATCGAACTCCGCTCTCCTGGGTAGTCGGACACCAGGTATCCAACCATGGACGCGTGTGCCAGGCCTCGAGGTGCAGCAGGTGTACCCCGCCCCACGCGTCAAAGTCTTGGTTTGGTAACCGCTACGAAAACGGAACCAAGAGATGCTACCATTTAATATGGTGAAGATCGGGGTGAAGGGGAAAGATGATATATTCCGTCCGCCGGCCACGAAGTGGCTGTCAGGGCAGGAAACTATCTATGGTGCGATATCCCAACTAGGTAGGTGGGGTAGCAGGACCCCCCCTTAACAAGGATACCGCACCTTATTATATCTTTACCTACCCCCGCCACGTATCACGGCGGTTCTCATACCCAAACAAGGAAAGGAAAAGAGGCTATTCAGGTCTATAGGAGACAAGGCTCGGAGGATCGAGAAGTCGCGAACGAAGAGCATGGCATGATTCAGCCCACGTGGCAAGGCAAGACTACAAGTGAAGAGGGAAAAAAGAGGAATAGGCTCCTCTCAGTCATTGTTTGGCAGGAATATATCGTCAGAGGAACAACAATAGAGGGCTCGGATCCAGGACAAAGGATAAGAAGTGGAGGACCTCAGAGCAGGGACCTCAACAGGAAAACCAGCGAGGCAACGGATAGGTAGCGGCGGACTACAAATAAGGGCAACAGGCCCAGAAGATGGATAGAAGGACAGAGATTGATGCCATTCAACCTCTACCCCTACCTGCAACCGAGCAGCAGCTTCGACAGTGACCTGCGTGCTCCTTCTTGCCTATACTCCAGGAAACCCCTCTGACATATATCCAGCCAGCGGCGGTGCGTACCGCCAGCCAGTGGTAAGTGTATCATGCGCTCCCATGCCCTTGCACCTATGTATCTATGCCGTAACACGGACTCGAAGCCACGTCTAGCCGAGGAAAGTGATATATAAGAGTAGCCGACTGCCTGCTTTACAAGATGCCTTTAGTTTTCGAATATATCCACATCCAATTCTTTAATTCTGTCCCTCACTTCTTATACTCTTCTTCTTTCTTTCTACGAAGCCTTTCCCAACCGCCTCGGAAGGAAACTTCATGACCTTCCTTATTTTGAGGTTTTCGCACAGACCTCTGCACCATATCTGCAAAAGTATACCCACACGTGCGGTACAAATCTGCTCCCATATACACATATATATAGTGCGACAAAGGAAAAGTCTATTTTAATATCTCTGCTCTTCTCAGCGAGCAAGCAGTGGTCGTATCCAGAGAAAATGTCTAGCCCTGTAAGGAGTTGGCAGTTCGCGAAGGCTTCGGCGAACTCGTCGCATCCTCTAGGTAGGAGCGAGTCCCTGATCGTGACTCCATTAGCCGCGTGGCCGAATTGACGAGTCTGGCACACACGTCTTTCTTGCTGACCACAAATCAGCTGTTCCGGCTAGGACCATGACAATTTTCTTGCCTTCCCCTGACTAGCCTCTTATTCAGGACTTCAATTGCCTTCTGCACCAGTGCGCCTGGAATCGGCACGTTCTTAGCTTGCCATACGACGTGAAGAACGGTCCGGATTTCATAGGGTGGTGAGATCTCCGGTCGGATCTGGCCCATCTCCATTGGGTCCCAGGCTAGACAACCTTCTCTGTTCTGGAGAACCTGCTTGACAATGCCTTTTCTTGTGTCAGCTATCAGTGCCAGCTCGCGCGAACTCAAAATCCACCAGCGGTGCGACTGCGGAGTCGTGCTCGGCGCTTTTCTCCACTGTTGCCACCTCTGGCTCTGCCTGCTGTTGCGTTGAGGTGATCAATGGCTTCCGCTTTTTCCAGCTGGGTTTCCTCAACGCGCTGGGTGACTTCGTACACAGAGAGGAGTCCCTGCTTCTGCAGCTCATTCTTTGCGAATGCTTGCTGGCGCGCATCCCCTTTGCGCTGGTGAAAGATCACCCTAAAGAGTTCCCAAACGGTTGGCTTGCCGCGTCGCACCGCGTCTGCTGAAATTTCACTATCCAGCCACTCGCCATTCTCATTGTGACTGTTAAGCCGGAACCTCCTGACGTTGGGGTCGAAATGGGCGATTCCCTCTTGATCAAGCAGTGCCAATGTGCCGCAGCGCATACTCCTGTGGTCTTGGGTTCCACAAGCATAACAGCCGCCTGGCGTATAGGTCTTCATGAATGGATTCTGGTCGACTGGCCGCACCCTGTGGTACGAGCCTCTGCCGCCGCGACTACCTCGGCCATAGCCTTGTGAGTAATATGTTCCCTCGATCGCGATGAATTGATGCAGGTTCTGCTGACCAGCGGCACGCACACGTTCGTCCGTCTGATGCTTCGCAAGTTGAACTATGAGCAGCATCAACTCCTCAAGCTGTTTGCACAGCTTTTTCATGTGATCATCAACGGCCTCGAACTGGCCCTCCTTGGGTGGTTTCTTTTTCAGTTCGTGGGGCACCTTCTGATTAAGGGGACCTTCTTCAGCTGCCTGGATGCCTGCGCTGACGAGGTCCAAGGTGTTGGTAAACTTCTTATCGACCACCCAGTTCATCAGATACTTAATCGTATCATCGTATCCAAGATCTCTGCACTTCTTGTACAAATGATGCTGAATTTTCGGGTGAAATCTCTTGGTCAGGCCTTCTCGCGTAGGTTTGACTTGGTTTCCGTTGCTTTCAGTGGCTGTCCGGAGCTCCTGTGCCAACTCCCGATGCTCTAATAGATAATTGAAGATGCCCATGTGATCGCTGAGCTTGGGGCCGGATTCCAGAACGCTGACAGACAACAAATTCTGAAGGAGGAATTCTTGACCAGGGTTGTTTAAATCTAACATGACAGCAGGAAATGTGGGTGATTGTGCTGAACCATCGTAATGTCAGACTTCCTTGGGCAACATATAGAGATTCACAGTCTCCGACGAGGATACATCTGCCAATGCACTGTTGTCCGACCGCGTCAGTCTCTGTAGCTCGCCCCGAGTCGCGTCGTCTCTCTATAGTGGTCGACCCCGCATTTCTCGCGGCCTAGACTGATAACTACTCGGATTAGTGTTAACGCTTGATCAAGCCAAAAACTTGCTTCACAAGCGTACTGAGGCCGCTCAACAACGAAGTAATTGTCAGATGTACTGCCTGACAGCTGTGCGCCAGCCGGCAGAAGTAAAGCACTACGTAAAACTGGAGTCGCACTCCACTAGCCGACAGCGGGGAAGGGAGAGAGAACAACTCCATACCATCAATTGAGATGCCACGGATGACACCAGAATCGAACAGTAATCAAATCAGCTTAGTCAAAGTTGCGGCATTTGAGACTGTAGCTCTTTCAGCTCTGGACATGGTTCTGCGCTTGCGCTGGAGGTGACGTGCACTTCACCTCCCAACGTCCGCCGCTTGACACCAATGTTCGGCTTCAACTTCGGCAGTACTACACGCAGCTGCCGATGATCAACGCTTTCTTCCAGCGTATCAGTCATCAACACACGTGAAGTGAGGGGAATCAAACCCTCTAATGGGTCAGCTGCTAGGGGTAATCAAACTTCCCTCCTTCCAGTAGCTGGCCTCCAATCTCTTCTGTCTTTCCTCTGGCCTTAACACGCGGTCCCACAAATATTTTGACTGTCAAGTATGAGGTTCACAGTTTGAGCCTGTGGAGGGGAGACAGAAACCATACAAACTGCACGAAAAAGGGAGTTTGGTGGAATGACGCGGTTATAGGGTTGATCCCAATAGTGTGGCCGCGCACCCCCCCCTCTCCCCCAAAAGGTATTGAGACCGGGCTGGGCCTTTTATGTAAGCCTTGATCAAGGGTTTGCACAAGTACAAGTTAGGCCTCGGTAGTCCAATTCATATTTTGCACAACAACACGATTTTCGCTTCTTTTAATACATGTTACGGTTCGAGGAACGAAGAATCTGTTGATGACCCAAGGGTTCTATTGAGATGCGAAAACTACAGGTGAAGAGGAAAAGAAGAGGAACAGGCTCCTCTCAGTCACTGTTTGGCAGGAATATATCCAGCCAGCGGCGGTATGTACCGCCAGGCAGCGGTAAGTCGTCCATGCGTTCCCATGCCCTTGTACCTATGTACCCATGCTGTAACAATACACCGCTACACTTAGGTGCATCGACCCATACTAATTTATGTGAATATTATGAACTTCTTTTGCTTTTTTGCGTTGAGAAACACCTTGATCAATGATATCATAACTTTATCGACCCCTGGGTTCGACCTCATGGCCATGTCTTTCCACTAGACTCCCTAAAGTTTGGGTTTTTGGGGGGTTCCAGTAGCACATTCGATAAAAAGTGAATAGACTTGATCAAGGGTTGCAGCACTCAGAAAATAGAAAAAGGGGCTTAAAACTATATTTTATAAGCGTGTGCATTAAAGAAGTAAAGTGGACTGTTTGCTTTCCTTTTGCTTGATCGATAGTGACTGTCTTCTGCAGGCTATGAACTGGGTGGGCGCTTCTTTTAGGATGAAATGACTTGATTAAGGTTTGGAGCGTTCCTTTTTGGCCTTTTATCAATATATGTCCATTTTTCTTCTTCCTATATCCCTTCAGTTACTTAAGTTCGACCGGTGTTTGCCAATGTATGGCGAAGGCATGTGGTATGGTACATGTTGAAAGGGGCGAAATTCTTCAAATCCTACAAAATTCCCACACGGCCCCTCCATCCATTCTTCTCGTCAGGTGGCATCTATCCTCAGCGATGGCGATCATATAGAGTGTTGACGCATGGTGTGGCATCAGCAGCTGGTAGCCACCTTCTGGCAACTGTCGCGCCACAAACATCTCCCAACAGTCAAGGTTGGTCGCGCTTACGCGCATGCCGCCACGCCAACCATCATGGCCGAAATATTTCCCAGTTTCCGTGCTTTGGAAGCCCCAGTAGTTATTCTTCTCGCAACAGAGCCATGTGTAGTGGGCTGTTCTTGTTGCTTTTTGGCACTTGTTCTCGAGCTCCATAAGAACGGGTTCACCATTATGAAGTGTTAACGCACGACCGGTCGTTTTTTCGACGACCTTATATGTGTTTCCCGGCCAAGGGTTTGTGTTTTTCCACGGGCTCTTTTGTCCGTCTTGAAGAATTTCAGTCACAGTCGTTCCTTGGCAGCAAAGGCTTGGCTGAGGTTCCTTAGTTGTCACGGGTGGTTAGCTTAATCAGGTAAGCTCTATATGATCCAGAAGATATATGCACTTGCAACCTTGGATTCAGAATCCTGTGGCGGTTCGGAGGAGAAGGGAGAATGGTTAAAGATCGCTTCAAAAGGGTGGGGGTTAGATAATCGCGTCTTTCACTTTCAGGACTTTGTATCAACATTAATTCAAAAGCCTGAAAATAAGTAGTGTGGCAGAAGAGCGATTTGTTAAGAAATAAGAAAATGGAGCAAAAAAGACTGGCTTTACCAAAGATGCAAAGACAAGAGTCGACAATCAAAACAAAAATATAACAGCAAAATTTGGCACAGGACTCAAAATATCAACGAAATTATTGACCGTCGGGTTTATGATGTCTTAAAGTGAAACCACTTAAAAATACTGTGACTTACGCGCTGATCAGAGATGGAGATTGGCTGTTGGCCAGGCTCACAGTATGAAACGCCAGGTTCGGATGACTGTGGAGTGAACACATGGTCGTCAATGGTCATGGACGACTCGGATCCGCTGAATTCCTCGTTCGTGTAGGCCATTGTGGAGAAAGGCACCGCGGTAGTGTTTATAGCTGGGATGTCACCAGTAAGCAGGGCTGAGAGCCGGCTGTGTGTTCAGGTTGCTGACAAACACATGCTCGTGAACTGAGGGCCCACCTTGTACATGCGGATAAGTAGCGTCTACTTAGCTTCAATCCAGTATTCAAAAAGTGGTGTGGATGGAGGGTGGATGGTTGGGATAGATGGTAGAACAACGAGAAAAATAGAAACCGTACAACTACCTGCTCCGCCCACGTCTGCAGTAAGTGGGATGGCAAGCTGACTGGCTGGCTGCTGTCTATGGAGAAGAATTGATGAGTTCAACAAGGTAACAGTTTAGGCTGAGAAAGAAGAAGCGTGGAGATAGGGGTACAGTAGACAAGGAAGCAGATAGCGTTTGATACGCAACATAACACCTCTCTCACTGCCATCGTTTGCAATTACCCCTCTTTCGTGATCTCTTATATGTTTACGACGAGAGCTCCACTTTCGGCCCGTTACCATGCGGCGTCCTCTGATAGGCTAAATGCCGATTGATCGAAGCGGCTTGACGACATGAGCGGCGTGGGAGGCCCACCAAGTCATGCTGTTGGTTGCCCCAGTAGATTTCGTCCGCGTCACTAAGAACCCAAAGCCCAGAAACATATTCTTGGCGAAAAGCTCCAGCCACGCGCGAAAGGAAGCATGGCTGGCAAGCATTTGGTACAAGCGGCGGAGAAACAAGACGTCAATGCGGCAAAGGAATGCCGACGATGTGCACGCTTATGATAACACGAAGATCGAATGATAACTAAAGGACGCATCCGCCTCTTGCGCAATGAAATTTATTTCTGCACAAGCTGGGTTGGACCAAACAGATGTGCAACCTGCCGCGGTATATCCGCACGGGGAATCACTTTCTACCGACAGAGAGCGAGTGCACTTCCGTTTAATCTGTAAATAATGCAGTTATCTTAACGCAGTAACAGTAGGCTGCAAGGCAGATCAGTACTTGCAGTTGGGAGCAGCCAATGGGTTCATCAACCACCCTTCGTCAGAAAGCGAGTTGTGATGCGCTATGGTAAGTTGTGCGGTTGCGGGGCAACCTAGTACTGCTGGGCCCACGAAAGCACACGACATGAGCATTGAATGATGGCGTTACATTGTCACTTCGCACGGCGGTTGCCTGTGGTCATAAACGAAGCAAGACAATACTTCACCGTACATGCTCGGCCCTCGACAGTTAGCCTCGACTATGGTGGCACCTGCCTTCGTCGATGCAAAGCTGCCGGCAACCCTGCAATCGGGTCCTTGGAAACCAGCTGAGCCGGAAACCCCAGCAAGTTCCCAGGTACGTATTGTACGGACAGAGCGACGTCACGAGACGGAGCAGTCTCTCCGAACCTCCTAGTATCGCTGAACGCCAGAGTCATCTGGCACGTCCTGTCTGTTTACTGTACGCCACACACGTCTGGAAAACGATGGACGTTCCGGCCACCCTTCATAAAGTTTCTTTGATCCGAGACGTTCCACCACCTAACTCTTTTTGCCCTGCCATCCAGCTCTTTTACTCCGCAAGCTGGACTATATGTACAGGAGAATTTGACGCGAACGTCGCCGGCAACTCGTCGCCGAAAACAGAAAAGAAAGAGACCTGGGGAAGGCTAACAAAACCATCCGCTCCCGGGACCGGATCGGCCTACTACTCCGTCTGCCACACTATGTGCTCAGGCGATCGTAGCTTCGGAGCAAACATAATCGTAGCGGAACGTGCTACCAAGCCCACGATAAGCCCATATGATACGTGGCGGGGGTAGGTAAAAATATAATAAGGTGCGGTATCCTTGTCAAGGAGGGGTCCTGCTACCCCACCTACCTAGTTGGGATATCGCACCATAGATAGTTTCCTGCCCTGACAGCCACTTCGTGGCCGGCGGACGGAATACATCATCTTTCCCCTTCACCCCAGTCTTCACCATATCACATACATAGGCTATTAAGAGCAGGATCTGTCAACTGGCAGGTCCCCTACCTTTTACGCATCATTCTGCCACTCGAGGCCGGCCATGGCGTGGGTTGATACCTTCCCGGCTTAGTGGCCGCCTATTAGAGTGCACGGATTGTCATGGCTTAGATGGCAACGTATCATGATCTTCACACTATATGTCATTATTGTACCTATCATTAACGCCTCAGACCAACTTTTCATACGGGACATCTCAGCGCCTTCACTTTTCTGTGGCCCTGAAATAATCGCGTCTCCCGCCTGGACTAAAAGTGCACATCCATCGTAAACACCACGGCGCACAGCAGCGCCAGTAACCGGTGGTCGGGGCCGCCAGCCCCTTCTTAGTCATTGCGCTCCACGGAACTTCTCGCCATTTTCCAGATCAGTTTGGCCGCTGTGGCAAGAGTCGAAGGTGGGGGTGCTAGTGAGGAAGTCGCCGAAGACACGCTGCTCGATGTCAAGATCCTTCCAATTGCCACCGTGGGACTTGCGGGCCCGACGGCGGAAGAAGATGCGCTTTCCGAACTTCCAGCTCTCGACACCCGCAAAGAAGAGGCCGGCGGCGATGAAGACAATGCCCCACTCCCAGCTGATGCCCGTGTGCTTGAAGACGGCGTGGTTCAGCACGGGAATGTACAGCGTCGGGAACAAAGTCACGAAGCCAAAGATGATGGCCCAGAACAGGAACCGGTTCCGCCAGATGTCGATCATCCACTGCGTAAAGTACTTCTTGCTGCCGGGTTGCATGCGGAAGAAGGACCGCCGCATGTCAATCATCTCCCAGGCCAGGAAAAGGGCAAACCAGGTGAGGGTCGCAAAGGTCGTAGCACGGGCGCGGAAGATGGTATCGCACGACTCCGAGTAGGCGTCGTTGCAGTTAGTTCCAAGGTTGCCATCGCCGAACCCAAACACAACGAGAGCGAAGGTGGCGAGGCACAAGGCGGCGATCCAGAGGCCGTACACGACCATGTCCACCATGAACTCCATCGTGAAGATACCGACCTTGAGACTCTGAGGGGGCCGTGACATAATACCTGGTACGGCGCGCTCGAAACCGAGACCCATGTCAGGCATGCCCGAGGTGACCATGATGATCCAAAGAATTTGGACAGGGGCCAGGGGGAAAACCGATATACCGGTGGCGTCCTTGAAGGCAAGACCGACCAAGAGGGTAACCGCTTGGGCGATGTTCTCGGCCAGCACGTGGAGGACGAACTTCTGGATGTTGTCGAAGATGCGGCGGCCTTCCTCGATGGCGGCAACGATGGAAGCGAAGTTGTCGTCCATCAGGACAATGTCAGACGCATCCTTGGCCACATCAGATCCGGACTCGCCCATGGCGATACCGACGTCAGCACGCTTAAGGGAGGGCGAGTCGTTAACGCCATCACCAGTCATAGCACAGAACTTTCCGCGGCGGTGCAGCGCCTCGATCATGCGGACCTTGGTGCTGGGGGCGCAACGGGCGATAACCAGCGGAAGAACCGGCAGCTTGTCAATCTCATCGTCGGACAGGGCGTCGAAAGCGGTGGCCGTCATCACCATGGCCGCCGCCACATCCGCGCTGATGTTCTCCATACGCGATGGCAGGATGCCGACCTCGACCGCGATGGCCTTGGCCGTCTCCGGGTGGTCGCCAGTAAGCATGTGTACCGAAATTCCGGCCTCGTGGCAGCTGCGCGCGGCCGGCTTGGACTCGGCGCGAGGGGGGTCGTAGAGACCGACCAGACCGCGGAAAGTCAGATCCTTCTCGACCTCGGCGCGAGGGACTTCGGCACCGGGCTCGATGTCGAGGTCGATGGGGCGACTAGCCAGCGCGAGCACACGCAGTCCCATGCTGGCCAGGCTCTCCATGTTTCGCAGAATCTCCTCGCGGTAGTCATCCGTCATCTCCCGGTAAGCGCTCTCGTCTTCGACGTCGCGGTAGCAGTATTGCGTGCACGCGCCGATGACACGCTCGACGGCACCCTTGGTGAAGGCCCAGTTCTTTCCGCTAGCAGTGTTCTTCATGATAACGCTCATGCGCTTGACATCGCTGTCGAAGGGAAGCTCGGCCACATCGGTCCACTCCATCCCCTCGCCCACCAGGTCAAGTCGGTTGCGGTTGAAGCGGCTCGCAAAGACCTGAATGGCAATCTCGGTGGGATCACCGCGGGCGTGCCAAATGTCATTGTTCTTGTGGATGGTTGCCAAGTTGGCAAGGGAGGCGACGGAAAGGAAGTCCTGCAGGCGGATCGTGCTGTCCTCCAACAGCTTATCGGGCGCCACCTCGGTGCCCCCGGACGAGCCCTCGCGAGACTTCTTCATGTCAATGTCGCTAGGCTGGCGAGAGTCGAACGTGACGGATCCGACTGTAGGGTTGAAGGGTTCTTCGGAAGAGCCGACCAGGTACGTGCCCATACCCGGCACCCAGGCGGCACGGGTGACCATCTTGCCCTGCGTAAGGGTACCCGTCTTGTCACTGCAGATGTCCGTCACGGCTCCAAGCGCCTCTAGGGACTTGAGATTGCGAACCACCACGTGGCGCTGCACCATACGCTTCGTTCCGGCGGCCATGGTGATGGTCAGGACGACAACCAAACTGGCGGGAATCATGGAAAGACCAGTCGCCACGGCATAGATGATGACTTCCTGTCGCGATTGGAATTCGTTGGCGCCCAGTACGATGATGGCGCAAATGACAGCGATGCCAAAGAGGAGCATAGCCAGCTTGCTGAGCTTGCGCTGCAGCGGGGTGCCGACGTTGACACCGAGGAAGCGACCGATCACATCACCCAGTGTCAACGTGTACGCCTCCAGGTAGCGATGAGGACCGGCTTTTCCGTTAGGCTTGCGCTTCACGGGACGGACCTTGGAGTCCTTCTGGTTCAAGGCCGAGGCAATGGCGCCGATCTCGGTGCACTGGCCCGTAGCAAAAGCAACGCCCCTGGCACGGCCCTTGGTGACGGTCGAGCTGCTGTAGGCAACGTTCAGACGATCACCGGGACCAGTCTGCTCGTCAAAAACCTGGTTCTGGCTCTTGCGCACGGGGAGAGACTCGCCAGTCAAGAGGGCCTCGTCCGTCTCGAAGTTCTTCGCATCTAGGAGCCTGTGACGTCGTTAGCAACGGGGAAGCGCGGCACGCAGACCGCACGGAAGCGCACGAACCTGATGTCGGCGGGGATTGTGTCTCCCATCTTGACCTCGATGATGTCGCCGGGTACGATGTTGGCGGAGGGAATGACCTGAGACGCGCCGTCGCGGATCACGGTCGCGGTAGGAGAGCTGAGGGAGCGGAGCGAATCCATGGTCTTCTCGGCCGAGTACTCCTGGAAGAAACCGACGACCACGTTCAACATGATGACGGCGGCAACGACGCCGCCCTCGATCCAAGACTTGATGCCGAAACTGACGGCCATGGCGAGAATGAGGACCTAGGAGAAGCGGTTAGGGCCGAAGAGGTGGGACGGGAAGGGGTGCGAAACAGCATACCAAGGTCATGGCGTTGGCAATCTGGGCAATGACAATCTTGATGGGCTGAACGCCCTCAGCTTCGCCCAGCTCATTGCTACCGATGCGGCCACGGCGCGCCTCGGCCTCGGCCGCTGCGAGGCCATTGAGAGAACTGGAGCCCAACTCATCGAGTACGTCGTCGGCGCTCAAGGCATGAGCAGGCTTCGTGAGCGGCTCGTTGGATTGACCGGACACATGCCGCGAGGCGGCATTGTCCTCCTTCTTCCCCATGGGTTGGGTTGGGGGGGCGCCGATGGCGGCGTGGGGTCGGGCAAGGGAGACGCGAGAAACGGCAACTTGCGGAAAGCCGGGGCCGGGTCGAAACGGAAGCTCTCGGCGTTTGGTTTATGCCGACGGGTTTCTGGAGGGGTCAAACTCAATATAATCTCTCTGTGGACGCGAGAGTGATACGGAACAGGCGTATTTATACATCACACCGCGATGACGGCCATGAAAGGCTGGGCCGTTGGCAGATCGGGTGGGGTGTTCCAGCGGTACTGGCTAGCTTGGCACTCCCGGGCGCGATCAAATGGTGTATGGGAAGGTTTGGCCCCAACAGTCAATGGAGCCAACCCCGTGGGATGGCGTGGGAGGGGGGGGGTTTGCCAGGGTGCAGGGCGAAGACCGATATCTCTCATCCGGCACGCAACAGGGCCATGCGAGCTTGCTGTGTCAGGTCGTGGAGTGAGAACCGTACTGTGCGGCGTCGAATGAGGCCGAAGTGGATTATCACAAGGCTCCGCAAACGACCCGCCGGTATTATGTCGTCAACCGAGCCAGGGCTCCCCGGAGTGGATTTTCGCTTTGTCTTTTGTCGGGTATCGACAACCTCCCCACCAAGTACCTGCCAAGTATCCGCCAAGAATGCCGGGAACGCCAAGACGGCTAACACGGCACGCCAAAGCCGCCGCGAAAGCCTGCCGGTACATAGTATGTAGCCCGACGACATCCCTATAGTAGGGTCCTTGCGTGTCGGACGGAGCATTAGAAGACACGGGCAATATTCGTCACACGGCGCCCTCTTGGCTGCGTCCACTTGAGACGCTACTTGGGCTACGAATATTCGATGCGTTCCGAGCCTCCCCTGGGGACCGAGGGACCAGTCCCAAGCCCCCCTCCCGAGCCCTCGTACGGACGTTCCCTTGTACCATCCACCACCTGCTGCTCCTGCTGCTGCTCGCTGTGGCAAATCTCCGTTTCCTTGTGTTCCACTTGTTTCTTATACAAAAACCTCGATACTAACTAGAGAGGGTAAGAGGGTAGCATTGTCATGCCGCCCGAGGGGTACATGTACGGGCATGCATTTTTATCCCAACGCCTCCAGTCCCATAACCACTGGGCCGGATATCCCAATCCACTGGACGTACCGGCCCCCTCGCCACGCCGCGCTGGCAGCCAGATTTCCTGTCTTGGGATGTCCATCCACAAACCCCCCTACCAACCGAGAGTTGTCCCGTACCCAGACTGCCAGGCGTTCCACCATCAACTTGACGGTCGTCTCCCGTGAGTTTAGCGAAACAACAGGTGTTATTCGGTCCCAGCCCCTCTCCCCGTACCCCGTAATTAGTCGGCTTGCTGCCGGCTTGAGACAACTTGGCCTTCTCTGTCGCCAAATTTGTTTTCGGCCAAGGCACATCGAGGCGCCTCTCCTCTTTCCTCCGCGGTGTCGCAGCGACTCGTTGGCCTGGGTAATTCGGGGACAAGGCGGTCGCGAGGCGATCGTCCGCTTGGCTCTCTGCTGGGACCAGCTTGGCGACACCGGCCAAGCGAGCTGGTTCGCTCAGGTCATGATATTGGCCCTCGTCAGACCCTTGCTGAGGAAAATGGCGTACCAGCCTCTCCACCAACCGTCACCGTCGACTACTTTCGCCGCGTGGGTATCTCCGGCATAGACCGATGATTGGCCGTCCGCTCTCGAACAGAGGTCGGTGTGTGCCAGTATCGACCTCAGGGGCTTCTTCTCGTCGGTTGCAATAGAACGCGGCGGCCTGTATGATATCAGATTCATCCTAAATTTAGACGTAAAGTCCCGCACCCGGGGTAGGAACTCACGGGGTTTATGGCGATGATACACAGTTTTGTTTCTCTGCATCCCAGCTGAGACCGACTGGCTGTTCCGAGGACTGTCAGGGCCAGCGTCATTCCAGATTTCGACCTCATTCACCAAGCTTACCCGGACGCCGACCGACAATATAGACATCACCGTGAGCCCCACGCTCTGGGCCTCCGAATCTTCTCTCCTGTATCCAATTTCCTTCATTTTCCCCTGCGCGCTGCTCGTCATTCCTTCGTTGTGTTGCTGGCCAACAATATTGCGTTTCTATTTTTTTTCTTCTTGTTTCTTAGTTTGTTTACCCTTCCCTTCTCCGCCTTTTCGCCCTTCATTACTTTTCGGTATCCTCCCCTCCTCCCCCCCTTCCTGCATGTCACATTGCCGCCGCCATGCCTTCCCTCGATGTTAGCGAATTGAACATTGTGATTGCGGTCCTGGGTACGTCTTTTTCCTGCGGGTATCTGCAAAGGGACTGCCCCCGTTGCAACCATTGCGACTTGGCGACGCCCGACAAGCTCACTTGGCGATTGACATCCCTTCAGGCGCTTTCATCATTCTATATGGCTTCCTCTCGGCCAAGATAAAGCAAGTATGGTTCCTGGGTGAAGCGCGTGAGTGCCCCCTACCTCCTTACCTCCTTTACCCCACATCGCACCATAGTGTTCGTTCTGTGCACAGCATCTCACCGACATTTTCCGACCACTAGTACCCGCCGTCCTGTTCGGCATCGTTCTGGGCCCTCTGGCCGCGAAATTCCTCAATGCCGAGCGATGGGGTTCGGCCGAGCCCGGACAGCAGAACGCCATCACCCTGGGCGTCACTCGTGTCATGATCGGTCTGCAGCTGGTCATTGCCGGGTTCCAGCTCCCCGCCAAGTATCAGCTCACGCGATGGAAGGAGATGCTGCTGCTACTGGTGCCCGTCATGACCGTCATGTGGCTCTGCACGACGGCCTGCATCGTCGCCACCATCCCGAACCTGACCCTGCTCGCGGCCCTCGTCATCGGCTCCTGCGTAACGTGCACCGACCCCATCCTCTCGCAAGCCATCGCCAAGGGCCCGTTCGCGGACAAGTACGTCGCGCGCGACCTGCGCGAGATCATCTCGTCCGAGGCCGGCGCCAACGACGGGTTCGGCTTCCCGTTCCTCATGCTGGCCGTGTACCTGATGCGCCACTCGGAACTGGGCGCCGACCACGTGTCGCACGGGGCCGTTGAGAAGCGCAGCGAGGAAGTCGGCAGGCTCGGCGGCGGCATCGGTATCGCGCTCGGCAACTGGGCCGTCGAGACGTGGTTGTACATTGTTCTCATGTCCATCGCGTACGGAGCGCTGGTGGGCTGGGGTGGCGGCAAGATCGCCCGGTTTTGTCTGCGTAGGAAGTGGATCGACTCGGAGAGTTACCTCCTCTTCCCGACGGCCATGGGGGTAAGCTGTGGATTTGGTGCCCCCCACGTCCTTCTCCGCGCGTATCCGGTCCGGACCACTGACAGGCCGCGTGGTAGTTGTTCCTTGTCGGCACCTGCGGCGCGCTCGGCACAGACGACCTGCTCGCCTGCTTCGTGGCGGGCAACGGGCTCAACTGGGATGGTCAGTTCCTCGAAGAGACGGAGAAGCGGCACGACGAGGTCAACTCGTGCGTCGACGTGCTGCTCAACTTCGGCGGCTTCATGTACATTGGCACCATCATCCCGTGGAACGAGTTCCACCAGCCCGAGCTGACGGGAATCACGTACCCACGCCTCTTCGGGCTTGGCTTCCTGGTGCTGCTATTCCGCCGGATTCCCGCAATTCTCATGTTCTACAAGGCGATGCCAAAGGTGTGCCGCAACATCAAAGAGGCGCTCTTCATGGGCTACTTCGGCCCCATCGGCGCCGGTGCCGTCTTCTATCTCGAGCACACCCGCCATCTCTTCCCGGAGCTCGGCGAGGGCGATGAGGGCGAGACCAACTTGATTCGCGCTCTTGGTCCAGGTGAGGCTTTCAATCCCTTTTACAATCGCCGCCCGCAGACCCTTCCCTCCTCGATCCTAAATACCCACCCCCTAACTCCGTGTATCCGGCTTGGGTGGTCCCGATTGGCCTGCTTGCTTCTTCTGTTGCGTCCTCCCTTCCCCAAAGCCGCGGAGCCGCCCGCAAAGCACAGGATTGGCTGAAACCTCAGTCCCCCCCGTCTTTGTTCTTTAACTCCGCGTATCCGTCTAGAAGGTCTTTCATTGGTTGACTGGGTCTGGGCCCCTGACGCGGGATGCCCCACGGTCTATTCTGCCTTTTCCGCGTACCCGGCTGTAAAATGCCCGATTCGCTGAAAGATCCGCCCCGCTCTTTTCCCTATCAAGCTTTCTCTTCTTCACTGTTCCGTTTACCCGGCTATAAAACTTCCGATTGGTTGCTCGACATAGCCCTGACTTCCTCCTTTCCGTGTATCCGGCTGCAAGGCTGCCGATTGGTACATGATGTCTCCCCAGCCTTTATCAGCTCCACTCCCCAAACAGCATGTTACCTACGATATCGGTCTAACCTGGAACAGTGGTCTACTGGCTGGTGCTCTTTTCCATTGTTGTCCATGGCCTCTCGATACCAGCGCTCAACCTTACATACAAGTTCTACGGGGTCAAGCCCATTCAAGAAGACCCGGTCCAGATCCGGCGCCAGAGCATCTACGCGCCGAGGCCCGCCAACGCCGTGGCCAACGATTCGCAGACCTTTGTAGCTTACAATCGATTCTCGCGGCCCATGTCAATGTACAACGAGGGCAACCTGCCAATTTGGCAGAAGGGAGGCCCCGCCGGCGGGCCCAACGACAGCGACACGGACAGCTTCGCCGGCATCCTCGAGAAGGCCCGATAGTCTGTCTCGCGGGGGTGGTGGCATTCCAAGAAGCCCGTCCCGCCCCGGTCGGCCGACCTTCCTTTCAGTACTCCATCAAATCCGTGCGAACCCAGCCCGGCGGGGACGGGCAGCTACAAGATTACATGACCCAATGGACGGGTCCACGCTCTTTCCCACCTTTTAGATAGTCGGTGTCCATCGTTTTGCATCCACATACACTGCTACCGCCTAGATAGACCCAACACAGCGCAATATTACCAAGGTTCGATTTGGCTGGGCAGGCGCGAGGTCTTTGACGGGAAACACGGTGGCTGCGGTCTGACCTCAACGCGACGCCCGCCAAGACGCTAATGATGATGCCTGTCCAACACTTGATAAACCAGTATCGGTGCAGAAATTGCCCAGGCGGACGCGCGTAGGGCACCCACCCCGCCGTCAGCTCGCCCATCATGACGAACCCGTGCGGCTGTCCAGAGGGGGAGGCAGGGCGTATTCCAGGCGGCCGGCCATGCGCGCGCCATGCAACCCGGCAAATAAACTTGGTCGCCGTCATAGTGTGCTTGCCCTGCCAGAAGGCCAGGCGTTGCCCCCGTCCCCCCGTCTGGATCTGCCCCATGTAGTAAAATCGATTTTGGACCCTCTCGACCCTTTACCAGCCCTTCGCCCCGACTCTTCATCTTTTCCTGGACAAGGCGTAGCTCGTTCGATGGGTGGGCGCCGAACGAAAAACAAGCGGCGCCGATGGGCCGGGACCGTACATGACGCAGCGGGTGTCCGGAAAGGGAAAAGCGAACATACATATTGTGTCATGGCGAAGTGTCGAGCTGAGTCTCGACGCGTATTGGATACGACCTCGTCGCAAAGCTAGCACGGTAACCCAACCCCCCCCCGGGACGCCCGCCGCGTAAAGTACGTAGCACGCGCTTGTTTGGAGGTACTGGCAAACCAATAGCACGTTTTGTGTCAATTTGCTTGCGACACCTAGGGATTGACGAGCACGCCATGGCCGGCGACTTCCTACAGTACCACGAGCCCGGGAGTAAGTTGTCATTCGTGCCCCGATACTGTCGTCCATTTCGCGACGTTTGAAACACGCTCACGCTGACGGCTCGCCAAGTTGTGTCGATTTTGATCCTCGTCTCCTTCTTCACCTTTCTCTGGCTCTCCAGCAAGATCTCACAGCGCCTCATCCACGCCAGCATAATCGGGCCCATTGCGACGGGCATCATCTACGGACCACCCCTTGCCGACATCCTACGCGAACAATGGCTTGACACGTTCCTCTACCTCGGCTTCATCGGCCTGATCCTGATCATATTCGAAGGCGGCTTGACGGCGCGGCTGGACCTGCTGCGGGCCAACTTTGGGCTGAGCGCCGCTGGGGCCGCCATCGGTGTCGTCTTGCCCATCGCCTTCAGTTATCTGATCGGCTTCCTGGCCTTTGGCTATGGCGCCGTCGAGACCTTCGTCATGGGCGCCGCCCTCTCGACCACGAGCCTCGGCACCACCTTTGCCGTTCTGGCGGGAGCCGCCGACGTGGTCGATTTGGCCCAGACGCAAATCGGCGCTCTCCTCGTGAGCGCCGCCGTCATCGACGACGTGACGGGTCTCATCATGCTGAGCGTAATCCACGACCTCGGAAGCCTGGACGGCGGGGCCGACGTCAATCTGGGCTGGCTCATAGGGCGGCCCATTGTCGCCTCGGCCGCCATGGCCATCCTGACGCCGCTGCTGGGAAAGTTCTTGTTCGCGCCCCTTTTCCGACGGTACATCGAGCACCACTTCGCCAAGTTAGACCACTATTCCAACATCGGGCTCATGATCCTCGTCCTCTCTGCCTTCCTGGCCATTGCGTCGTACGCCGGCACCTCGATCCTGTTCGGCGCCTTCCTGGCCGGCGCCTTCCTGACCTACCTGCCTTCGAAGCACCCCGAGGGCCCCTTTGTCGTACTCAGCCGCGAGGAGGGCGAGCGTGAGAAGAACAAAAGCCCGACCTTCGCTCATACCTTCGAATACTACTGTCTAGATTTCCAGCAGTACGTGCTTGACCCACTGTTCTTCTCCAGCATTGGCTTCGCCATCCCTTTCCTGAGTCTTTGGGAGGGACAGGCGGTGTGGCGGGGCGTCGTGTACACGCTTGTCATGCTTGTGGGCAAGGTGCTCGTCGGCGTCGTGGTTCCCGCGTATGACTGGTGGCGCTCTTTCCGCGCAGGACGACGGCCCTCCGAAAAAACAGGCGGGGAGGAGGAGGGTCGAGCTTCCAGTAGCGAGGTCGCCTCGACTCCGGCAGGCTCTCTTAGCCGAACCCCGTCGCAAGCCGGCGCGCTTTGCACCTCTTGGGTGCCGGCGGGGCTTCTCGGCATGGCCATGGTGGCACGCGGCGAGATCGGCCTGCTCATCATTGAAATAGGCTACAACAACACGGCTTATGTGACTAAACCCGCGTTTCTGACGGCTGTGTGGGCCATTCTGCTCAACACTATCATTGGCCCTGTTGTTGTGGGACTGATTGTCAAACACAAGGGCAAGGCTCTTGCAGACGGCCCATGGGGCACCGCGAATACCTAAGCAAGGGGATAGGGGAACGCGCGGGAGCTACTTCGGGTCATCGCTGTAGTGGCAACACGCGTCAAAAAAGACATCTCATTCATGACCCATTTACGTTCAGCCCCGAAGATACCCAGCCTCAACGAATAAGAAGAAAGAGTTGTGTAATTTGGTGCGTACGCTGCCTGATCGACTTCATCGCCTACGCCGGTTTGATTTTCATGCTTTGGCGGCCATCTTGTGTTTGTCGCGATGCTGTGCGACTCAAGGTGCTTCCATGGCCCTCCAGATTGCCTTCGTCAGGCAGCATGATCGCACGGTCGAGGGAATACGGGAGACCACGATGGCGGCCACGGATCATCATGGCACAGATCACCAGCTTGCTGAAAACGGTGAACTGGCCCGAGAGAGACGTCATAACAGACGGGTGGCCCAAAGACAAGCCGACGTTGCCACTTCACACAGCGGTGAGCAAAAGAAACACCTTGTTGTCAGGAAGGGAGGCAAACTTACTAGGCCGAGACGACTTCGAAGAAAACTGTGAATACCGAGAACGACTGAAAGCTGCGGTTAGCGAAGGCTTGGCCGGGGCGGACGGACAGGCGACAACGAACCGGTTCCCCGACATCGACAATTCTTTTCGCTTCCGGTATGCAAATGCAAAAGGTCCCAAGAAAAATGTACCAGAGATCAAAGCTCAGCTGGTTCTGGACGTGCTTGAGTATGTAGCTTGAAGCTCTGGTCTCGTCTGGCGCCTGCTGCATTTCATACACGCCCAAAGAGCGCTCCTCGTACGTATTGGAGGCGCGGATGCTGATGGCGATGGGCAGGATGGAAATGTACATCATGACGAGCAGACTGAACTGCACGGCCGGGTTGATGTTGGCCAGGTTGATGGTGGCGGTTCCAGTGTGGCGCGACGAGGCCGCCTGGAAGAGAGCCGACAGAATACGCGGACCCATCGGCAGGTCATTGACGGCGGGGTTGTCAAGGTCGAGAACGATGATGAACAAAACATCGACAAAGTTGAGCGCAACCACGATGCCAAACAGTACCCACGTGGGACGGCTCGGGAAAAGCAAGGTGTAACAGCGGCGCGGGTGGTCGAGAAGAAAGTTGAGGGCCTCTTTGACGGACGAGCGCGCCGGCACGATTTTGGACAGGATGTAGATGGTGAGCCGGAGGAAGACTGGGTAACACGTGTTGCCGGCGAAAGCCAGGAACGTCATGACCAACATCGGCCACGTCGCGTCCCGGAAGCTGATCATAGAGTCGGGCGTCAGGGTGAACCCGAGGTTGCTCACCATGGTCTGCGATGAGTAAATCGCCCTGTAAGACTATGTGTGAGCGGACGTGCATTCAAGCCACTAATTATCACGGGAAGGAACCGATGCTCACCACCAGGTCTCGCCTTGACCATTCTCCGCCAGCCAGTCTCTATATTTGGCCGGGGCACGGTGAATCCACGGAATCAGGCAGATAGCACCAAATAGGTGTAAGCCAAAGAAGTAACCTAAAGGTTTTCCATCGTTAGAAGAAATACAAGGACCAGATGGGGAACTCCACCTCATACCGATCACGATTTTGAGAAGGACTTTCGAGGCGCGATACTCGATGCCCCCCAGCCTTTCCTCGTCTTCTGCCGTCAGATTGTAAAAACGCGAGTTCCGGCCGACCGTGACCTGCTTAGACAAGATGGGAAGTTCGTTCGGTCCGGGACGCCGGGAGACTGTGGACGTCCTTCTTTCTAGACTTTGGGACCCCAGGACAAGCACCGAGCTGGCCACGTTTTGGATCGATCGAGACGTAGTTAATATAGGGCTTTCGTGTGCCATCGAACGCCGCTGCTTCGACCCGGGCTCCGCATCGGGTTTCCCGCTTGGAATTGGCTCGATCTCATCTTCCCGCTGAGCTCGCAGCGCAACAAGTGGCTCGCCTGCAAGTAACCCTAGTTAATAGAGCAGCGACTCAAGCTACTTGATGATCGGACTGACCATTGTCACGTTCCCGAGGGGGCGGGATGAAATACGTCGTCTCCGGGGCCTCTGGTCCCGCGGGCTTGGAATCGGAATTGACGGAAGCGCTTTCGTCTTTCTCACAAGTGGCTGTAGTCTCTCTGTACATCTGTGAGTAAACAGGCCGCAGGCCTCGGAGTCAAGGCGGACGACAATCACTCACTTGCGAATAGTTTCTGGCTCGGGATTTGGCACCGGCTCATGGACTTGCGTTTTCACATCATCGTGACGCAGCGAGAATACGACAGCCTCGGGATCGGGTCGCAGAAGGGGCTCTGGAAGGGTCGGCTCCACATGGTCAATCTTTGCAACGTTGGAAAGACGCATAGATGGCAACGTACTCAACGTCTTGAATTTCTTCTTGAACCAATATATGCGCACGGCTGCCACAACGATGTTGATGAACCCCAAGTTTGTGATAATCGGGATCACATATATGTAAACCTGCTGGTAGGTCTTGAGGTCTTTCACATCGACCCTGGAGCGTTATCAGCCGGGGCGGTCGGGCTTCCGCATCCTTCTCATGGCGACATACGTGTTAAGGCCTGACTCGGTCGAAGCACTTGCTCCAAAGAAGTACGCATCGATTGCGGACACATTGCCGAATGGGTAGATGACGATGAGACCAAGAATGCTGCAGAATATGATCCAAGCATCTGGAAGGGACAAACGGTTAGATGCAAAGATGGATCGATAGGTATACGCTCTCACAATGTAATGTTATGAAGTTTAATCGCTCTTTCCACATGGCCGCAACGCCACTGCTCGACGCAAAAGAACCGCGGGCACAGACACGGCAGTATCAAAGAAACGGCGGTTATGTAAGTCGCGTATATGTCAAGACGGGCAAAATGTCAAGTGTACATTGTCTGTGGTGAGAAAGGGGGACGGAGAGAGTAGATATGGCCGCGCGTGTAACCTTCTCGGAGAGATGCCCTCACTCGGGGCCTTCGTACCGAGTCTCACCCGCTCTACGCGCGGTGGAGGAATAAATCGCTCACGCGGCGAAGGAAAACCGCCTCCTCCCAGAATAGAATGCAGGCCATTGGTTCGGGATGGTCCTGTAGCTGAGGCTGGCCAATCCGCGGCGTTCTTGGCCTGGCCAAACGAGGGCGCCGCAATTTGCTGTGACGGGGTTTCATGGTTGGGAGGCCAGCTAGGATCGGCGCTGGCCTGGTACAGGGGCGGCCAGGAAAGACGACATGAGTCGATGGGGTGAAGGTCGCCCGTTTTTTGGGATCGCACGTGAAAAATCTCATGCGAGGGGACCACCAGGGATCTTCCAAGAAGGGCGCTGCCCAGAGACCACAGGCTTTGCTCGTAGAAGCCCGCTGTACCTGATAATGTTGGGAGTCTCATACAGTCCGAGTACTACACAGTACGAACGCGTTGTACACTGAGCAAATTCACGCCCTTGACATACAGTAGTTACCCTAGCAGGTGGATACCCTCATACTGGATACTCGCTGTTGAAGGGATAGAAATCTCGTGCCGCAGATATTTTTGGTGGCCCACTGGATGACTGCATACTGGGTGAGGAACCCCCTCAATTATCCAGTCGCAAGAGGCTCTCGGCAAACATGTGCAGCAGCGCGAACCCGTGCGGCATCGCCAGCGCCGGCATCGCCGCCACGTGAGCGGGTAGATAAGCGAGCGCGCACGCGTCTCGCGATGGCTTAACCTGCAGTGCATTAATTGCGACAATTCTGGCGTACGGACTGGTACGTGGGTCCCCAGCAAAATTTGGTCAACAAGTGCATATTCGCTACTAACTGAATAAAAATTGCTGCCGGCATCGTATCCAGTAACTAGGGTGAATACTGTACGGGGCGGAGGGGCATCCCCACATTCCCAGCACTACTGCGGCTCACCGACGGCAGCCAATCGTTTCTCCTGCAGCCGGATACGCGGAATGCCCACTCAGACATGCATCCGTGTATCCGTAGGAGGCCAATCAGCTGCAAGCCGCGTCTCGGGGCAACAGCACCTTGTGTTCCTACACGGAAACGCAACTGGTCAGCTCTTGGCCAGGTCGGAGAGCAATGAAGATGTGGGCAACAGCACCAAACCCCAATCATGGAGCTTGTCGACGATGAGTTTCTCTCCGGCTGAGAGACGAACCTTTGTCGCGTTCCTCGTTGAAGGCTCGATCGAGTATGACGGAGAGGCCACTTCCATCGATTCAACTCGTCTTCGCAGCTGAATAATGCCTACTGGTAAGTCCCCCGTCCTGCTGCTGAAGCGGGGCTCACGTCCGAGGAGCAGGTCGGAATCGCTAACCTTGTCAGCTTTTGCAGTAGCGGCGTCCGTTGGAGATGGAACCAGCCCACGACTCCTTCTGAGCCCGGACTTACAAGGCCAGCATCGGCATGTCCTCGATTTTGCGACGAACCCGCCGACAGAGAGGCCCTGGAGGAGGATGCTTGAGAAGGAGTCGGAACGATTACGGAACGCCTTCTTCTGTTTCACGGCCAGGGCCATAGACACGAAGGTGCCTCAAGAGAAGCTGGCCAGTGTTGTCGGTATACAGAAAGCAAATCCAAACCTGGAAGAGAGATACGGCCAGCGCTGGAAAGTGATTGGCGAAGGGGCGTACGGCACCGTCAGGATTCACCACAGGCGTGCTACCGATGGCCAAGCCAACGCCTTCTTTGCTGTCAAGGAGTTCCATCGGAAGATCAACCAGAGCGCGACGGGGTATAGCAGGCGAATCCTGGCCGAGTTCGCCCTGGCCCAAAATCTCCGACACCCAAACGTAGTCCGAACGCTGGACCTGCTGCAGGACGATGTGAAGTTTTTCGCGGTTATGGAGTACTGCGAGTTCGGCACCCTCTCGTCGCTCCTCGAAGCCTCTGGCCCGCTGGACAGCACCGAGGCCGATTGCTTCTTCAAGCAGCTGTCGCGCGGCGTCGAGTACCTCCACGTCGCCGGCATCGCGCACTGCGACCTGAAGCCCGATAACCTGCTCCTCACGGCGGGCGGCGGCCTGAAGATCAGCGACTTTGGCTGCAGCCAGTTTGTCCACTCGCCCGGTGCCGAGAAGCCACGCCTGCTCTCGGGCGTTCGGGGCTCGAGGCCCTACATTGCGCCCGAGGAGTACAACCAGTCCGAATTCGGCGGATGCCCCGTAGACATCTGGGCCTGTGGCGTAATTTACATGTTCATGAGAATATACCGCCACCTGTGGTACTCCGCCCACGAGGATGACAAACTGTACCTTGCATACGTCCAGGACCGTCGAGTGGAAGCGGGCTACGCACCCATCGAATCGTTGGAGCCGGTAGGCCTCCGTCTTCAGTTTCCCCGTGGCTGCCGCGCTGATACCTCTTTCGCAGGAGTACTGTCGAGTCGTAATCTACTGTATGTTGGATCCGGTGCCGGGGAGGCGGCTCACGGCCTCTCAGTTTCTCAAATCGGAATGGGGTCGCTCGATTGGCGTGTGCGAAGCTGGTGCTGGGCCGTAGTCCTCACTGGTGGGAAGCGTCCTCTTCCGCTCAGAACCCCGAGGGCCAATTTCAGAGGGCTTTCTGGGGTGTCTTGGGTAGTAAAAGTGACGCGAAAAGCTAGGGGACCAGGTGGTTACCGAATCCTGCCCTTACTAGCCCGTATATTTCCCACGATATCCCGTTTGGCAGCACAGATCCCACGCTCAGGTGGTCGGCACGCATCACTAAAGCAAAGATTCGCCGATCAGCGTTAGGCCGGTGCCAGTGTCGCAAGAGATCTCCAAGTCCGGTCCATGGGCCCCCAGGCGGGCCTGAATCTGGAGATAGGTATTGCCAGACCGCAAAGCGACGCCAGCCACAGGTCCCAGGACTGGGGGCTCTACCACAGGGGCGTTTTCCGATGTAACTATCGAGTGTACAGGGTTTTACACGATCCGGAGCAAACTCGTCGGGAGGTCGGTCGTAGAGGGGTTCCTGAGGGACCTGCTGTGCGGCCATGGGACATCCATTTCGAAGATTGGCGAACATGATGTTGCGAAACGGAACGTCTGGTGGCAGTACCCACACACTCGTCTGCTTGTGTCCGCCGACGAGGGGGGGTGGCTCAGCTGACCCTTCAACTGGTCCTTGAGACTGCAACGACGCTGGTGTGCCCTCAGCTGGTGTCGTGTATCTCCATGGCGGTCACAACGTTAGCAGGACACCGCGGTATCCAGAACCTCGACGTGGTATCCTTCATCCGAAGAATCGTCACCATCAGAGTCGTCTCCGAACCCTACCCTCGAAGGCTCTGATTCCGGGTCCAACCCTCCAGGGGTGGGGTCATCGGCGGGTCCCGTGTGAAAGACCTTGTCTTCTTTCTTCCACACACGGTCGTTCCGTTCGGACGGGCGGTGGTCTCGTGGCGTGTCACGTCGGTCCTGGCGGCGATCCTAGCGGCGGTTGTCAAAATGTCGGTCGTCAAAACGTCGGTTGTCCGAACGACGGTTGCCTCGGCGGTTAGCACCAAAGTCGCGTTGATAGTTAGGGCGGTGCGAAGTGCCCTGAATGAATTCCTCACGACGGTTGTTGCCGAAGAAGGGCAGCCGATCTGATTTAGATGCGCTCTTCGTAATCGTGTGGGAGATGGCAATGCTGAGCGATGGGGCCCGCACGGTGCGGGTGGACGTGGAAGTGGCGGATATACTGCGATAGCTGCGATCAGCGCGTCTGGCGCAAGGAGAGTCGTCTTAGTCTGTTTGACTACCATCATGTAACTCTCTAGGTCCCCGTGTGGAGACGGCTGCCTTAAGTACTGCATGATCTTCACCGACATAGAGGACCATACCTGTACCATCACGCCGTACCAGTTGCCGATGGCAGGGTCGAAAATGCGCATACAGAAGGCCCATCGCAGCATGTTACCGATGTAGGTAGTCACTGCATTTTCATCCTGAGCCATATCGCTGAAGGTGAGTCGGGCCGAGGTAAACTTCCGCGCGGCAGCAGCTGGGTCAGGGAAAAATCGTGCTGCCAACTTTGAAAGACCAAGGACGAGGCCTGACTCCTTCCAACTCCGTCGAGAGGTAACCAACACTTCAGTATTCCACCAGCGGAGCGCTGGTCCTGCTAAAAGGGTTTGGAACATACCCAGGATCTGCTTTTCGTGGGCGAATTGCGCATGGCTCGTATACCGAAGCGACGTCCGGTATTTACACACAGGCTGGGTAGCAGGCTCGCTTGATCGCTTATTCGCATTGCGGCTGTCGGGCCATCTAATTGATTTGGCAAAGACTCACTAGATTGACCACCGCCTCGTCTCTTCTCCAACACCTAGAAAGGGTTTATTCATATGCCCGTATGTCTACATAGAGAGGCAGCTGCACTCTCCGTCGGGCGCAAATAGATGTACATATCGTTTCCTATCCCGTTTATAACGAAACTGCCCACAGCGGTTGTGTTGGTGGATCCCTCCTCTAATGCTGGAAGAGGCTGTGTTTGGTGAATAACGTATGTGTCGGGTCAATCGTACATGTGGGTCAGTCGTACACTTTTCCCTAATTGTTGCTTTCTCAAGTTTCTTGACACATAACTCTACTATTAAGCATGGGGAAGCCTTCAAAAGAATCTCAAATCCTTCTAGCAGTCCATACGATTACTTAGGACCCTAAACTACCCATTCGAAAGGCGGCAAAGATCTTCGACGTTCCTCTAATGACCCTCTCCGGCAGAGTGAACGGAAAACGCGCCCGACAAGACACCCGCTCCGCCAGCGCCCGATTAACGGAACTAGAAGAGGAGGTTATTATTAAGCATGTAGTTGAAATGGACGCGCGAGGATTTGCGCCGCGGCTTTACGATGTGGAAGATATGGCGAATAACATCCTCGCGGTGCGCGACGCGTCACGCGTCAGGACGCGTTGGGCCTCGACCTTTGTAAAGCGACAACCAGACCTTCGGACGCGTTTTTCACGTGCATATGACTATAAAAGGGCCCTCTGCGAAGACCCTGAGAAGATCGCGGGCTGGTTCGCGCTTTTCGCGGACCTGAAGGCCAAGTACGGCATCCAGGACGAGGATATCTACAACTTCGACGGGACCGGCTTCATGATGGACTAAATCACCTCCTCGATAATCGTGACGGGCGCCGACCGTAACGGCAAGCGATAGAAGGTGCAGCCTGGTAACAGAGAATGGTTCACTGTGATCGAGGGGGTGTGTTCCAATGGGTAGTGCGTCCCTCCGTTTATCGTCGTTAAAGGCCAATATCACCTCGCCAATTGGTACTCTAACAGCACATTACCACGCGACTGGGTAATTAAACCGACCTCTAATGGATGGACTGATAATGAGAATGGCTTGGAATGGATTCGTCATTTCGATAAATACACCGCGTCGCGCGTAATAGGCCAATATCGTCTGTTAGTGATGGACGTGCACGAGAGCCACGTATCGGCCAAATTCCAGGCTTTCTGCAAAGAGAAGAATATCGTGACGGTCTCTATGCCTCCGCACTCATAGCATCTACTCCAGCCGCTTGACTTTGGGTGCTTCAGCCCATTGAAGCGGGCGTACGGTCGCGAAATCGAAGGGTTCATAAAGTCACTCGTTAACCACATCACTAAGGCCGAGTTTCTAATTGCCTTCCAAACCGCATTTTCGAAGGTTTTCACGCCCAAAAACGTAAAGGCTGGATTCTCCGGAGCCGTTTTAGCCCCTCTCAACCCGGAAAGAGTGCTTGCAAAGCTGGATGTGAAGTTATCGACGCCATCGCCCACTAGGAGCCTTCTAGCCGCGAGCGTCCCATGGGCCTCTCAGACGCCACATAACCCGACCGAAGCTACTTCGCAGACTGATTTTATAAAGAATCGAGTCCGCCGTCATTAAAAAAGCTCTCCGACACCGATATTATTAGCAGTGGACCAAATTGCGAAGGGTACGATGGCAATGATGCACGAGAATGCCCTTCTACGGGCGGAGGTCAAGACGCTTCGAGAGGCGAATTCTAGCCTTGCAAAACGTCGGAGAACGAAAAAAACACGTCTACGGCAAGGATGAACACTTGAGATCGGCGAGGCTCAAGATCTTTTAGATCAAAGGGACGTTAATACGCAATTAAGAGAGGAAACACGCACGAGTAGTAATCACGCGAGGAGGGCGCAACCGCGCGAACAGCGCTGTGGTAACTGCGGAAACGCCGTTCATAATACACGCACTTGTATAATAGACATATAGATATTTAGAGAGTTAGATTTCAATTAATTTATATTGATTCAAGGCCTTATGGTTACTTAATTGACTGATTTACCGTGAAGGTGCTGGAAAGTGTACGACTGACCCACATGTACGACTGACCCGACACATACGTTACCTAAGCTTAATATGGTGCGTCTCGTACGTCGTCCAGCTCAGCATTCCGGCAAGCTTGAATCCCGTACCCGTTACCCGCGCACCCTCCTTGCTACACAGAAGCGCTTATAAACGTTGAAGCTTGTTTACACTTTTTAAACATTGTCTACCTCTATGATTACTACCAAGGCATACTTAGCACAGTTGCTTATGTCACGGCCGTTCCCATGACGTGTGTTCATTTTCATGGCTGACATCAATCTTATGAGCTGAACTATCCTCACAGCACTCGTGGGGCAGCCTACCGCTTATGGCAGGGCGCATAAGCAAACCCTGGCGTTGGCGGGCATGGATGTGCCTTTAGGTGGCATCGTGCGGGGACAACTGTGAAAAGTGAAGTGGGTACAGAGCCTAATTATGGTCCTCGTGATTTGTTTGCTTGCCTTGCTTACTCCCTTCGCATATTCCGAAAGCCGCCATAATCTATGCGAACGCGCTTGAAGACATGCGCTCTGGTAGAAGCGCATACGGACTTATCATGCTACCTGCTCATTCATTAGCGTCGCGGAACCGTGGCATTCCAGCAGAGGAAGGAGACGACGAAAACGTGACGCATTCGGGCTTGGAGCTGCATGCTCAACTCCATGATGCACCGCACCCTTCTAGCCCAAAGCCCTTCGCCAGTAGCGGCCAGGCAGTGGCCGATGGCACGGGGGGGAATGAGCGACACGCCAGAGAAAGAGTCACGCAGAGCGACTGGAATGAGCACCGCGAAACTATCGCGTACCTGTACCGCGACCTCATGCAACCGCTGCATAGGGTGAAGGAGACCATGGAGCGCGACTACGGCTTCTACGCCACGTGAGTCCCGCCACATTCCGTCGTACCCCAGCAACCCCGCCAGGCCTGACCACAGCATAACTGACTGATCACTACGTACTAACGGAGCCCGCCATAGGGAGAGGATGTACAAGCACCGGTTCAAGCAGTGGCATATGTTTAAATACGCCAAGCAGCGTGGCGGACTGGGCCAATCCGCTCATGGCCAGGACGGCAAGGCGCCTCAATCGCCTCCCTCTAGCGCCCACCGGCCCAGTGACGGGTGCCCCCCCACGATTCCTACGCCCTTGGTGCAGCCTGACAGCCTGCGCAACCTTACAATCTGCATGAGCCACCTGCACAGCTTCCTACTGGCTACCTGTGGGAATACCAAGAGGCGCCTGAGGAGAGTCGACCCCTCACCTGAAATGGCACTGGACCGTTTATCTTGGTTCTTCTCCGTCAACCACGCCGTGCTCCATATACACCAAGGCCGCCTGGCGGCAGGGTTCCGCTTGCTCGATGGCGCCCTCGACCAGTTCCGACACAGCATTGCCTCCCACGACACGGGATTCCCTTTGCGACTAGTTGCATGCCTCTCCTTGTTTGCGGACCACGGCTTACCGGGGCTCGCTGCCATCTTCCTCCAGTACGCCCATCACGCGCTGTGTCTCGTGCTGTCGCCAGCGCATCCTTTTTCCATCATTGTAAGCCATTTACGGGCCATGGTATCGAAAGACGGGGTGATGGACCGCGCCTGGGATCTCGTGGCCCGGTATTCCGATCTGCTCTGGCAATGGTCCGACCCCCACCCGACGACTGCCCATCCCTCGGAGCCTATCCCCATGCTTACCGAGCTTGCCTGGGACCTGTCCCGCGGTGTGGACCGCGACTTCGTGATGCCGCTCGCCGAGAGGTCGCAGGCGCTGGGGTGGGCGTCCAGTCACTTCTCGGTCGGCATGGCGGCCGCCCAGATTCAGTTGACGCAGCGCATCTACGGCGCCGCCCGCCGCGTCGTCGAGGACCTGCTCCCCCGCCTTAACCCCGCTACCGAGCCCCTCGACCTCGCTCTCGCCTACCGCAAGCGCTGGCAGATCAGCCGCGCCGAGGCCCAGCACGCGCAGAGTTACGCGGATGCGCGTACCTATGTCGACTTCTGCCGTCACTCGCTTGGCCCGGACCATTATATGACGGTCCGGGCCGCCGACGACTACGCGAACTACCTTATTGCTGACAGGACTGCACAGCCGCGTGATGCCGGTCCGCGAAGGAGGCCTAACCCGGGTGGTGTGACACCGCCTTTTGAAGTGCAAGACAAAGTCCCAGGGGACATCGCAGGAGTACTATCGTTAACATAAGCAGATGTTTTCGAGCGTGAATGGTCATTATAGTCACAGGTGGTGCACTAGCAGGACAATGGCATGGCACTGCCAGGCGGCGTGACAGCGGCCAGGCACTTGGGCAACAGATAAGTTGGCATATAGTGTCATCTTATAATATAGCATCTTTGATGCAATGCATAAGGAATGTACACTGGTTACAAGACAGGTGGTGGCAGCCATAGGTGTCTCAGATAGGGTTGAGCATAACTATGGCCTATGCGGCTGCCGTCTCGAGATGAAAAGTATTTCAGTGAACGACAACTTAATAGCTAGACTTTCACTCTTTTTCATTCTATCCTTCTTCACATTGCTTCCCTTAGTTAATCTATGATCAGTTGATGATTTGTCCACTGCACACCGTGACACACGCTCATATTCCGCCGCCGCGGCTAAAAGTGCGACCGCTTCTTCGACGCGCTTAAGCAAGCGCCCGAGGCCGACGACCTCAACGCCAACCTTATAGAGGCCGTGGAGCTGCCGCCGGGCGAATAAGCCTGCGGCTACGTCGTGATTTTCGGCGACACAGCCCACGCCCGCAGCGCCGATGGCTTCTGCACCACCCGCGGCCTACTCGGCGCCTACATGCTAGCCAGCGAAATCGCCACCCTCCTTGCCCGCCCGGCCGTCACGCTCACCGGCGCCGTCGTCGAGGAGGCCCTGCGCCCCAGCGTCGCCGAGGGCCTAGCCCATCGCATACCCCCCACCCCCCCCCGGGGTCTTCCACGGGTATCTGGATGCTTCATATCTTCCTTACTATCGTTAGCTCGCTCAAGTTGGACCACTCAGGCGGCTGGGAGACGAAATCTCGGAAATGGGAGTTGCCCGTGTATCCCGCTTTGTTTGAAATTGAGGATGCTCGGACAGAGAATGAATGAAAGGATGTACAAAAGTATACTACAGGACGATATCATACAAGCAGAAAATGTGTGTTAGATGATAATCAAGAACAATCTTGATCTTTAAACGGCTAATACCTTATGAACTCGTATCATCACCTCCTCGGCCCTCTCCACCCTCCGCTTCCCTCGCCGCTGCCACCCTCCGCAGCTACACCGGAGGGTCCACAAACTCGGGCTTGCGGCGTGCGGCGTCGTCACACGACCCGCAAAAGGCCAGGTCTGCCGGGTGGCTACCCTCCAGCTCTGTCCCTGGCTCGCGTAAAGTTCCCGGCCCGGTGTAGACGATGCCGTGCGAGGCCAGCCACTCGTGCCAAATACGGCTTGGCTCGGTGGCCTCGGTGCGGGGAGCGCCGTTCAGGATACGCCGGGTGATGGAGGCGGCGTCGGCGGCGTAGAAGAGGGGCGGGCCCGTCAGAATTTGGAACAGGAGCACGCCCAGCGTCCATCAGTCCGCCGCTTCCCCCGTCTCGGACGTCTCGCCGCCGCCAGTCCAGGACAAGCTCCGGCGCAGGGTACTCGGACGTCGATGGCCAGCCCCCGCCGTCGTCCTGCTGGCCTGGCGGGCGCGTCCGGGAAAGGCCGAACCCGGAGAGACTGACGTGACCCACGGCGTCCAGCATGACGTTCCCAGGCTTAAGCCAGCCGGTGGCGCCGTGGTACTCATGTAGGTAGCCTAGAGCGCACACGATTTCGGCGGCCAGAACCTGGGCTGTTTCGACGTCGAAACGCCCATTAGTTTGGAGGTAGTTAAGGACGTGGCCCCCGGGGATGAACGGTGCAATCAGCTCGATGTACGAAATGCATTACCCGGTTAAATGCCTGGTTGTGAGTAAATACGAGCGTGGCTAGTTGCCTACCACTGCATTTCCAGCCGATATACATGCTCTATGCTGGTACGATGCCAGCCTTGTCACCCCTCCATCTTGTGTGAGATGTACTTATTGGAGCACTCCCCGGTTATGCAGATATGGACAGCTAATTAGTCAATACCACAGTACGCTCTTGCCTTCTTGCATGCTATAGATGGACGGCACCCGCCCAGCTTGTCACCGCCGGGTTTAAAGCACCTGTCAGGGCCGCCTTCAATCACGGCGCAACTGTCGTCACCGCCTGGGTCCCCGTGGGCGGGACCGTGCCCAGCGCAGCGGCACGTACTTGTGGTACGTGCTGTGCACGGTGTAGAAGTCGGCGAACGCGTGCCGCTGCGCGTCGGAGAAGGCGGGCGGGACGGCGGCAGCAAGGCTCGGCGCGGCGGGCGGCGGCAGGGCATCTTCGTCGCCGTCGCCGTCGCCGTCGCTGTCGTCGTCGCCGCCGCCGCCGCCCTGCAGGCGCCGGCGCCGACGGCCACAGGGGCCGTGGCCTGTGCAGGACAGCATGGGCCCCCCGCGGAGACGATAGCGCTCTCGACGCAGCTGTCCTTGATGAAGAAGGGAAGGTTAAAATAGACGTAGGTGTAGGTGTATGTTCTGACCGTGTGCCAGTCCCAGCCCATCAGCGCGCCGCAGCCGTTCTCCTCGTGGTGCAGGCTGTTACTGCCGTCTGCCGCCTAGCTACGGATGTCGTAGACCTCAAAATTCTAGCTCAAGCTGTCGTCCCGGAAGTGGCAGTCGGCCGCGGGCGCCGTAGCCGTCGGCTGGGCCGTCATTGGGGACGTCGTCGATGCGTGGTACAGAGAGTTGATGAGGAAGAACTCGTACGTGTGGATGGACGCGAGGTCCGCCGCCTCCGCGAAGGCCATTGGGATGACGGGATCTAAGGTCGGGGGTGCCGTCATGGGGCGTGGGTTGGGCGTGACCGTAATCACGCCGGCTGCAAGACCACGCCGCCTATCACGGTCGTCGTGCGGGCGTGCGTCTGCGTCTGCGGCGGCGCCGTGTAAGTGTGCGAGCCAAAGACAATGGCGGCGCCAGTGTTAATCGTGGTCTCGGTCGCGCTGATGATGGACGTGGTGCCGCTCGTGGTGCTGCACAGCGGGAGACGGAGGTCACTCAAAGTACCAGCGGCCGACGCTAGCGGAAGAACCCCCCACAGGAGGCGTTCGAATTGAACTTGAGGCGTGATGATCACAACAAAGAGGGGCGGCTGGATGGAACTTCGTAGCGTAATGCCCCCTTCGGTGTGGCTGGGGTTGAGCAAGACGCCCCAGACGGGAATGGCGGTGGTCGTAACTATTTTGACGCACTTTGGATCAGTACAAGGTGGCACCCACGCGCAAGGCGGTGGGGCGGGAGAGGGCTTGCAATACCGGGTGGGATCATGTCGCACTGCAGAGATCGTGGAAAGCGAGGTTCAAGTTATCCATTCGAAGGAAACAAAGGAAATCTGTCTGTAGGTGCAGTAGTACATATAGTAGCTCAGGACCCCTGTCACCATGTGAATCCTAGCATGTGAAGAGGAGCCACGTGACCTGGCAGGAGAGGCTAAGCCACATGAATAACCTCATATTGCGACAAATCATGAGAACAGTGAGCCACGATACATAGACATCCGAAGGGTAGGTCGACGTTGTCCCGTCGCTGTGCGTGCTGGTGGCCTGGGTGAGGCTGGAGTAGGGAGATGGTCGTGGTCCAGGACGGGAAGGTGATTGTGGTTAGAGTTATGAGCGGCATCGGCGGCCGGACGAGAATCGCACCGGGCGCCGCCGTGGCCCGCGGGCTGAACGACGTCCGTAATGTTCGGGTCGATGTAGACCAGGCCGCCCGTGCTTCTGCCCCCGTCTTCCGCGCCGTTGCCCGTCTCAGACTGCAGGTCAACCGCCCAGTCGGCCGTGCCGAGAAAGTTGAGGTCAGGATAGAGCGCCCGGCGCGTGGCCTTATTGTCACGTTCCACATAGGAGATTCATTGCGTATTGTTAAAGACAAGGATATTGAGGTACGAGCCCGAGTCCCATATCTTCTGCGCCGAAGGGTTCTGGTCTAGGATGAGGCCGATATCATAGTCGGAGATGTACCCGGCCGTGTTGATGCACTGTCCGGGGTAGGTACCCGACTTAGGCCCCGTGTACGTGCACTGCTCGGTCCAGCAGCCCGGTATGGTCATCTGGAACGAGCTAGCATAGCTTCTGACGCCCATGACGATCATGTTAGACGGTACGCCGGCTTTGGTGATTATGGAGAGCTTGTTGATTGTCTCGGTTATGTTAATGTGCAAGAGTAAAAGTTCCATACGTATTGTTTATAAGACACACATCTCAGGTCGGCGTACTTTTTCTTGTAGTCTCACTGCCATTGTAGGTCATAGGTCATACCTTGACACTTGGAGGCTAATATTCCTGGTTCAAACAGTGCCCGTAGGATCAAAATTCATGGGTGCTGATAAATATTCGTTCTCCAGCTGCTCAGGCGGGGCCATCCGTTCTTGTTTCATGTCTCCACCTCCTCGATAGTTTATATTTTTCAGTCTGCTGTCTCATTATATTCCTAGTTAGTTGCGATGTAGCGGCCGGCGATCTCCATAGAGTCTTGGCTCATGTATGCTAACGGGTGCAATATAGGAAAGTCGGATCGCAACAACATCTCCCGGGTGCCGTCCCTCCTCTCACCGTAGAAGCGGGGTTGGCGATAGCGTCGTACAATAGTGTACCTTGATAACGGGCTACGGCCGTCCACAAATTGCTTTATAGTGTAGCAATTCCGGGATGTAACTTACAAAGATTGAGTCGAACGTCGATGGTCGATGAGCACGTGGGAGTGTCCAAGTGTTCGCTGAGAACGTTCGTAAGACGTCGAGACACAACCGCCCGCTCTCCCACGACGGACCACGAAGAGGAATCGTTGTGGTCCGTCCAGATATTTAAGTGGCGTAATTGTGGCATCTGACACACCGCCCGCAAGACACGCGCCCATGTCCTGCATGCTGCTAACACGGTGCCCGTGTGGCGAGAAGCAACGGGCAGTAAGTCATCATCCTCAACCTTTAGGGCGCTGTATAAGGCCAGAAGGCGTAGTGTGATGTTGATGTCATGAACGTGAGGTTTTATATGCACAAAGCCGAGCCACAAGCGACTCTCCTTAGGTTGTCTCGTTAACGCATCCAACGTGCCCAGGTCAGGAACCTCGATGGTTCCAGTTTCGGCGATCGTGGCACAGATATCAATGCACCTGTGATTATTAGCTTAGTGGCGATGAGATAAAAGCTTATTGTTGGTGCTTATATCTTCTTACACACTGTGAGGAGCGTGCGGACTCGGTTGTCGCAGTTCATAATGGCTGTCTCTTCACAGGGGCAGTGCGGCTCCCACGATGATTGCAGGCGAAGAATGGCCGCAGGGTTGTCATATCGGGATATTGTAGGGCTAATATGAAATGCCAAGGGCACTAATTCTGAGCGCGCAGGTTCGGACGGGTCAATACTGTAAATGCCTACCCCCACGGGGGGTGAAGACAAGAGGACAGGCGCATTCTGCCATGAGCGGATCGGGACAAGTGCGCATGGGAGCGGAGGAGAAGGAGGTAGATGGCGCGACGGATCTCAGGCGGTGTGAAAACCAGCCAGCTCTCAAACAGCGGGTGCGTGTTGGAGTCAGACACCTCGCTAATGAAGAAATGTATGTCCCAAGGGTAGAAAGGAATGGTGGGCAAGGATTGAGGCGGCAGATGTTGGAAGGTAGATCCTTCCGATTAGTAAGCAAGCGTAGATGATGATAAAGAAATGGCAACCAGATAAGTAAAAGTCCAAATGCGGGGAAATGGGCTGACCAGCTGTAAAATTGGGGATTTCTACGTACACGACAGGGAGAGACTGTTTGCTGCCAGCTCACCATCATAAAGTTCCATTTAACACTCCAGCCAGTCAACTTTACAGGCTTTGCTAAACATAACAACAATGGTGGACTCTGTTGTCAAACTTGCCGTTCTTATCGACGCCGACAATGCGCAGGCCACGACGGTCGGGTTACTGCTGGCCGAGGTGGCCAAGTACGGCACCGCGTCGGTGAAGCGGGCCTACGGAGACTGGACGCAGACAAACCTCAAGGGCTGGAAGGACCAGCTGCTACGACACTCAATCCAGCCGATGCAGCAATTTTCGTACACGCAGGGCAAGAACGCAACAGACTCAGCCATGATTATCGACGCGATGGACCTCCTGTACACGCAGCGCTTTGGCGGATTCTGTATTGTGTCTAGCGACAGCGACTTTACGCGACTCGCGCAGCGGATACGCGAGTCCGGGCAGGTGGTATACGGGTTTGGGGAGCGCAAGACGCCGAAGCCGTTCGTTGCGGCCTGCGACAAATTCATCTACAGCGAGAACCTGGCGGTTGACAGCGCAGCGGCAGGGGTGACGCCACACCGGGGGCAAGCGATGTTGTCGCCCCGAATGCGGGCAGGCAGCGAGTCTGACGGCGCTGCGCTGGCAGCGGCTGCCCAGCAGCTCAGGGCCGCTGTCCGCGCCGTCGCTGAAGACGACGGCTGGTCCTCGCTTGCTCATGTTGGCAGCCTTGTCTTAAAGCAGCATCCGGACTTCGATCCACGCACATTTGGGTACGCAAAGCTAAGCGAGCTGATACACGCCACAGCTATTTTTGAGATGGCTCGCCGCGTCCCACACGAAGGCAAACCGCCGCTCGTTTACGTACGAGAGCTTGACAGAGCCACCGTCGGCTATACGGTACAAGCCGAGATATCGTGAGCTTTGTATTTTCCAAATACAGCAATTTCTTCATTTGTAACATAGTCCATACCTAGTTAGAGTAGATTAAATAGCGTTAAATATAACTAACTAACTAACTAACTAGTTAAAGTAGATAGCATAGTATAGTGGTTAGAATACGCTGAGCTGAAATCCCTCTCTATATGCTGCTTCAATAGGTCTTAGGAAGTAAGCTTCAGTATATAACCCGAGCGCCCCACGGGCGCACTTTAGCACCGTAGTTAGCGCAGCAGTTCCTCTCCCTTTACTCCGATCAATGGGACAATTTGTACCTGATCACTGATGTCTCAGGCGAACCAAACAATACCTATCTACCAACACTTGACGGGACGCCACTCGGTGAGAGGTTCGTTTCTAAGCACACAAGATAGAGAGGCAAGGTGTGCTATATATGGATAGTGTCAACCGTGACATCCCAGGATTTAACAAGATGGACCGACGCTGACTATGCCCTTCCTCCCCCATGAGGCAGTGATTGGATCAGTTACGGAGGCCTCTCCTAAGACGTGGGTAAGGTGGTGTTACCGAACCTGGCAAGACTTGGGACCTGGGTCTGAAGCTATTGGCGCCTGCTGCTTGCTCTCCTTCATTGATCCAAACCGCTCTGGCCAGATCTAGACGCTTTCTAGTCAGTACAGACGAGAAATGGCCCATTTTTCTCGTGCTAGTGCCACATCCAATAGTGCCGGTCGTCGCCGGTCGCTCTTTAGGTGCTTTAGTACTCCAGTTAGGTTGTGGCACAGGCACTAGCGTCAGGAACAAGATGCACGCGTGGCCTTTTCATCGCTTGAGGCCCGGCAGCTAATCGTTTTTGCGCGTGTTTTTTCGGAGAGAAACATCCCGTCAAGGGGCGAACCGCAGCCACAGGCGGCCCCACTGCACGTACTAGAGCCTTGTCGGCAGCTTGAGAGCGCGCCAGCAGGGGCCCTTTGTCGCTGGCCCGCCCCGCGGTTCTGCGCAGGCGACGACCGACCAGTCTCGACCACGTGTTAAACGACACTAACAATGGCGGGAAAACCGCTGGAAGGAGGCTGTCGATCCCTTTAATATGGGGCATGTCACGGCACGCAATTGGACAAGTCAGCAACTGATGGTAGATTGACTATGGATAACAACGCGAAGAACAAAAGAAGGCAGACCATGGTCCTGGTAGGCTCAAGGTACCTCGGTACCTTGAAAGGCACAGACCAACCTTCCTGCCAGCGTCTACCGCTTGGGGCCAACATCAGTCCACAGCTACCAGAGCCGTCACAGCGCAATACCTTTTTCAGCTGAGCACCTTCCCAGCTGAGTACTTTACCAGCTGAGCAATTTGTCAACTACTCTGTCCCATTCTCGGTCTTTTCTCCCCGCTCGCCGCATCTGGACTCTGAGTGAGGGTCTACCCTGGACCGGTCCAGATTCGACTTCACCCATCGACCTCAGCTGCAATCACCACGGAAGCATCCAGCTTTCGTGTGGTGGCAAGATGGCTCCACAAAAGGGATCATCCGGCATCCGTACCGCGAGGGAGATGCTATATCAAGTACAGTCCCTGCTGTCGAGTTGGACATCACTCCTGGGACACCACCGCCTCCTCACAATCTTCCCTGGCGTCGTGCTCACTTCAGATACGCAGTCATGCGCTCCGGCACTCTTGTTTCCCTCTTTGCTGGGTTGGGGCCCTTGGCAGCGGCCTCTCCCGTTTCGCGCCGACAAGCCATCCCCTTCAACCTGGCTGTCCCCTCCGAGGACATCGTTGTGCCAGCCAACGTCACGGGAGAAAGCATCGTCTTTGACAAAGAGAGCGCCGCCAAGGCTGTTGTGTCGGATCTCCTGGCTGGCAGCTCGCGCGTGGATATTAGCGACTCTGTGACTGCTGTTGACGGTCCCGTGAAACCCGAGGTTGCCAAACGCGCCGCGTGCGCTGCCCAACCTTTTGGGGGCGGCGATGTCCCTTCGCCCGACACGCCCGAAGCCTTTGCCTCGTACCCGGGCTTTGCTTCTGCTGCCAACGGAGCAGCGGCTGCGGCCCCCGAGGGCTACACCCGCGCATTCCAGAATCTCGATGCCTCCAACAACGCCAACTTCTACATGGGTTTCACCACTCTCAAGGCATACGACGTCCAGCTGTGCTCCAAGAAGTGTGACGCCATCTACGGCTGCGCCGCCTTCAATATTTACTTTGAGCGAGACCCCACCGTCGATCCCGGCGCCGATTGCCCGAACCCCCCGAGCACCACCACCATCAAGTGTGTCTTCTGGGGTGGCCCGGTCACGGCCGAGAACGCACAGAATCGTGGCCAATGGCGTAATAAGTTCCAGGTCGTGGTCGCCGGCTCCAACGGCTACGTCAACAAGACCGTCGAGGGCGCTGCTGGCTACACCCAGCCAGTGGCCCTCGGCAAGGCGGCCATCAGTGCACCCAACGACTGCAACGGGAAGGACTCTTGGATCAAAACTACCGTCTTAACGGGAGGCCCTTGTAGGTTTATAGTGTCGAGACAAAGGTGACCGCCACAGACGCTAACAAGTTCATAGTCGATTCTGGTCTCTGCGCCGCCGCTTGCGATGCCCAGACTCAACAGGCCGAGAACGACAAGACGGCCAAGCCGTGCAAGTTCTTTAACACGTACCTTCTTCTCAAGAACGGCAAGAGTGTCGGGCAGTATTGCGCCATGTACTCGCAGACCTGGGCCTCTAGCTATGCAACCAACACGGGCGGTCAGGAAGGCTCGGACCGCTACACGGTCGCATACAGCTACAGCTTCACCAACGCCACCGACAACGGCATACCCATCTGCCCCGCGGATGTCTCGTACCTGAATTCCAAGGGCCAGGAGTTCTGCACTTCCTTCAACTCTTTTGCGTTGCCCACGTCCACGGTTGTTTCGACCGTGACGCCCGCGACTTCCACGATTCTCACCACCACCACGCCTCTTCGGACGACTGAAGTGACAGTGGTCAAGGCCGTCACAGCGACCACCATGGGCAAGCAGTTCCAATACAAGCGCGCCCTGGCCGAGGATTCGCGGGTTGGTGCGGTCAGCACCACGTCTACCGCCATCGAGCGACGAGCTGTTCCAACCCCGGCTTCAATCGCCTCCTGGCCCTCTTCCAAGATAGCTGCAGCCTGCTCGGCCATTCTGACCAGCACCACAACCGTCACTAGCGTCACGTCGGCGGCAACACCCCTGACAACGGTGACAGTCACAGCCTCAGCCGTAGTCGTCACTCGCACAACCGAAACCACCCGTTCCGCGGTCCAGACCATCTGCCCCTCGGTGGACACAGTCAGCCCGCCCTCTGCCGATCAGCCCTTCTACATGGCGGTTCAGGGCTTGCCCTGGGGAGCCCAGGGAGCGACGCAGTACATCACTCTACGCTGGGGCAGCCTGTGGATTGTGCCGACGCAGCCGTGTGCCACCAACTTCACCATTGACAACAGCATACCCGACATTCCGGGGCTGCTGTCAGCCTACTCTAACTACAATTCCGAGAAGATCTGGGCGATTCAGGGCTCGCCTATGGATATCAATCTCTACAACTACGACATAGGCATCACCGCGGTGTTAAGCGGCGGATATTATTATGAACGCTGGACCATGGCAGCCGACGGCACCATTACGGCGACCGAAAAACTTCGGACTGCGTGGGCCGGCCCACCGCAGAAGCTCATCCTCCAGGTCTGCCCGTCCGACGATAATCGATACGCTAACGAAGGAAACTACAACAACTACTCTCCTTGGATCAAGGGACGAACGTACCTGGGGACCGGATGCAAGGAGGTGACGCTGAAGTACGCCGGAAGGCCTATGTAGGCCTCGAAACAGTCTCTACCTTGCCATCAACCGAAGATGGCGGGTAATATTGACACCGATATTCATTGCAAGGGTCGTGAATCAGGGGAAATAGGAATGAGGGTGGTCCTAGGGCGCTATTCGGAGGCCCGGCGGCGTGGTGCCCGCTCGAGGAGAAAGTACTTTCCGTTACAGCTAAAAGGCCGGGGTGAGGGTGGAGGTCAGGGCCCGGGGGAGCGAGGATATACGGCATAGTATTGGGGGGTCGACGGCGCTCATCAAGTAAGCCTCCGAGTTCAATCACGCGAGCCGGCGTAGCTATGGGAGAAGTAGTGTGCACTGGGTGATGGCCGGGGCCGGCGCCGGCCCTGGTTCTAGTTGGAAGTGCAGCCGCCGCTACCGTAAGAATATTCCTAAGCTAGATAATGTATATTTGCCGATACAATGCCGGAACTAATTCGCTTCGTCCACTCGGCCGAGGTACCCGAGGTGGCGGACAAGTGTTGCCGCCTGGTGGAGATGGTGGACTATAGTTCGTCGTATCTCGAGTTCTACGGGTTTCGATGGAATAAAAGACGCTGGTCAACATCCACCCCTCGTCGGCGATAGATGACGGGAAACTCCGACAGACCGCGTTCCATTCCACCGACCGGACCATGCTCCGTACCATCCTCACTGAAACGGTCGGCCCAAACATTTTTCCCCTTTAAGCCGTCCCCTTTGGTGGTGTCCCAATGCCTGAGACCCATGGTAACGCAATAGCTAACCTCTAGAAGGATCACGCGGCGGAAACTACCAGGCTGCGATGAAGCCTAGCTGAGATGGAAACTCCTAATAGCAACACTGAAGGCCCCACCGATCAGCTCGTCAGGCTGGTGATCGGTGAGAATAATAACTACGCGCCTCGCCTTAGTAGACCTGGCAGGGCTGAAGGGGTGTCTGTATGGAGAGCCGTATGCGAATCTCATGGCCTCTAAAGATAGTCCTCGTCTGACGGCATAGCGGAGATGCCTTGGCAGCTGGCGAGCCGCCCCAGCGTCGCCGCCGCTGCGACCCAGACCTGCCGTGCCTTCATCCGTAGTTGCCGGTGGATCCCGATGCGACACTTCTTCTCACGGCAAAAGCAAAGACGTGGCAAAAGTGAGGAAGAAGACATAGTGGACTGGCCATCGCCGCGACGGCGCGGCGAGAAACGGGCCCTACTTATCGGGGCAGCCCCAGAGAAATGTGCTTAACACCGTGAAATTGCCGTCCGCGATCAGCATACTGCTATCTGGTCGTTGCTAACAGCTGATTTGCTAATCCTACTACCCGCAGAGCCAGCAGCGGGCTGGGCAAAGAAGACTCTGTAAGTGACGCTGTAGGAGACTTTTCACACGTGGATCGTCGATTTCTCTTGGTCGTATCTTTTTAGGGCCGTCCCACAGCGCGTCTGGATGGTCGTAGCGGTCGCAGAAGCCCAAGCTACGGGAAAAGCAAGTTGTTCTAGGCGGAAAGAGCTCTTTATACAGGGAAAATAACCGGTGAACACGCTACTTGAGTATCAAGTTCGAGAGGCTCTGGTTGTGGTGAGGCTACAATACGCGAAGCCACACAGGGTAAATAGCGGCAGAGCACTGCATACAATGGTGGATACAATAAGACGTCTAGCTGCTAAATCTTTCATAACCTACTTCCACATCGATATATTGATAATGTTGAGTGAATATAGCACTGGAACGGAACTATACTCATGTACCTTATACCTTGGAAAGTTTCTAACCGATTATGTATTGAGATGTTATGCCAAGGCAGTGTATTACATTGCATAAACTATCCCACGGCACACCCTGTGCTGACTCTTCAGTGTATGTATCCGTATCTCAGCACCGTATTGAAAAAACGCCCCCATCCTGCCAACCAACTCTCCTCGCGCAGTCACCATCGTCCATCGCAGAAATTTAGGGTAGTGTTTAAGGAAAGTCTTCCAGTGCGGTACCGCACTTCAGAGGTAGTACGACGACGTGTCAACGGCAACGACCTTGGCCGGTTCCGTAACGGTGCCATTTACGGGCGCAGCATTGGCACCTCCGGTCGTGACGTACAGCGTCCTTCTGTCGCCGGCACCGCGGCCAAAGCGGACCGAGGTGTCGCCAGCCACGGTCAAGGAACCCTTGGCACCCACCACGACCTCTTGGCTCCCGTCTGGTTTGATGGCGATGACGCGGTTATCTTTGTTAGTGGCAACCCAGAAGTTGCCTTTGTTGTCGATGGTGAAGTCGTCGAGCTGGTCCGCTTCGACGTAGAACACGGTCTCGGGAGCGGCATTGGGCGCGGGGCTTCCCTCCACGTCAATGGCGAGGCGATAGATCGTCGTCGTTGCCACGTGAGTCCAATACAAGTAGCCGTCCAGAATATTGATGCCGTTAATGCCAACAGGCACCGCTGTGCTTGGAGCCATCTCGGGGACCTTGATAGCAATATCGTACTCTCCGGAGTCGATATTGACACGCCAGACCAGACCCTGGAAGCTGTCGGCGGCGAGCACTGTGGTCTTACAACGACGGTGACAATCACCTTGCGGTAGTGTTACAAAACCATTGAGAAACCCGGACTCGGGGATGTCGGCGACCTTATACGCGACCGCCTCTTTTAAACCGTTCCTTGCAGTAGGTACACGGACAGACCACAATGCCCCCGTACCGGGGAGAATATCCGAGTCACTTGATTTGGTTGCTCCGACAACATAGGTATCCGAAGAGATTGTCGCAATGCCAGAGAGGGCCTGGGCATCCGGAATAGAGTAGACAAGTGATACATCAGGTGCGGGCCCGTTGGGATTGTGGATCCGGTAGAGGGACGCCTCGGGCATAAGTGTCGTGAAGTAGAGGTCGCCTTCAGGCCCGACGGAGAAGTTTTCAATCCAGGTGCCGTTCAACGCGAATTGGAAAATGGTTCGACTGGGAAGCGGCAACTTGTAAGGGGCGGCCGAGGCGAAGGGTGCTTGGGGCGAAGGCAACGCGGCGGCAGAGCTCATCACCAGCGCCATGCCAGCTACTGAAGTGACACAGGGTATTTGCATCATAAGGCTCAATGTGCTACAGGGAAGAGATGGGAAAGGATGATGTATTGGATGAAAACCCCTTGAGGGGTGCTTTTCCAGCCAAAGCTGCCGGAAAAAACACCTTTATGTACTTACATGTAAGCCGAGGTCACATGGCCTGAAACAGGTTAAGGGATGACGTTATCGCGTCCGGAGGCTGGATTCTGAAAGGCTTTTTATTGGTTCTGACAGAACTAACATTATCTATACATTCGGACAGTGAGTCACGCCGATCAACATTGGTTAGGAGTGGGTCCTGTACTTCCTATCTAGTGCTGACAAGTCACGTTAACAGTTTCTCACACCTAGATACAACCCTTCTGGCATTCGAATTGCCTTGGTTACCTTCATCTTGATACATCGCATCGGCGGTGGCTGAGCGACAATGTGAACAGAAATCGACCGACTCTCGTGTCGACGTCTCATAGCAGTGCTGAGCAACCAGCTTTCACAATCTGTTGCACTGGAGAGGACGTAACAGTTTTGCAGTTCAAGTTATCTCTTAGAAGAAAGCAAAAGAAACGATGCTAGTTATAGCGATCTATATAGTGTAGCTAGTTAATATGAAGACGGTGACCCATATACACCCTAGTCCATATGGAGCCTCTTACGTGACCTTCAATAGCGCTAAGTTTGTGGGACCAGCCTCATCTTCGCGTCACGCTCGTTATACCCCATATTCACTGACTGATAGTACCAAGTGTCTGACTGGTAATCCATGATCGACAGCTGGATCCGCGGGTGTCAGTGTAATGTTAAAGGTGGTATAATCGGCGTTCCAGCGGCTCGCGCTCCAAGCATAGCGATTCGCGAGCGCCTCTCCCTCTACGTCCGCAAGCGCTCTCAATGCCATGTAAGTCTCTTTGATGGTCAGGGTTGCGACCGGTTGTAAGAGTGAGCGACAAAGGTCCAGTGCCTCAAGCCGTAAGTTTAGGTCAGTACAGCGACGAGCGACGTAGATGAGTGTCGGGAGTGCAGGATGGTTCATCGCCTCGGTGATGAGTTCGTACTCATAATCGGCCTGCTGTATTCTTGCGAGCTTGTAAAATTCCAGGATAGACTTGCATTCGAGGTTGTTCAGCGCCACGAATTTGCCTCCATTTCGACCCTCTGCTGGTAGCGAACACGCCTGGATTCGCTTGGATATTTGGTTAGAAATGGTTGCCATGGTAGCAAGCAGGCGCATCGAATGTGATGCGCTGGACATGGTTGCCCTGCTCAGTGCCTCTCTTTCCCAAGAGGCAACGACGGCCAGCAAAGACGACAATTCAGCTGGTGACCCTCCGCCCAAGTAGGTCGGCTGGATGTAGAGGTTGGTGATAGAGGAGAGGAAACGCCACCACACGGCCACGAATTCTTGCAAGCTCCTTTCTGGGCCCAGGGCCGCCGGCGGGTGAAATGTTGTTATATCTGGTCTGTCCCAGATAAGTTGCTGAATCGCTGGGAAGTGAGGAGTGATGCTTTGGAAAACCATGCCGTTATTAGACATGCACATGGAACCTTTGGCCATACGCTGGATGGGGTCCGATTTTGCCCAGGTATCGTCTCGTAGAAGTCCCAATAACAGGGGTATGACCTGATTAAGGGCGCTTGGATTGCCGTGAAACCACTCGAATATGTGGAATAGCACACCGCTTAAGAGTGTCACTATAACCTGTTTTTCGGGCTGGGCGTTTTTCAAAGCTTTTTGGGCTTTGGCGAGAGCCTTGCTGTAATGCTGGATCGCTTTGCGATGATGGTCATTTTTGAAGCGACCCGACCGGCAATACAAATGTAACGGCACCCCTGAAGGAGTATCTCTGCAGGCACGGGCTAGCGCACCGATGCCAATCAGGGCCTCGGTGACATATTCGTCCTGTTCAGATTGCTGGAGAACAGTGTATGACCCTGCGATACTCGCGATCTACATTAGCAAATCCCTAATATCCGGCTTCGGGTTAGGGCGTGGAAGAGTTGAAGACGGTGCGTACATAATTCTGACATGTCCGGACCACCAGATTTAACCAGCGAAAATTGGTCTCGGATCTTTCGCATATAGTACTCCATGTACTCAAGATCTTCATGAGCCCGGGGACAGGACATGGAGTTGGGTAACACGTGATGATAAGGCCTGGTCTGCACCACCGCGTGAGAGTAGGGCGTGGGATTCCCCACTGCACACTTAACGGAAGTTGGCTGTCGCTTATCCACAGCTGGGAGAAGTAGCGGCAGGGCTTTTCTCCCCGCAGAATTCTGACCATGCTGAGGCGGGAGAAACCGGTAGTTGCAGGACACGCCGTAGCGGACGCAAGCGCTGCATTGGGGCCTTGACTCGTCACACTTTCTCTTCCGAACTTTGCAATGATCGCAACCTGTGGCAAGAAAAGTAAGCCTCGTGTGAATACCGAGCTAGAGGCGCGTCCGATATATCTAGTCGGCTAATTAGATTCGGTGCAGCGCCTACCGGTACGCACTTTGGGCTGGTAGGCCCGTTTACGGTTCTCTTGCGGTTTCGTCATATCCAATTTCTTATAGGCAATGTTTCGGAAGGCTCGATACTCGTGGGAGGAGGCCTAAAGATCTTTGGTTGCAGGGTCGGGCTCTGATTTGCAGTCGGAAGTTGTATGTATTGTATAGCGTAGGAAGAGAAGATTAGAATGGGTGCATGGAATCGACGGCCAGGCAGACGGGCATAGTTTCGGCTTACGTAATTTTGGCAGACTGTGGATGAGGTCGCTAGGCTGGGTCTTCTCTGCTGCCAAGAATCCCAAAGCTCGGTTTGTCCAATCCCATATGAAGAGAGTACCCATAGGATTATGAGATTGGTCTTCATCCGGCTTAGTGCTTATCGAAACTTATTGATAAGGCTTCTTCATCCTCTTACGGTTAGCTTACACGACGACACCATAGTAGCTGAGCGGAAAGTCGGCACCGCGACATTAACCAGAAATGATACTCTAAGGGCATAAAAGATGCGCGCCGGAATTATTTGCTCCCATTGCTTATTGTGTTCGGTCATCGGTCACCGGTGGAGAAAGGAAAATGCCGGTGTTTCTCGCAATTCCTCATGTATGCTGATTTCCTTTTCTTCCTAGCTTATGGGGCCATTTTGGGAGAGTGGAAACACCTACCAAGCTAATTGGGGTACTGGGACATCTTCTTGCATATTTACCCCTTTATTATACAGGAGATGCTCTGACTATCATCCGAATTATGACAGGCCACGTGTCAGCTGCAGACTCCCTTCTTGGTTGCCGCAAACAGGTAAGCTGCAGGGGCCTGTGATCCCAGCCAATTGCGGGCCGCTCCTCAACGTCAACAAAAGCCGTTCAAGGGGCTTTCTTACTGGTACTGCATCGTACATGTCTCAAATGCTGTCCAAATGCGCTGCTGGCGATCTTGTTCAGGATAATTCTTATTGGCGGTTGATTCCGTTCTGCGTGGCTAGAGCGTCGTTGCTACTCGGGAGTCTCCTAAACAGCCCATCTTCAGACCAACAGAAACACACGCGCCTTTTTGATACTTGAGCACGCTTAGCGCCAGCTCAGCAGTAGCCGCGAGAGTCCCGGGGACTACTTGTAGCTGGATCAAGGGGCCCTTATCCTACTGTCAGTCCGCTTCGATGCTCTATACTGTCAATGAGCACATGGCCGGAATACAAGTGCTCTTCCGGCTGGCGGAATGTTACAACCCCAAGAATCAAAGCCAAAAGAAAAGTTGGCTAGGACCCTCACCAGCAACCGGAGAACCCCACCAGCTACGAAAGGAACAAAGGAGCACGACGGGAAAGATCCCTTCGGGCCAGGGAAACGTTCCCAAGTGCAAGAGAGGAATTCTCCCACTTAGGAGGAGTCTAGGGGTTGCGTGATGGATTATGGGATCATGGATTGAGGGTGCGCGATCCAATGCTCCCAGGGTTCCAATGGATCATCGGATCGCAACCTGGGTCTTCACGGCCCAACAATCCAGGGTGCAACAGTGAGGGAATGACATGGTATATAAGTCAGAAGTATTTTCTAGTTAGACATTCATTACCTCAGTGATAAATCTAAGCATTGATCTCACCCATAGTTAGGCGTCAAGCAACCATCTTCCTGCTTATTCATTCTTTTCTAGCACCTACTGCTAGTGCCATCCTGCTATTTACTATTAGTTCCTAGCAGCCCTCTAACGGTGCCTCAACGCCAACCCAGAGGCCAGATAGACTGACTCTAAGACCATCATGATGGTGACCTTTCATCCCCCTGAGGATAAAACCGATGAGTTTATGACGGGAAATGACCCACACGACCACCTCGAAGAAGTTTCCTCCCCTATACCCATAAGAGGAAGCGATCGGGACAGAATGAGGCCCCTGAGAATAGCACACTGCGAAACCAAAGGAAGGTAGACGACAGAAGAAGCTGTGTGTCACGGTTCAAGGAACAAGGGATCTGTTGATGCCCTGAAGGTTTTATTGAGATGCGAAAACTATAGGTGAAGAGGAAAAGAAGAGGAACAGGCTCCTCTCAGTCACTGTTTGGCAGGAACATATCCAGCCAGCGGCGGTACGTACCACCGGCCAGTGGTCCATGCATTCCCATGCCCTTGTACCTATGTACCAATGCCGTAACACCGTGCTGTAGACTGCGGTCCAAGCACACCAGCTAGCTTCAGACGCACTGAAACCGATCCTGAGCGATATAGACAAACGACACGACACCCGACGATCGGTGTTCACGAAGATCGCCCACGCCTTAGACAGCATTATTGAAGAGTACCGTGACGAAGACAAAGAAATAGTTACGGAGATTACGATAGGCTTCACAGCGTTCATACAGACCAATATCGGGGATAGAATCAGCTCTCACCTAAACGGACAACTCCTACCGGAGAGCGGCCCGATCCGTGTGAAGCCTCTCGGGGCCCCACGCGCAGCTACCCGAGCTGGACAGAAGACACCCCCCTAAGAGTGTTCAAACAGGAGGACCCAGCAAACGAAGTAACAAGAGGATCTTCGGGTCCTCATTAGGATCATAGAGGAACACCGAGGCTGGGCACATGCCCAATATAATTTCCCCCTACGACAGGTTGTATGTAAAACCCTACACTTGCCTTTCGTCGACGTTCCCGATGTCCACCATACGGCCACGGGCTTTGCAGTTCGCCTGAGAAACAAGGAAACGAGGGAGACGCTCCTACAATGAAAGGATGATACGTGGCGGGGGTAGGTAAAGATATAATAAGGTGCGGTATCCTTGTCAAGGAGGGGTCCTGCTACCCAACCTACCTAGTTGGGACATCGCACTATAGTTTCCTGCACTGCCAGCCACTTCGTGGCCGGCGGACGGAATAAATCATTTTTCCCCTTCACCCCAGTCTTCACCATATCAGTCTCCTTCGGATCCCCCTTCACCTTCCGGGTTATCGGGTCGGTTACCAACGTTGTCTGAAACACGCGGCCTGCTTTTACTTCGAGAGGAAGCAGTTGGCTTGTTCTGCTTTAGACGTTGGAATCTTGTCTCTGTCGACATCTCCGGTATGTTCTGCTGTCCTCCGCTCGAGGCTGCCATGGCTGGCAGGCACACACAGCGCTTGATTGGCTTGATGATGAAGTATTTGATGGAGTGTGAAAGGGAAGAAGTCGGCTGTGGACTTGTTATTTGCGGTGCGGAAGCGTTTATTATGGGGTGAATAGGTTATTGTTGTCCTCTGCGTTTGGCGCGTTGGAATTATTACTCGAGAGCAGCTCTCAAGTAGCAACTACAACAGACAGTGGTTGTGATGGTGTTGCTCTAATCGACACACTCAACTCGCCTCTTGGACTCCTTGATGCGCTTGTTTAGAGGACCGGTGCGACACGAGGATCCTCAACCGGTTGGTGTCCTTCGATGCGGATCGTCAAATTCGCCTCTGGAACTCCGTTGATGATCGTCACGATGGAACGGACTTGCGGCTTCGTCGTAGGCGTCGAACACGATGATCTGGACGTCTACGTGATGCTGAAATCGATGAAATGGGTCTCAATGACGGAAAAGAGATGCTACCATTTGATATGGTGAAGACTGGGGTGAAGGGGAAAGATGATGTATTCCGTCCGCCGGCCACGAAGTGGCTGGCAGTGCAGGAAACTATAGTGCGATGTCCCAACTAGGTAGTTGCGGTAGCAGGACCCCTCCTTGACAAGGATACCGCACCTTATTATATCTTTACCTACCCCCGCCACGTATCAGTATGTCCACGGTACCCAGCTTAGCAGACTAGGTTATTGTCCCCCCCCGTGCTGGCACGCATCACATAATTTTGAAAGAGTCGCCGTCGGCAAACGTTTGTCGATCTGGAGCGCAAAAGGACGGCCGATATGGTGAAGACTGGGGTGAAGGGGAAAGATGGTGTATTCAGTCAGGCCAGCCACGAAGTGGCTGGCAGGTCAGGAAACTATAGTGCGATGTCCCAACTAGGTAGGTTGGGTAGCAGGACCCCTCCTTGACAAGGATACCTCACCTTGATGTCTGTCTACCTACCCCCGCCACGCATCAGTGGGCCACCAGTGCCGGGGATCCGAAGGCAGAGCTAGTCAACCAATAGGAGACGGACAAGCCAGGTACGCGAAGTTAACGAATGAAAAGGGGGTAGCTTTGAGATATCAGCAAAGCCGTTGCTTTGCGGACGGCCTTGCGGCTTCGTGTGAAAGAAGAAACAGCAGCCGATGGAGGCCACCGAAGCCGGATACACGGACTTGGGGTGGGGGTATTTAGAGTCGAGGACGGAAGGTTCGCGTGTGCGATTGTAAAGGGATTGGAAGTCTTACCTGGGCAGAAAGTCCGAATCAATTCGGTATCGCCCTCTTCACCCTCACCAAGCTCCGGAAACAGATGGCGCGTGCGCTCAAGATAGGAGGGGGCACCGGCGCCGAGGGGGCCGAAGTGGCCCCTGAAAAGTGCCTCTTTAATGTTGCGGCACACCTTGAGCATCGCTTTGTAGACCATATGGACGGCGTGGATCCGGCAGAACAATAGCACCTTGAAGCCGAACCCGAAGAGGCGCGGGTACGTGATACTCATCAGCTTGGGCTGGTGGAAGTCGTTCTGTATGATGGTCGTACCCATGTACGCGAAGCCGCCGAAGTTGACCAGCACTTCAACGCCCTGGTCGGCCTCGTCATGCCGCTTCTGCGCTACTTCGAGGAGATGATCGTCCCAGTTCATCCCGTTGCCGACCACAAAGGAGGCGAGTTGGTTGTCTGCACTGAGGGTGCCACAAGTGCCGACAAGGAACAACTGACATGCAGCCTTCAGTGGTCCTGTGGGCTTCTGAGTGAATCTGATGTCACTAGTATGAAAGATTTCATGAGAATAGAAGTGAGTGTATGTGTGTATTGTAAAAGAGTGTAAGTCTCACTATCAAGTTGTCGCTCACTGAGATATTGATGCGTGCCACCACGGGTGGGGACAATAACCTAGTCTGCTAAACTGGATACCGTGGACATACATAGGCTATTAAGAGCAGGATCTGTAAACTGGCAGGCCCCCTACCTTTTACGCATCAGATATCTTTTATCTCGAGGCAGCAGCCGCATAGGCCATAGGTTATGCCCAACCCTATCTCTGAGACATCTGCGGCTGCCACCACCTGCCTTGTGCAACCAATGCACAATCCTTATGCACTGCATCACAGGCGCTATATAGGATGACTCTGTATGCTGACAGGTCCAAAACAGAGACGCAGGAGAGATGTGGGGGTACCAAATAACAAATTATCCCCAAGGCGGTTGGGAAGAGGACGTAAATGTCCGAGTTGATCCATTTCCAGAGCAAACGAAAACCCGTCGATTGTGCCGTCACCCCAGCCCGCCAGCCATCCGTACCCGATGGACGTGAGCGCAATGTACCACGAGGTCTCGCTGACCCAGTTGCCGAGCGCGACACCGACACCACTGCCGAGCCGAGCTGGAACCCGGCAATGGCCGGCTGCAGGCCAGTTCCAGGTACCTGCAGGGACAAGCCGTACCCAGCGCCGAAATCGCAATGTACAGTCCGCTGGTATCGAGTACAGCACGGCGGCGGTGATGCGGCACGACGGAGGCGGAAGGAAACTAGGAAAAGAATGATAAAAAGGCGAAGGGAAGGGGGAAACGAACCAAGAAATAAAAGACACCACCGAGAATTGTCGGCCAGCAACACAACGAAGAACATGACGGACGAACACGAAACCAAGGAAAGAATATGAAATTGGATACAGGAGGGGAGGCTTGGAGGCCAAGAGCGTGGGGTTCAGGATGATGCCTCTTTTGGTTAGATTCGGGGTAGTAAGGAGGAGGATCGGGAATTATGCTGACCATGACGGTCCTCAGAATAGCCAGTTGGTCTTGGCTGAGATGCAGAGCCCCGTGAGTTCCCTAATCCAGCTGGATGGTTTTCCCTTTAAATTTCGAATGGATCTGATATCATACAGGCCGCTGCGTTCTATTGCAACCGAGAAGAGAAGCCCCCAAGATCTATGAGGCACACATCAACCTCCGCACGAGAATGGACGTCCAACCATCTCCCTATTCTTGGGATATCAATGCAGCGAAAATGATCGAGGGAGACCATTGGTGGAGAGGCTGGTATGCCATCTTCCTCGATACGGGCCTGCCGAGGGTCCTGCCACTACCTGGACGAACCAGGTCGCTTGGCAGGTGTCGACAAGCTGGTCCCAGCAGAGCGCCAAGTGGAAGACGGCCTGGCCACCGCCTTGTCCCGGAATCACCCAGGAAAACGAGTCGCCGCGGCCTTGTGGTGGAGGAAGTACGCGAGACGCCTCGAGGTGCCTCAGCCGGAAACGAATTCGGCGACAGAAAGGACCAATCCGTATCAAGCGGCTGGCAAGGCAACTATTCACGTGGTAGAGACGCTGAGACCGAATCCCACCTGTTGTTTCACCAAAATCGCGGAAGCGGCCGTCAAGGCAACGGCGGAAATGCCGGACAGTCTGGGGATGGGACATATCTCCGTGTAAAGGGGGATCCGTGGATGAACATTCCCAGACAGGAAAATCGACTCCTGCAGCGACGTCATGACCGGGTGGTACTTTCAGGGAATCAGTATATCCGGTCCAGCGGCCGTTGCGTCGAGAGGTATTGGGATAAAAATGCCTACCTCAGACACGTACCTCTCGGGTGAAAGAATGCTACCCCCATGGTTAGCATCAAAATCGGTATGAGGGACACTAGGGATCAATGGGACTGGGTGTTGCGACTGGTAAGAAGCGCCAGTAACAACAGGTGGTGAATGATACGTAGGCGCTTATTACGGAGGCTCGGGTAACTAGTGCCTAGGAGGATTCCATAGGGCGTTGAATATCCGTGGGCCGGGCAGTGTCTCGAGCGGACACAGCCACGAGGACGTTATCCTCTCCTCCGGTCCCCGAGCATAAGGGTCACAGAAGAATTGGCCCATCACTAGTGGAACAGATTATAGTATGCGAGCCATTACTCATGTCCTCCTCCTACGAATAGCCAGGTTGGCGCGCAAAGACCCGACCATGGAGACGGCGTCGGCAGGGCTTGCCGTCGGCTACGTACTACGTACTGGCAAGCTTCCGCTACGGCCTCGGAGTGCCGTGCTAGCCGCCTCGGCCTTCTCTACCTCTTGGCGGCGCTTTGGGGTTCACATGGCGGGGAGGTTATCGATGCCCCACAAGGACAGAGACAAAATACACTCCGGGTAAACCCTAGCTCGGGCTGATGACAGCAGAGCGGGCGGGTCGTTTGTTGAGTCCGCGATACGGATCCACCGGGGCCCATTCGGTGCCGCACAGTACGGCTTTCGTTCCACGGCGTAACGCTGCAAGCTCGTGTCTTACAATTGCGCGCCAGAGGAGATATCGGTTCCCTTGCGGCTAGCTCTAATACTGAGGCGGCCCAGTATTTGAACCCCCCGTGCCATCCCCTGGGGTCACCTCCGTGCGCCATGCTCACAATCAGAGTGCCAAGCCAGGCGACGTCGCTGGGCACCCCACCGGTTCTGCCAACGGCCGAACCTTCCATGGCCGTCATCGCTGTGTAATGTATAAATGCGCCGGTTCGGTGTTCCTCTCGCACCCGCAGAATGCTTTTGTCAAGATTGACCCGTCCAGTAACCCGTCGGCATGAACCCAACGCCGAGAGCCTCCATTTCGACCCAGACCCGGCTTTCCCGCAAGTTGCCGTTTCCCGCGTCTCCCTTGCCCGCGTCTTCCTTGCTCGACACGCCTCGGCCCCACGCCACCATTGATGCCCCCCAAAACCATGGGGAAGAAGAAGGACAATGCCGCCTCGCGGCATGTGTCCGGCCAATCCAACGAACCGCTTACGAAGCCTGCTCACGCCTTAAACGACGAGGACGTACTCAAAGAGTTGGGCTCCAATTCTCTCAATGGCCTCACGGCGGCCAAGGCCGAGGCGCGCCGTGGCCGCATCGGTAGTAACGAGCTGGACGAAGCTGAGGGCGTCCAGCCCATCAAGATTGTCATTGCCCAGATTGCCAACGCCATGACCATGGTATGCTGTTTCGCACCCCCTCCTGCCCCGCCTCTCCATCCTTAACCGCTTCTCCTAGGTCCTCATTCTCGCCATGGCCGTTAGTTTCGGCATCAAGTCTTGGATCGAGGGCGGCGTTGTTGCCGCCGTCATCATGTTGAACGTGGTCGTCGGTTTCTTCCAGGAGTACTCGGCCGAGAAGACCATGGACTCGCTCCGCTCCCTCAGCTCCCCCACCGCGACCGTGATCCGCAACGGCGTGTCTCAGGTCATTCCCTCCGCTAACATCGTACCCGGTGACATCATCGAGGTCAAGATGGGAGACACGATTCCCGCCGACATCAGGTTCGTGCGCTTCCGTGCAGTCTGCGTGCCGCGCTTCCCCGTTGCTAACGACGTCATAGGCTCCTAGATGCGAAGAACTTCGAGACGGACGAGGCCCTCTTGACTGGCGAGTCTCTCCCCGTGCGCAAGAGCCCGTACCAGGTTTTAGACGAGCAGATGGGCCCCGGTGATCGTCTGAACGTCGCCTACAGCAGCTCGACCGTCACCAAAGGCCGTGCCAGGGGCGTTGCTTTTGCCACGGGCCAGTGCACCGAGATTGGCGCCATTGCCTCAGCCTTGAACCAGAAGGACTCCAAGGTCCGTCCAGTGAAGCGCAAGCCTAACGGAAAAGCCGGTCCGCATCACTACCTAGAGGCGTACACGTTGACACTGGGTGATATGATTGGTCGCTTCCTCGGTGTTAACGTCGGCACCCCGCTGCAGCGCAAGCTCAGCAAGCTGGCTATGCTCCTCTTTGGCATCGCTGTCATTTGCGCCATCATTGTACTGGGCGCCAACGAATTCCGGGCGAGACAGGAAGTCATCATCTACGCCGTGGCGACCGGTCTTTCCATGATTCCCGCCAGTTTGGTTGTCGTCCTAATCATCGCCATGGCCGCCGGAACGAAGCGTATGGTGCAGCGGAACGTGGTGGTTCGCAACCTCAAGTCCCTGGAGGCGCTTGGAGCCGTAACGGACATCTGCAGTGACAAGACGGGTACCCTTACGCAGGGCAAGATGGTCACCCGTGCCGCCTGGGTGCCGGGTATGGGCACGTACCTGGTCGGCTCTTCCGAAGAACCCTTCAATCCCACGGTTGGATCCATCACCTTCGACTCTCGCCAGCCTAGCGACATTGACATGAAGAAGTCTCGAGAGGGCTCGTCCTGGAGCACCGATGTGGCGCCCGAAAGGCTCTTGGAGGACAGCAGGATCCGCCTACAGGACTTCCTTTCCGTCGCCTCCCTTGCCAACTTGGCAACCATCCACAAGAGAAACGACGTTTGGCACGCCCAAGGTGATCCCACCGAGATTGCCATGCAGGTCTTTGCCAGCCGCTTTAACCGCAACCGGTCCGACCTGGTGGGCGAGGGGATGGAGTGGACCGATGTGGCCGAGCTTCCCTTCGACAGCGATTTCAAGCGCATGAGCGTTATCATGAAGAACACGGACAGTGGAAAGAACTGGGCCTTCACCAAGGGTGCCTTCGAGCGTGTCATCGGCGCGTGCACGCAATACTGCTGCCGCGACGTCGAAGACGAGAGCGCTTACCGGGAGATGACGGATGACTACCGCGAGGAGATTCTGCGAAACATGGAGAGCCTGGCCAGCATGGGACTGCGTGTGCTCGCGCTGGCTAGTCGCCCCATCGATCTCGACATCGAGCCCGGCGCTGAAGTCCCCCGCGCCGAAATCGAGGAGGATCTGACTTTCCGCGGTCTGGTCGGTCTCTACGACCCCCCTCGCGCCGAGTCCAAGCTGGCCGTGCGCAGCTGCCACGAGGCCGGGATTTCGGTACACATGCTTACTGGCGACCACCCGGAGACGGCCAAGGCCATCGCGATCGAAGTCGGCATCCTGCCATCGCGCTTGGAGAATATCAGCGCCGATGTGGCGGCGGCCATGGCGATGACGGCCACCGCTTTCGACGCCCTGTCCGACGATGAGATTGACAGGCTGCCGGTTCTTCCGCTGGTTATCGCCCGTTGCGCTCCCAGCACTAAGGTCCGCATGATCGAGGCGCTACACCGCCGCGGAAAGTTCTGTGCTATGACCGGCGACGGCGTCAACGACTCGCCCTCCCTCCAGCGTGCTGACGTCGGTATCGCCATGGGTGAGTCTGGGTCTGATGTGGCCAAGGATGCGTCTGACATTGTCCTGATGGACGACAACTTCGCTTCTATCGTTGCCGCTATCGAGGAAGGTCGCCGCATCTTCGATAACATCCAGAAGTTCGTCCTCCACGTGCTGGCCGAGAACATCGCCCAGGCGGTTACCCTCTTGGTCGGTCTCGCGTTTAAGGACGCCAGTGGTATATCGGTTTTCCCCTTGGCCCCTGTCCAAATTCTTTGGATCATCATGGTCACCTCGGGCATGCCTGACATGGGTCTCGGTTTCGAGCGCGCCGTACCAGGTATCATGTCACGGCCCCCTCAGAGTCTCAAGGTCGGTATCTTCACGATGGAGTTCATGGTGGACATGGTCGTGTACGGCCTCTGGATCGCCGCCTTGTGCCTCGCCACCTTCGCTCTCGTTGTGTTTGGGTTCGGCGATGGCAACCTTGGAACTAACTGCAACGACGCCTACTCGGAGTCGTGCGATACCATCTTCCGCGCCCGCGCTACGACCTTCGCGACCCTCACCTGGTTTGCCCTTTTCCTGGCCTGGGAGATGATTGACATGCGTCGGTCCTTCTTCCGCATGCAACCCGGCAGCAAGAAGTACTTCACGCAGTGGATGATCGATATTTGGCGAAACCGGTTCCTGTTCTGGGCCATCATCTTTGGCTTTGTGACGTTGTTCCCGACGCTGTACATTCCCGTGCTGAACCACGCCGTCTTTAAGCACACGGGCATCAGCTGGGAGTGGGGCATTGTCTTCATCGCCGCTGGCCTCTTCTTTGCCGGTGTCGAGTGCTGGAAGTTCGGAAAGCGCATCTTCTTCCGCCGTCGGGCCCGCAAGTCCCACGGTGGCAATTGGAGGGACCTCGACATCGAGCAGCGTGTCTTCGGCGACTTCCTCACCAACACCATCACCTTCGATTCTTGCCACAGCGCCCACACCTATCTGGGAAAGGGCGAGAAGTTCCGTGGGGCACAATGACTAAGGAGGGGCTGGCGGTCCCGAACACAAGTTACTGACGCTGCTGTGCGCCGTGATGACGATGGATGTCCACCTTTGATCCGGGTGGGAGACGTGATTATTTCTGGGCCACGGAAAAGTTCGAGCGCCGAGATGTTCCGTTTGAAAAGCTGGTCTGGGGCGCTAATGATAAATACGATAATTACAACTGGTGTGAAGATCATGATACGTCGCAATCTGAGCCGTGACAATCCGTGTACCCTAACGGGCGGCATCTCAGCCGGGAGGGGACGAACCCACGCCATGGCCGGCCTCTGGTGGCTGAATTTGAAAAGAGTCGCAGTCGGCAAGCGTCTGCCGATCCGGGGCGCAAAAGGACGGCGTACCCGCGGCAGCGGATCCTCGAGGATAGAATAGCTGGCAAGACTGGATCGACATGGATTCATGCGTAGCACGCGGGCCACGGGCGGGATGATGAACGGAGTGGGGTCTTGAAATCATCCGCACTAGGTTCATGTACAGGTTTGCTGTGTGGCGGTGCGGGGTAAGCTCCAACCGGCAGCATAGGCTAAAAAAATCACAGGCCAAAAGTCTGCGCGCAGGCCACCCCCTCGTACCAACTTCACGACATCAACATAAGCACCCTGTCCCTTCATCTACCCATAACTCGCTTAATTAGCCACGGATATGCACGAATTTGGTCGCATTTTAACCGCGGAGCGCAAACCTAACGGAAAGTTGAGCCCTGAGGCAGTTGCGGCTATTGTAGCCTTCTCTATATGCGGTCAACCGCATAGTGCCATTGCGAAGGCCTTCGGAACGCGTCGACGCGAAACTATCACCAACCTTGTGAGGCGCGTCACTCAACGAAAAACAACAAAGCCTCAGAAAAGAACTGGTCGACCGCGTAGCTTGACCTCTCGATGAGAGTGCTACGTATTTTAATTAATACGGAGGAAGCCGCGCGCCACGTGGATAGAGATCTGCGTCGAGAGAGACGCTCTCTTCGGCACTCGGCTTAGGACCTTCTCTGCGAGGACGGCGAAGCGCGCTCTTCGTAAGAGACATATCGGCCACTGGCGCGCTGCGAAGCATACTCTCCTCATTAAATAAGACGCTATACAGGCTTCGTGTCTGCCGTGAGTGGTCCTCTAAAGATGCTCAAGAGCTGCTTATACGATGCCTCTTCTCCGACGAATTGTCAGAGTGCGTGCGTGAGACCTCTAGAAAAGACCGAGCGAAGTGTACCGGGCGAAGGGGACCGGGAGGACTAAAGGACTGGATATTCAAGGAGGACTGGGGACCCGAAAGAAGGAGAGGGGATTCAGGGATCACTAAACCATTTATTAAGCCCCATACTAAGGAATAAAGAGATGCCCCCCTATCCTTCCGTATATCGCCTCCTGCTCCTCTGACACGAATGCACGATTCAGAACGAACCCTCTAAACCTGGCGAATGGGTGTTCCGACACGCGCGCGAGCGCTTCCGTGAGGACCTCGTGAACCCTCTGCCACACTCGAGGTCTCGTATCAGCCTTATGGTATGGGGTATGGTGTGGCAGAGGGATGACGAGTCTAGGATGTCCCCCCTCGTTTTCTGTAAAGGTAACCCGGACTCTGCACGCAAGGGCTTCACCTCTGCCCGCTATATGGAGGTTCTAGAGGAAGGACTCGTGCCTCTATATGAGGCTGGAGACCTCTTCATGTAAGATGACGCGCGTATACATCGCTCGCACGCGGTCCGGGACTTCCTCGAAAGCAAGGGCATTTGGACGATCAAGTTGCCTGCTCATAGCCCCGACCTCAACCCTATTGAGCAAGTCTGGAGGGCCTTGAAGCTCAAGATATATGAAATCGAGCCTCGTTTTCAATATGTGAAGGATAACATAAACGATTGCGCGTATTCGAGGGAGATAATCGAGTTGGCGTGGAGTGAGCTAGATCACGGCCTTATGATACATGAAGTCCCAAGGCGGACCACGTGATATTGTGCAACGTCGAGGAGGATAGATATTATCTGATGATCTAATCAGGACGCTTCCTGATTAGATGGCAGGTATAAATGTCCTCCTATTTTCCATATTCATAGTTAGAAGGGCATCCTACACGGTTGCTAGTCAATGTGCGTATCATGTAAGCACGCATACGGAGGCGGAGCAGCCAGCCTCTTGGGCCAAGCATTCAAATACCTAGGTAGGCTGCGCATTCAAAACATAGTAAGCGCTAGGCCACAGAGCCCGACTTCCTGTATCGTTCTCATGTACGGAAAGATGATGGGACATTGAAGCATGGGTAGCCTGTTGTCTTCACGTACAGGCGGCCCTAAGCGGGACGACCGGGACATATTTATGAGGGCTAATAGATAAACGAAGAAAGCTGTGGTATTCATTATTGCTGGTCACATGACCAAGGCTCCCGTAAGCCCGGTATTATACAAGTATTGTCGTCCGCTCACCCAAAGCGGAAAAAGCCCCCCCAACCCCTTTCCGACCCGTCCGGCCTAGATGCCCGAGTCGTCCTGCACGACGCGCAGGTCCGTCTGATGGTCGTTCCAGGCGGCGCAGTTGGCCTGCAGGGCGTCGCTGTCGACGATGGTGGGGATCTCGCTCTGGCGCTCGACGAACTGCAGGGCGAAGCCCTCGCTCGTGTGCCAGCCGATGTGGCAGTGCATGAGCCAGGCGCCGGGGTTGTCCGTCTTGAAGGCGATGGCGAGCCAGCCGCTGGCGGGCAGCAGCGCCGTGTCGCGGCGCATGGGGTTGGCCGTGTTCAGCGCGCTGCCGTTGTACGCGCCCATGCCCTGGCCCAGCAGGTGGAAGTCGTGGCCGTGCAGGTGGATGGGGTGCGGCACCGCCAGCGTCGTCTGGATCACCGTGTAGGCCCAGGCCTCGGCCTCGTCGAGCACCACGACGGCGTTGGACGCCTCGAAATCGCGCTGCCCGTTGTCGAGCTGCAGCAGCGTCGGGTTGCCCCAGTCGACAATCATGGTCGTCGAGTTGAGGTACCAACGGAAGAAGCCGTCGTCGTTGAGGCCCGCCGTCGCCACCTGGCTGTTGAGCGAGTCCATGTCGCCCGCGGCCTGCGGCACGCGCGGCACCAGCAGCGCCGCGTCCATGTCCTCGCAGCTGTCCTCGTACTCGGGCGCCGTCGTGGTGGGCGTCGCCGTCGCCGCGCCGTAGTACACGATGCCCTTGATGTTGCCGGGGTTCTCGTTGCCGCTGCACGCCGACTGCGGCACCGCCCGCATCCAGAAGCTGTCGGCCACGGCGCCCTGGTCCGCCGTGATGACGACGTCGTAGCGCTGGCCCATGCCGATGCTGATGACATCCGTGGTGAAGGGCTCGATGGGCACAAAGTCGGCGGCGATGACCGTCATGGTGTGGTTGTCGATGGAGAACTTGAAGTGCGTGTCGACGGCCGCGTTGACGAGGCGCAGCCGGTACGACTGGCCCTCGGCGAGGCTGACGTTGAAGCGGTGGCCCGTCTGCGCGGCGTCACCGTCCTCGCCGAACACGTTGGTGCCGTTCAGCAGGCCGTTGTTCAGCGTCGGCGGCCCGTTGAGCTGCGCCGTGTGCCACAGCTCGTCGACCGTCTTGTGGTCCCAGTCGTTGAGCGTCATCATGCCCAGGTCATGGTCGTAGTTGGCCGTGGCCGGCCCGTTGATGACAATGGCGCCGAAGAAGCCCTGCCACGCCTGCAGTGCAAAGTGCGAGTGGTACCACGACGAGCCGTACTGCGTCGCCCGCCACCGGTACGTGATGGTCGAGCCCGGCGCCGTCGCGCACTGCGTGATGGACACGACGCCGTCGTTTTGCACGTTGTTCTGCTGCCGGATGCCGTGGAAGTGCATGCTGGTGCCGTTAGTCGACGTCTGCAGCGAGTTGGTCAAGTGCACCACGACGTTGTCGCCTGTCGGCCGGGTTAGCTCGCGATGGGGGGTGCGACGGCGGCGGATGGATACGTACCCCAGTCGGCGGTGATGGTGGGCCCCGGGATGCTGCCGTTGATGGCCATGGCGAAGCGCTCGACGCCGTCAGGCGCGACGGTGACCTCGGCCAGGTCGAACCAGTACTCGCGCGTGACGCCCGTGTCGGGCACGACCGACGTGTAGTCGGTGTCGACGTCGTAGTTGCACCACTGCGAGCGCGTGGTGGCCGTGTTGCCGGCGCAGACGTCGCGGCCGACGAGCTGCGGCTTCGGCGCCGCCGGGGAAGCGAGCGTGTGCGTAGCGAGCGACAAGAGCGCCACGAGGGAGGTGAATCGCTGCATGATGAAGAACGAGGGGAAGCGGCCAGGAAGAACCGTGAAGCGAGTGAGTGAGTGCGGGCTGCCGGTGGTGCTGCTGCTGCTGCTGGCCGTCGAGATACCAGGCCCGGCCTCGCCCGACTCTTATAGTCGACTCGCGGCTTCGTCGCCCTCTCCATGGCGCCCGCAGCACCACAGCCGTTTCTCGCATCGCGCTGCGCCCCTCCGACGTGGTCCCATCCGAAGCCGCGGCCTCTCTATCGCGAGAAAAGCAACCCCCGGGGGGGGGGGGAGCCACAGGCCCCCCGCGCGCATGCTTTTTGCCCACCGCGCACGGGGCCACGATGCTGTGTCGCTGCGACTCTGCGGCGTACCTTGGCCACCGCAATCCCCCCTCGCGGATAAGTGCGAGTGTGCAGCAGGGGGCCCGGGGCGTCGCCGGCGGGGGAGGCGGCCGTAGATCATGGTCGGCGCCTCGGACCGTCCAACGGGCGGGTGGGGGGCCCTTTGGGAAAAGCAAGTGCCGGGCTTCTCGCATCAGGCGGCTGCCGACCCGGTAATTTCACGAAAGGTGGCGTCCTTCTCCAGTCGCGATGGCACCGTCGCAGTAGGCCATGCTCGCGTTTGGTGACGAGTCAGTCGATCTCGGTGCGACACGCCGAACGCCCGCCCCGCTCAACGCCTAGGCTGGGCGCCGGCAGGATACGATTGGCCGTCGTGCGTGGCGTCATTCTAAAAGGAATGGCAGGAATCTCGCCGTTGGTGTTACATGGCGTCGCCGGGCGGTTTGTTTAGTTCCCGGTAGGCTCGCCATGCCCACCGCGCGTCGCGCTTGTTCTAGCCAACTGCCTGCCGCAGGAAACGTCATCCCATGCCGCTTAAAGGGGACAGGGGCAGAGGTGGGGGGGGGGGGGGGGAGATGAAGCGCGTAAGAACACGGGCCCCGGCAGCAATGCGACGCGCCGCAAAACATCGCGATGGGAGACGGGCGGGTAGGGGTTGAAATGACCAGGCCCCAGGAGGAGTACGATGCGTAAAGCGCCACGGCAGATTGGGAAAACGGCGGCCGGACGAGGACGCCGCCAAAACACGCACGGCCCGCGCCAAGTCGCCCGCGGGACCAGGGACAGGCCCGCGCGGCTCAGCACCTACACGCGCCCATGTGCCGGTCGGGGAGAGCCGTTGGGCCTCTCGGCCGCCCTCTCGGCCGCCATCTTATCGCGGCTTCGTCACCAGGCCCGATCCGACGGGGGGCATGGGCCCGTCCGTTCTGGAAACACGCTGATGGGCCCGGAAGCCTGCTTTCAACCGCACAACGTACTCGAGGCCCGACACCCGGCCCCCTGGCCTGGCAACCCGGCGGGCCCCCATCGTATGGACTCCAGGCACCTGGGTCGGACCCCCCAGGCCTTCGAGCGAAGCCGATTGGCCGGGCCGGGTCGACACACCCCCGCACCCGCCAAGGCGCCGGTTCGATGCAGGCGATCCGTCGGCTGCGACAGGTCACGCACATGCGATTGCAGGTACCGTCCAGGTCACGCCCAGACGTCTGCCGTCGATGCGACGGTACCATGACTTTATTCCCTTGTTCCCTCGGGACTTTGTTTTGCATCGATTCGGCATCGCAGACGCCCCACGCCCACTGCCGCGAGGCCAATGGCGACCCGGTCCCGGGTTCCTTGGGTCGCGCCGGCGGTGGGGCCCGCGGCGCCATGTTACCACGAATCTTGGTCCCCCCGGTCGCCTATCGGGGTCACGCGGTCCCCCCGGCCCGATGGGATGCGTGAGGGGGCACAGCATCGCAAAAGCGACGGCGCATTTGCGCCCGGTGAATGCATACCCGCACGCGCCAACCTGCCGTCGTATCGCGGCCGCCGTAGTCGCAGGGGGGCATCCGAACGGGCCTGCCCATCCCCCCACGCGCCACTGCGCACGCCGGCTGCAACGGTCGCCCGGTGCTTTTGCGAGGAGAGCCCCACCGCCCGGCCTGCGAAAGCAACGTGGGTGCAGGCTGCGCCCACGCTGAGTTACGCGTTCCGAATCTCGGTGCCTCCCCGGCCGCCCGCGATAACTGCGGTGCGTGCTGGTGCCAGGGTAGGGGAGGGCGCCGAGCCTCGCACCCGCGGCTCTTGTCGGATTCTACGCGGCCATGCCTGCCTCGGCTGGGCTTGCCTTAGACGAAATGAACCCGGCCGCACGGCGTGTTCGCCCCGGTGGACTGCGGGCGGCGTCCGCTACGACGCGCGGTATAAGAGCCCGTGACCGGTGCGCCTTTCCCTTCACCACCCACCCAACCCCCCTTTCCCCACCAAGACTTCACCTGTGGTGCCTATCCTACCCTTCTTACTCTCGTTAACCGCCCACAGGCCTGCGCCGTCTTCCCCGCCAACATGGTCCGCCAGCTTCTCGTCCCTCTGCTCTGCGCCGCCGGCGCCGTAGCCCTGCCCGCCGCCTCCACGGCCTCCGCCACCATCGTAGCCGACTTTAGTCTCTTCGCCTACGGCCGCGGCCTGGGCGGCCACCGCGTCGTCGAAAAGGATGGTGAATCGTCCCCTGCGTCCCGTGCTACGCCGAGGGCCCGGGGCGGTCGATACTAATCTCGCGGGTGCAGGCTCGGCCTACATCGTGACCTCGCCCTTTCCGAACAACTGCAACAACGTGACCTGTAAGTCGGCCCTCCCACGTCAATTCGCCCCTTCCGAGCATCCGCGTTTCCCCGTGTTCTCAACTCCCACCGCCAACGCCCCGCCGCCCTCCCGACCGGCCCGCTGACGCGAGAACCCAGTCCACTCGGGCGGCAACGACCGCACGCTCGAGGCCCGCATTGGCGACAACGCAACCAACGCGACCAACGCGCTCTTCGCGGTGCCCAGCACGGCCGGCGCCCTCACCTTTGCGCACGGGGCGGCGAACGCCTCGGTGCAGACGACGGGCTTCGGTCTGTACGACTCGTTCCTGTTCGTCAACCTGCCCGGCAACGGCATGGCCATGGACTGGTTCGCCCGCCCCATGGCCGACGCCAAGGACACCTGGGAGCTGGGCTGGAAGCTCGACAGCCACGACGCCGTGCCCGTGGCGCTGCGCAGCATCGGCCCGTCGAAGCCGGCCGGGCGAGACGCGTAGCATGGCCGCGGCAAATCTGCCGCTTGGTGAGGGCTTGGGAGAGGCGGCATGCTCGCGCCGCTCCGTCGAACTCGCTGGGTCCTGCGCGTGAATTTTGGTAGTTTATGCCACGCCGTCGTTGGGAAAATTAGCGATCACGGATCTCTACATGGACATAGTAGATCCCAGGTACCCGCTGGCCTACATACTGTCAAGTCCGACTCTTGTTAAACGTCGACTTTAAGGGGTCTGAATTCCTGGACTCAAGCAACATCGGGGTGGTTTCCAGCGTTCTGCTTTTCGTCCGAGTCTAAAGAGAGGGGCCGCATAAATCTATAGAGTTCAGGGGCTACTGCATCGTCGCGGAGATTTCAGAGACATAAGTGATTACCGAACTGGTTTGGTAATTCCGGGGGGGGGGGCGGAGAGTGAGGGTGCAAGACCATTGCGGCGCACAAGAAAATAACAATATTGAGGGACCATACCCGGTCCCTCCCAACAGGACTGGTTTTCCGCCACCTCATTTAACCTTGGGCTACTAATTTGATAATTCATCTATTTGAAGTATTCCGGCCCTGTCCAGGCTCGCACCTCTGCTGGGGTATCTAGTGGGGACAAGATGATGCTACCGGCTCTTGGCGTAGCTGGCAGCCTTATCGATGATTTTGTCGGTGAAACCTCCGCTGCCGCCTTTGTTGTTGCTGCTGCTGCTGCTGTTGTTATGACTGCTGCCGTTGTTGCCGCCTCCGCCGCCAAGCATGGTGCCAATCTTGTTTCCAATGCCGCCACTGCTGGAAGAGTTGTTGCTGTGCTGGCCGCAGCCGTTGTTGTTTCCGTTGCAGCAGCAGCAGCCGCCGCCGCCGCCACCGCCCATGTTGTGGCTGTTGTATCCGCCGCTGCCCATGCCACTACCCGTGTTGCTGCTGTAGCCGTTGCCGCTCATGCCGCCGCTCATGCCGCCGTTCATACCTCCTGTGCCGCGTGCCAACTTGTGGCCTCCAGTGATGCAAGCCATGGCGGGGGCTCATACCATTGTTTCCACGCATCTTGAGATGCTCGACGGGTGTAGATGCTGAGACTGCGAGGCCGTATTAGTTGGGTGTGTCGGGCTTGGTGCTTATAGGGGGCTGGTGGATAAGCTCGAGCACCCCTTCGAGCGCCAGCCCCTTCGCGCGCCACCGGTTTCAGCCATGCCTCACGACGACCCCTGCAGACAAAAACACGAATATCTCGGGCGCCAGGATAGATATGAGCAAGCAGTTTAGCTTCAAGAGATCACGATACACTCTTCTACCTCTTCACCATCATCTTCATCCCAATCCTCCAGGTCTATCCAGTCCCCTTAGCCTGCAGGCTCGTCCGAGCTGTCCGGCAGCACCCCCATCTCCCTTTTGACCCTCCTAACGTCTGACATCTGCACGAAGCGCTCCTGAGCGGTCGGCCTTACTCTACGACGCTTCTAGGGCCTCTGCCGTTCCAGGGCAGCCGCCAATTGGTCTCGTTCGTGCGTAAGGCTAGCGATCTGAGCGCAACTATCGTTAAGGGCCTTGCAGAGCTTCCTTGTGAGGAACCGGAAAGTCGGCTTGCTATAGGCTGGCTCCATCCCACGCAGGTCTCTGGCGATGCCATTCAATTGACGTGCGCTCCTTGGGGTCTGGAACACCACCGCAGATATTGCAGCCAGCGTATCGACCTTTGGATCCCTTATTTCTGGTATTCTAGGTCGTTCTTTAAGGTCCTGGTCTCGCTGCTGCGCTAGTCGGCTGTTGAGGGCCTTAGACCGGTCCCTGGGAAAGATACCAGTTGCAATCCAGCCTGCTGCGATATTTGAAGGCGTGAAGGCCTCCTTCCTGGCCTTATTCCAGGCCTCCAGGAACTCTGGCTTGTTTGGAGTCATCGTGAGGCTGGAGGCGCACGCCTCACGCAGCTTAATGCGGTATGCCCTCTTCAATACCGAAAAGGAGCCCAGATCCAGGGGCTGAAGCACCTGGGAGGTGTGCGCTGGCAGGAAATCCAGCCAGACCTTCGCCTTAAGGCAAGTTAACATAAAGGCCTCGTCAACGTGGCTCCTATGGCCGTCTAGGATAAGATGCCTCCAGCCACCGTGGCGGGGCCTCGTTTCTAGCAGAAACACCTCCTTCAGCCAGCGCAAGGCTATTGAATTGTTGGTCCAGCCGCTTTTCGAGGTGCAGAAATGCCAGTCCACGAAGTCCTCGTTGTTCACTTAGTTTACGAACCATTGCTGTTGGACCTCAGCGCCCTTAAAGATGACCAGGGGCGGCAGAACGCGGCCATCAGCGCTAACGCACTCCAGGATCGTCACCCACTCCCGATTTCCAGGATCCATGGTGTAGATTTTCCTCACGGCGGCTGGGCCGATAACCAAAGGGTTATCTCCAAGCCCAATCATGCTGCCAATCTCGTCCACGTTGTAGGTGTCCTCTAGCAACACCTCCGCGAGCTTAGGGTGGTCCAGACGATCGAAAAACTCCACGATATTAGTGCGCGAAGCGCCGTTAACGCGCAGAAAGTCGATGCCGGTGGCTCGGATAGACCTGACCTCTAAATGGCGGCGAAAAAACGCGACGTGCTAATGTTTACCAAGGTGATTTTGGCCTCCAGACTGACGATAGATTCGTAGCGCGTACAGGCGAAAACGGCTGTGCGGTGGTGCCCAGCTTAGTCTGGCTTATAACAACACCCAGTCGACTAGTTGTTGTTCCTAGATTGGTGACAGGGACTGCCTCTCGGCGTTAAACTCCTTTCGAGTTATCGTGCCCTTAATGCGGCGCCTTAAATAGTCCTTGGAGACATGGAACTGCTTGGCGGTGGCTCTGATGGACTTGCCGGCGGTGATCTCCGCCAAGGCAAGCTCCAGCTGGTCTGGATCCATTTCGATACCTTCACGAGAAAGAGCAGAAGATAACGAATCTATCGAACTATCCACTATGGCTGTAGGCTAAGTGTGTGGCTAAATATCGTGGAGTGACATGGACGGAAGCATCGTGAGGCATGGCTGAAACCGGTGGCGCGCGAAGGGGCTGGCGCTCGAAGGGGTGCTCGAGCTTAATGGTAAGATGCTGATAACAAGCAAACCCAAATATGCCGGTCCAGGGACGGAGTACATATAGATGATTGAAAATAAGGGCGGCAGATGACTTCATCGTGCCGCTCACCGTAGTTCCTGGCAGCACCCTCGACCCCGTGACGCATATCCACGGCCATCTAGACTCCGGCAATGGGCGCCCATAGTGCCACGAACGATCCGAGGGCCTTGGCAGCTCGTCGTGGGCCGTCGTCAGTGCTGCTGGAAGCCGATTACCCGTCCCCCCGGCTGGGTCGGCAGTTCGGCACCGCGGCCGGGCGTGTCGTTACGCCGCCTGACGTAGCGCCGCGGCGCTGGCAGCCGGGCTACCGGGCACCTGGGCTGGCTTTTGCGGGCCTCGGCCACGGATCCCTGTGCAGGCCTTCCTGCCGACGAGCCACCCCAACCCTGGCCCGACGACGGGAGCCAGTGCGCAGGGTGGCAATCTACGCATCGAACCGGACTGGAAGCTGTCTCTGCTCAATGCGCAGGCGACGCCATCGTCGACGTGCATGAAATGGTGCCACCTCCCGCCCCACCTTCTGACTCGCCCGTGCCCGTGGAACTGCGCAAATGCCGACGACCTCGCGACGACAGGAGGAATCGGAACTGCCCCCAACGACGGTGCCGAGGTAGGAAGCAGTCTCTGGCTCGTGCCTCGGGAGCCTTGAAAAGAGTCCTGCCCGGCCCAACCCAGTCCACGGGCGCCGGTCGTGCTCCAACCGTGTGCCGCATGTGCCATAGGCTTCTCCTTCCAAGTATCGGACGGTCTGCATTACGATCCCATCACACCACAAAATACGGGACCTTGGCACATCGCCAACCCCTGCAGGTGCGGCTCCAAAGCCGTAGGGCTGGTCCCGTGATCAGAACCTCCCGACGCTGCGGTGCGTAGCCCAACATTGATGGGGAAATGACGGGGGAAAGGGGTGCAGGGCGGACGAGGGCAGGACAGGTCCGTCACCGCCGCTACCCCTCACGTGATTCCGCTCGGACAGCAGGCGGGCATATGTTCACGAGGCTATATTCAAAATTGGGTATATGTACACAACAAGTCAAAGATTCGCCTTCCACAGCCGGTCAAGTGGGAACCACGCCGCCCTCTCAGACGTGGGACCTCGCCGAGGCAAAACGGAATGGGGTACGTCGTGCTCATGCACAGGCGAATCACGCCTTAGACCCGGTCCAATAGGCCGTACGACTTGCTGGTGTACAAATCGGACGTGAAGGGGTATCTTTCGGGGTCGTCGATGCACCCGCTCAGCATGACGCCCTCGACGCGGCGGGTCCAGGGCTCGCTGACGACGATGTCGTAGTTATCGGCGGGCACCTGGAAGATGAAGGTGATTTGCTGCGTCGAGGCCCACTGCCGCGAGTACGAGACTTCGAGCGCCGTCGAGATGACGTCCTTGACGATTGTCAAGGTGGTAGCCGACCCTGCCGACAGCGTGTTGGCGATCTGGTAGCCCTGCATGACGCTGGCCGTCACTGAGGCCGCCACGGCCGCCACGACGGGCGACATGGGCACGTCCCGGCCCAGGAGCCGCGTATCCAACAGAACCTGGACTTCGGTCGACTGTTCGCAATCGGCCCGCCTCTTCTTCTCACCACGACGGGGGGGCGGATCGGGTGCGACGGCCGTCGACGGGGCGGGCACCACGTCGCCCTTCTTGATCATCTGCTGGAACTCGGCTTTTTTTTATCACCGAGTTGGAGCCCTCGTTGTTGAACATGACGACGTCGTCGTAGTTCAAGGCGGGAGGCGGCGCCGCCGCCATCGCAGCCCCAAGCAGGGCGAGACCGGCAACGAGACGGAGGCGCATGGCTAGCGTTTGGGGGCGGCTGGCTCCGGGAGGGCTGGCAGGGCGATGTGCGTGGGCGGGACGGGGGCGGCAAGAGGCGAGGGGAGTGTGAAGCCTGCTTCGCGAACAAACACGGCGAGGGCGGATGTGGTCAACGCCCGCTGCCTACGTATGCACTGTCTCGCGACGTCAGGGGTCCTCCGACGGCGATAAGAGCGTGGGAGCAAGGATGGCGTGCCGGTCATGGGTACCGGGTGGGTGCCATGGACGGCCGGATATATGACTCGGCGGCGGCCACGTGAGGGGGGCCATTTCCCGGTGATTATGGACAACCAGTGGCCAGAGAACGTGCCGGCCAACAACGCCTGGTATGGTCGGGGGGGATGCCCGAGAGATAAGGCGGGGGTTGGCGTGCCGTCGTCCTCGCCCTACGACTGGCCCGTCGAACGCCCAGGTGAACGAGACCCTGGCTCTGCCGGCGAAGAAGGACAGCCTAGCCTCGGCGACATGAATGCAGCCCGGCGCACCCGCCCGGCGAAGGGTCCACGTGAGTTATTGAAACACTGATCGTCCAAACAAAGTTCGCCAGATAAGGGACTTTGATCTAGCGGAGGACCCCGCCATGGATGTTACCCGAACCCTTGGGACGACACATCCCTGAACGGCGGCCGGTTCTGGCTAGCACCACAGAATGCCATCCGCTCGGCCGAGATAGCCCCGAAGAAATATTCGCATCTGCTAGCAACACCGAAGTTGCCAGGTGGGTGCCTAAGTATGTACCCAGTTGGATGCCGCCCTTGGTGGCGGATACGGTGGACATTCGCTTACTGGAACAAGACATGGTCCTCGTAATGGAGACCACTAGATCAACTGATGGTAATTACCTGAGGATTATCTGTTCCACTATTAGCTTCTTCGACAGGAATCGGGTGCAGAGGACGTGCTATCGGGTGTTGAGCCCCACTGCAGTCTCTCGTTTCGGGGCACCGCTGCCGTCGTTTTTTAAGGCTGGGGCTGCGAGATGGAAACCACACGATTGCAGCAACGCGGTTTATGGCAGGAAACGATGCGACAGCCGCTACGTCTCCAATCGGCAAGAGGATCCGGGCGTGCTGGGGTGAATTTAACAGTGGTAAGTGACTTTTACTATGGGTTTATGCGTCGGACTCGCAACCTCATAAACAGTGCAGGCATGATGCTTGGAATACCGTCCGGGCAATCAATGCACATCGTCTTACAGGCCCCGGCTAATACGTACAAGCACACAGAAGACGAATTAGGAACCAGGTCAGCCTAGAATGCGGGGTCGTACGCAGTCGCTCAGGATGCAAGGATGAAGCCCGATGTCTTTGTGAGAAGCTGGCGATATCGCGGGCTAGGCCTGTTCTAAGTTATAAGCCATGCTAATGGACTGGATCTCCGATCTAGGTTACCTGGTCCTTTGATTCTGTTCAGCATGGCTACACGTGGCAGGCTGATGCGTAAAAGGTAGGGGACCTGCCAGTTGACAGATCCTGCTCTTAATAGCCTATGTATGTCCACGGTATCCAGTTTAGCAGACTAGGTTATTGTCCCCCCCCCCCCCCCGTGGTGGCACGCATCACAGGCTTTAATGCTGATCAATTTGAATTTGGAGGTTTTCTTTGTTAGCGTTAATGCGATTTTAAGATGCCACATAAAACAGTGACTAGGAAGTGATCTACACGAGCTAGTAGTAACCGACAGTGTATAGTGCGTTGTATATTGGTATTTAAGGTAACCCAGCAGAGCCATTTAATTTACTTAATGGTAAGGTTTCGATTATAGTTTGTCGATTCAAGCGCGCAAATCGTAACAATAACATCGGAAGCTTAATCGATAGCGCCGGTTACATAGGAAAGCAGAACACGGATTTCGCTTGTTAGGAAGACATATGAATATGAGAGAAACACATTTCATGCAGCGTGATTCCTACCCACTTTCTAAGTACTACACACGCCCGCTTGTAATCTTGATTACAATGATTTCTTTCTATATCCTCACTATCGTCCGCTTACTTACTTGGCAGTGCGTCTTAGCTAAGGCTTTCAGCCAAGTTCTCGAAAAGGGGGGCGGCAAGACTTCCATTCCGGCGCCTCTCGTCTTTTATAACTTGACAAGGCAAGAATTCGATGCTAAGGTCTTAGAATACCGCGGTACCTCGATGAAAAGACGCGCCATCAGCGACTCAAGCCGTCTCGAAAAGCGCGACCCTTACGAATTGGAGGCCCGCAATAATTTTCTCGATCGACAGCTCATTGAAGCACGTAGTTTAAAATGTGCGGGAAGATTGGGCGACGATTGGCGTTTCGTTTCTGGCCGCTGTCGGTCCGGGGTGTACGGGGACAGCATGATAATCAGATGCGGACATAAAACTGAGAGCGGCCTACCAAAGGAAGTTTCGGATCGATGCGAATCGGACAAAAAATGCGCCCTCAAGTACCCGGTTTTTAACTTCCGCGGTAGACAGGTGCATCTGCCACACTGCATCGACCAATTCGAGATCGACGAGAGAACGGATGAGAGTGCTGATGTGGTTCCCGCATACGAAGGCCATCGGAATATACCGGATCCAGGACAGCCACAAACACCACCACACACCCCCGATGTTCTTGACAGTATAGACACGATTTGGTCTGTCGATGATGGCCACATTCCTGGACTCACTGCTCAATGGGACTTCCGGGGTATCTACCCAAATGGAAATGGGTTCAGTAGCCGGAGCCTAGGAATGGCTCATTCTTGGTCATGTATCGGCTGTCCGGCTGGGACCTTGTATGCCGAGACCGTTGGGTTTAAGGCCACGGCGGTTGGCGATGTCCTACTCATATAAATGTCGGATCATGAGGCTCCAGAGAGCTTTGGTATATGAGTGACTGGGAGCACCCCGATATACATATCCTGCTTCATGTGGCCGCTGTACCTAGTCCTCTCTCTCTTCCAACTAATGAACTTGACATCCATAGCGACTCCATCTCAAAAATAAAAAATGGAGCTATTGCAACCGAGCAAAATACAGCAGTCATATTGCCGCTGGTTTACCAGGAGTCGACAGAGCAGTAACACAGGGATTATTCCCGGGACGCACGAGAATCTGTGCCAGTTATCCATGTTGTCACTGGTCACGACAGCTGCTGGGCCAGCCCCTCTCAGTCTGGCCCACGCACCTGCTTTCATGCGGGCGAGCATGGCAGTGAGTAGGGCATGTCAACGGACTACGTCGGAATGTGACACCTCAACCGAAGCCTTTCGTCGTCGCCAAGGCCGACTCATATCGCCTTGGTTCCTAACCGCTAATTGCCGCATCGACCCCACCCAGAAAGGTGGAGGAAACGGGTTGGGCATTATGTGTCAGCATGGAGGGTGATATGCATATCGGCCGCCTCAGGACCTATATGCGGTCTGCAATGACTCAAATCCTTGCCATTAGGTAGTGTGTAGCGATCCAAAGCATGCAGTCCATTGGGATAAACAGCCCGAAAAAAGGCAGGCTTCAGCGACAACAGAAGGACAGCAGGACGGCCGAAACAAAGAGAGAACGAGAGCGATACAGCTCCAGGTGTGAATTGGAGATGGCGGGGTCGACAGGTCGAAATTGGAAGCGGGAGGAGGACCAGGACCAGGGGCCAGGGGGCAAGCCAGAACTACTCAACAACCCTTGATTCATCGGGGTCGGGCCACGCAAACCGTTCTACCCGCCCGCGGCCAGACGACCGCCCGTTGCTCCAAGAAGCAGTGCGGCGCGCGACTGCACAGGTGTGCCGGCGGGCCCAGGCTCTCTTGCGGCTTGCAGCCTTTTGCTTGATCGACTTTTTGTGGCCGAAGAGGGGGGGGTCCGACTATCGATTGTGATCCCTCGCTTCGTTACCGGCCCGTCTAAATCGGGTCTGGAGCCATCCGCGTAGATGGTGTCCGATTTGGATACAGTGCAATATGTTTGCATTCTTCGCACTGGCGCCGTAGTTCCAGGAGGACTCTGCGTATGGTTCCGGGAACGCCTCCAATTATGTTCATTCCTGTCCTGGGCTGGGAGGTAGGCTGAGGGATGGTCGAGCTTGTAATATACACGGATAACCGGCAGGCCACATAATTCAGCCCGTTCCTCTTCGTCTGCTTCAAGCCTGGCCGTCTCTGTCCACCGGCTCGTCTGTATGCTTGCCTATCTGCGTACTATTTATCTGGTGCAGACAAATTCGCACACAAAGGATCACTTGGCTTGTACAATCGGCAACGGTGATGAGGCCAACGTGATCGGATAACGAACGATCGCATGGCTGATGTCGCTGGCTGCTATGCCACGGCCCGGCACTGCCCAATTGGATAAGCAGGCCAGGAACGTACGTGCTTAATAAATGCTTTAACAGGATTTCTATCTACCATCACCATGATTCTCGTAACAACATGTATGCCAAGTTTGAATTTCTTGATATCGTTACACTATTACGGCGCGCTCAGATCAGTCGAAGCCTCCGAACTCGTCATCGCCCTGACCCGCGGTCGCGGCCTTTTCCTTAGCCAGCTTAGCTTTATTCTGCCTCCGGACCTCGGCGAGCAAGTCCTCGAGCTCGCGCGCCTTAAGCTTCTCCTCCTCCGTCATGTTGCTGCTCCGCTCGGCCTCCTTTTTCTTCTGGCGTTTCTCACGCCGGACTCCGCGTAGGCCCTCGGCCTCGTGCTTGGCGCTCCAAGCCTCGGCGTTGCGCTTGCGCTTCTGGCGCAGGGCGTCGACCTGGGCGACGCGCTCGGGCGGCGGCGGCGCGTCAGCCTCCTCGAGTGCGGCGCGGCGCGCCTTCTCGCGCGCCTTGTCCTTGTACGCGTAGGCGTCCCAGTCCAGCTCGACGCCGAGCTTCTTGTCGCCCGCGAAAGTCTTGAGCTCGGGCATCTTGGGCAGCCGCAGCAGGCCCCATCCGCGGCCTAGGTCGGCCCAATCGAGGTCCTTGACCTGGAAAATGGAGCTCGCTTGGTGCTTGCCGTAGCTGCGGACAAAGGACGGAAAGGCGCGCTGCGCCTTCTCATGGAGACCGCGGTCCGCCTTGACAATGTCCCGGATCTTCTCCGTCGCCGCTGACGCCTCAGCGTCCGTTATTGAGATCTCCGGGTACGTTAGGGGCGTGACGGGGGTTTTCCGAATGTCCAGGTACTGCACGTAGTCTTCCTCCTTGCCAGGATGGAGGAACACCAAGGCCAGGCCGCGTCTCCCGGCTCGGCCCGTGCGTCCGCAGCGGTGCATAAACACCCGCACGTCGGTCGGAGGTTCCAGCTGCACCGAGAGATCCACCTGGGCGTCAAGACCTCGCGCGGCCACATCGGTAGTGAGCAGGATGGCGGGTTGGGATGAGGTCAAGAAGCGGGCCCAGTTCTTTTGCCGGACCTGCGGCTGGTGCTTCCCGTGTAGCGGTATCATGATGTAGTCCTGGGGGAGTATAGCAGGCAGGATGTGTTGGAAGTAGTCGACCGATGCACATGTTGACAGGAACACGATGCTTTTCATGGGTCGCGGGTCCAGTTTCTCTAGGACTTTACCCAGTGCGACAAACTTGTGGCTGGCGGGCGTAGTCAGGTAAGACATCTGCAGAGATGCCGGTGTCCTCCGGTCCTCGATCACGTTTCCCGTCTTCAAACTCTTCACTGTCTGCGCCGCAGTCGTCAGCATGGGTGCCTGCTAGGCTCTGCCTGTAGCGACTTACGCATGTCACCCTTACGGGGTTCCTCAAACCAACGCGAATGACTTCAGCCACGGCATCCGTCATACTGGCGCTGAATAGGCCCGTCCTCCTTTGTTTCGGTACCCTCGCTAGGATCTTCTGCAGGTCGGGCTTGAAGCCGAGATCGAGGAGCCGGTCTCCCTCGTCGAGGACGAGGCACTCAAAGGAAGTATCGCGGCAGTGGACATGGGGGCTGGACAAGAGCTCGACAAGGCGGCCGGGGGTGGCGACGAGGACGTTGGGCGAGTGTCGGAGGAAAAAGGACAGGTCCTGGGCGGGCGTGGTGGTGCCGCCGACGACAAGCTGGGGCAGGATGAAGGGTGCGGTGGCGGCGGGCCGCTTCTCAATCTCATCGGCGAGATGGGGCAGCAGCTCGGCCGAGGCGGCGTGGAAGGCGATGAGGTCGAGGAGGACGTTATGGATCTGGGTGGCGAGCTCGCGGGTCGGCGACACAACGATGGCGGCGATGTGGTGTTTCTTGGTCGGCTCTTCGTTACGCAGGATGCGCGAGACTACGGGAAGTAGGAAACTGAGCGTCTTGCCCGAGCCCGTCACGGCCTCGACCACGACGTCCTTGTTCGTCATGAAGACGGGCAGGACGGCGGCCTGCACGGGTGTCATGCGCGCGAACTGGTTAGACTGCAGGTACGAGAGAATCCATTCCGCGAGAGGCGGCGTCAGGGCGTCCCAGGCGCGGGCGTCCTTCTTGGGCGGCTTGACGGGCGGCATCGTGTGAAGCGACGACGATGTGCAGCTGTGCGAACAGAGGCCACGAGGCTTCGCGATGCGATCCCAATCCATGCAAACGCATGATTGAATTGGAACTTTTTTTTGACCCGATAAGCGGCTTATCGCTTATCGCGATGGGCCTAGTGCAGCCGCATGCGTGACGGCATAGGCGGTGGGGCGGGGCAGAACAGATGGTCCGTGTGGCGAACCGGCGCGCTGGAGCGCAGAATTGCGATTCAATACCCAAAATATTCCCTGCCACCACTGTCTCTGGCAACTTTTTTCCCCCTGCAGTACTGGACGGACCATGGCACCCCCCCGAAATCAGCACAACCTGTCGCTCCCGGCAACACTGCTGAGCCAAATCGGGGGACAGCAGCCGGGCCATGGGAGAAAACATCAGCCCTCGCGCAAGGACCAGCGCAAGGCCCAGCGCGTCGAAAAGAGGCGCCCACAACCCTCTAGGCCCGTACAGAAACGGCCTACCGCAAAGCCGCGCCCGAGGCCGGAGCCAATACCCCGCAGGCAAGGAAATGGCGGCCGGGCCGGTGACGAAGGTGACAACGACATGGCCGTGGATAATCCCTTTTCTGAGGACGAGTCGGGTGCATCGGACGCCTTTGAGAGTGACGAGGGCGGCTTCGACAACCCCTTCTCGGAGGATGAGGCCGGTGCGTCGGACGCTTTCGAGAGCGGGTCGGACGATGAGCCCAAGGCCAAGACCAAGACCCAGGAGCTCGGCAAGACCGCCAAGCGGAAACTTGACGAGGACGATGCCGAGATCGCAGCCCTTGAGAAGAAGCTGGGGCTAAAAAAAGGCAGCAAATCCAAGGCCATAGACGAAGACGGCTTAGGAGAGCTTCTCGGAGAGCTGGGTGACGAGGATGTTGGCGCGGACGGTCTGCAAACAGCGTCTCAGAGCAAAAGGAAGGCAGAGGCCGATGAGTGGCTGGCTCAGAAGCGCAGGAAAGCGAATGCCGCTGCTGCTGCCGCCGCCGCCGCTGCCGCCAAACCGAAGCCTAGCAGGAAAGACTCCCAGAAGAACGAGGACGAGGACGACGAGGACATGGGAGGGATGGAAAATCCGTTTTCCGAAGATGAGGACGGCGCATCGGACGCTTTCGAGTCCGACGACGACGAGGATGAGGGCGACCAAGACGATTTTGGTGGTTTCTCCGACGAAGACGACGATACCGAAGCTGCGCCCCGAACACGGGAAAACCCCTACGTTGCGCCCACCACCGGCGTCGCGAAGTATGTGCCGCCATCCCTCCGCAAGAAGGCTGAGTCGGAGGGCGAAGTCGATGCGCAACTGCGCCGCCGTGTGCAGGGCTTAGTCAACCGATTGACCAACGAGAACATGGTCGGCATCCTCAACGAATTCAAAGGGCTGTACGAGAACTTCCCGCGCCAGGGCGTTACATCGGCCTTGGTGTCCCTCATCATGACGCTCGTCTGCTCGCCGGAAAAGAGACCCGATTCCTTCTTCACCATGATCGCTGGCTTCGTCGCAGGCGCTCATAAGTCTCTACAGGTGGGCGACCACGTTTCGGCGCATCTAGTGCAGCGCATTGTGGAGGTCTTTACAGAGCACTACGACCAAGCTTCGGGAGACCACTCGGACGCGGCCTGTAAACACCTCGTGGCCCTCCTGGCCGAACTGTACAACATGGGGGTGGTTGGATCGACCCTGGTCTACGACTACATTCGGCTATTCTCCAAGAAGCTTTCCGAGCTCAACACGGAACTGTTGCTCAGGATCATTCAAATGTGTGGTCCGGCTTTGCGGCGAGAAGACGTGCACTCGCTAAAGGAGGTTGTCAACCAAATCAAGCCAGCCGATCTCAAGGGGGCGTCGGTGAGGACGCAGTTCATGGTGGAGGAGATGAGGAACCTACTGAGCAACAAGGCCAAGGCGGGCGCGCGCAACAAAGATCTCGCCGAGCAGCGCACGCAGATCCGGAGGCGGATCGGCAGCTTGGCGGGCCCTCGACAGGTTCAGCCCCTGAACGTCGGGCTGAAGGACATTCAGAACGCCGACAAGAACGGGCGGTGGTGGATGGTTGGTGCCAGCTGGTCCGGCAACGTCGACAAAGCCAAGACGGATACGCGCGAGAACGAGGCCAAGGCCGCATCCGAGACGGGTGCCTACTGTGACGATATAGACGATCTGCTGGGACCCGATCTCTGGCAGGTTGCACGGGAACAAGGCTTTAATACGGAGACGCGGCAGCGAATTTTTGTTGCGCTGCATGGGGCCACCAATTACGAGAACGCTGAGCTACAAATCAACAACCTCCGCCTGAACAAGCACCAGCGCAAGGAGATTGCCGAGGTCATTGTTCGCAGCGGCGAAAGGCAGGCGGGCTTCAACTTCTATTATTGGCTCGTTGCCACGCGGTTTTGCAGCAACCGCGAGCACGCGTTCCAATTCCGGCGCAGCTTGACTACGCGGTTCCGGAAGATGGGCGAGGAAATCGAGACGGGCGACGGCGTCGAATACGAGGCCGACGAGGCCGACGAGTACGACCAGCAGTCGCTATACAACGTGGCAAAGTTCTACGGGTGCCTGGTGGCGCATGGGAGCCTGCACTTCGATCTCCTTAAGTACCGCAACCTCGCAGCGCTACAGGAGAAGACACGGTGGTTCGTGGAGATTATGCTGCTTACAGTACTCCAGGAGTGCGGCACGGAGGAGCAACTCAAGAAGGTGGTGGACAGCCTGGCGAGCACGCCGGACCTAGCGCGCGGGATCCAGTACTTTATCAAGAAACACGTGCGAAAGACCAAGCTGGTCCAGGACAAGAAGGAGAAGGAGCAGCTGAAGAAGCAGTGCGAAGCTGCTACACAGATGGTAGACCGACTGTTGGCGGCTGATGCCGAACAACAGGGTTGAGGTTGTGTAAAGATGCCGGTGATGGCCGGCCGGGAGCGGGCTTCATCCAATACACATCTCTTCTGCTACTACCCCAGTCCACGATTCAACAGCCCTGTCACGAGACGTAGGCGCGATCCGACGGCAATTGATGAGGTGAAGCTTGGGGTCAAAGTGATGTGTAGAAGAAGGCGTGCCTCTCAGCCAGGACTCGCAGCGAGGGGCAGCAGATATATATTGTTCTATCTGCCGAGTTAGTCCGAGTCTATCACGCAGGACCCCTTCAGATAAGGATCCCGCACCTCCAGTTCTGGACCCAGACTGCTCTCCACGCATCACGATGCAATAGGAACGCATCCTCGGCGCAGGATTCCTGGAAGGTGGCAGATGTCTTCTCATTAAGACTGGCCACGTTGTCGACCTTACTACAATGCCGACGGGTTCTCTAGCCACTTTCGTTGCGCTCAGTGTTTCGTTTAGGTATTCATTCACCAGGGTTCCGCCAATCAAAAGTGAAGAAACCGACCCACTATCGCTATCCGATTGAAATTGTTCGCGAGCGTTCTGGACTGGGTTGTCAAGGGCCTCGACCCGGTGTAAGTTGTGCGCGTCCAAGGTAGGGGCGCAGGCGCAGCTGTAGTGGGGACCAGTTCAGCCAGCCAGGAACCACTAAGCCCGCATAGTTGCGGCTCGGGTGCCTACTTGCGGCTCGGGTGCTTACTTACGGCTAGCTTAAGAACCCTGGAAATTGCGTCTGGCAAATTCTCGTCGCCTAGACAGCGCACTAAGGACGGCCAGCCGCTAGACTCCTATTCAATTCGCCCCACCCGGGCTCGACAGTCTTGGGCCGGTCTCTGTTACTTCACCGTCTTCATGTCCCTGGGGCTCTGCTTGGTGGGCCTAGCGTGACCACCATCGTTGACATCTACAAACTATACCCAGCATCGTACGAGATATTCAGCTGGGAATCTGTAGCCGAGGCCAGCTGCGCGCGTGCAAGCTGACAGAATCATCACCGAATCCATTCCTCAGGTCGTCTAGACCCGGGCTTGGAGTAGAACCCGCGCACGCCTCCATTGCCTTGGTGGCATCAGATTGTAACTATAAGATCATAATGAACCCTTACCTTATACACCAAGAAGCTCATCCGCATCGCTTCCGTACAGCACCTCTTCGCCATGGCGTCCACTCGTTTCAGTCTTCTGACTGTGTCCCTCCTTTCCGGTCTTTCTCTTGTTTCCTCATTGCCGAGTCCCCACGTCACGCAGCGTGCTAACAATGTTCCCATCACGCATCTGGGCTGCTATGTGGACAACTCGCAGGGTTCACGCGAGCTGAACAGCGCCAGCACTACGAGCCCCTCCATGACGGCTCAGGTGTGCGCTGCCTTCTGTAGCCGCTACCAGTTTTTCGGCATCGAGTATGGTCAGGAGTGCTACTGCGGCGACAAGAATGCAGCCCCGGCCGCGCCCTCGGCCGAATGCTCCTTCCCCTGCCCTGGAGATGCGTCCGAGACTTGCGGCGCCGGGAACCGGTTGGACATTTACAAGAACGACGCATACGCACCCGCCGGCCCCGCCAATCTCCAGGGCAGCTCGTACGTCGGATGCTTCGTCGATGGCGGCCCTCGCGTCCTGCCCAGCAACAGCATTGCCACCGACGACATGACGGCCGCCAAATGCCAGGCGAACTGCGCCGGCTTCAACTACTTCGGCCTCGAGTACGGACGGGAATGTTACTGTGGCAATGACGCCCCGACGCAGACAGCCCCTGGGTCCGACTGCTCCTTCCCCTGCGCCGGCTCGGACAGAGAGTTCTGTGGCGCCGGCAACCGCCTCGACGTCTACAAGCAAACTGCCGCGTCGCCAACCACACCTATTGCATCCCCAGTGGCCTCTGCCGATGCCTTCGTCTACCGGGGCTGCTACGCCGAATCGGGCGATTCGCGCTCCTTGGCTGGCCGCGTCAGCTACGACGACGCCATGACGGTCGAGAAATGTGCCGCCGCCTGTGCCTCCTACAGCTTTTTCGGCGTCGAGTACGGATCGCAATGTTACTGCGGCACGGAGCTGGCGGCGGCAGCCGAGAAAAGACCCGAGACGGAGTGCTCGATGCCCTGCGGAGGTGATGCCGGGGCGCTGTGCGGCGATGCGAACCGTCTCAACGTCTACGCCCTGCCCAAAAGCGCCGACACCGTCGTCAGTAAGAAAACCGTGGGAGACTTCTCCTACAAGTCGTGCTGGAGCGACTCGGTGGGTCAGCGCTCGTTGGCCGACAAAACCACGGCAAGCGACACGATGACGCTCGAGACATGTGCCACCTTCTGCGCGGGGTTCACGTACTTCGGCGTCGAGTTCTCTACCGAATGCTTTTGTGGCAACGAGATTGGTGGCGCTGTGGCCCCCGAAAGCGAATGCACCGAGCTGTGTGCGGGCGACGCCACCGAGTGGTGTGGCGGTCCCAACCGTCTCAATGTGTACACGACTGCTGCCACACCGACCAACCCCACGCCCACGTCGCCTGCTGCCGAAATGGTGACCGTCACAAGCTGCCCGCCCGTCCCAACCTGCTACGTCGAAATGCCCGAGGCTTGCACGTCCGTCAACAACTGGCAGTTTGACCCCTTCATGGACAAGTATAGCTGCCTGTGGGCCTTCGGCGGACAGAACCGCGTGGTTCCTGCCGCCGTCACTGCCTGTGTTGACGTCAACGACTGGACAACCGACCTCAAGGCTGCTCACGACTGTCTTGTTACGGCGCCTATCTGGTGCGATGCTGCCCTGCGTACCGACTGTGTCACCCACACCTACCCCAGCGACCAGGTCCCTGCTCCGACTCCCGCCGCCACGGGAGCAGCCCCCTTCACCAACGGCGATTTCGAGACGGGCGCTCTGGGCCCTTGGACCGAAGTGGAAAACTTCTCCCGCGACGCCATGTACTTCACCGTCACCGGCGGTGCGGCTGCTCGTACTGGCCAGTCCGGGATGCAGATCACCTACACCAACTCCAACGGCGGCAACGACCAGCTCATCATGAATTCGGTCGCCGTCGAGCCCAACGCCACGTACACCCTCTCGTACTGGATGAAACAGACCAACAACCAAAACTGGTGTGGAACCAGTGCCAATGCGGTCCCCGCCAAAGGGCAGTACGATAGTTGGTACGCGTCCCAGCCAGTGAACCTCCGTGACGCCAACCAGGGGGAGTGGTTTCAAAGCAGCCTCACCTTCAGAGCGGTAGCCAGTTTCACCAGCATCAATATCAACGTGTACTGCAACGTGGGTCAGGCCAACACGATTTATGTTGACGACATCACCTTGGTCAAGAACTGACACCGCGGACTCCCTGTCAGTGGGATATGAAAGTGGGTTTCAAAAGCAGTCAAGTTGGACTTGTTCTCATCTAGCTATTTTAGTACTTATAATAATTTATCCCTTCGCTTTATGAAGCATCTCCCAATGTTTCCACGAACTCTCCGCCCATGATACTGTCGATAAGTTCAAGTAAGCTCGGCCACCTATTAAAGAGCCAACCCCTCAAACAGCCACACGTTTCGAAGACAAGATGAGGCTATCCACGGACCTTCAACACCGAATATTTCAATAACCAGACGTCCCCTGGAGGCGAGATCAGCTCCATAAGGATCTTTAGTCTTTTCTCTTTCGTTCAATATTCATATGGACGGATGACGTGCAGCTGGCTGCCGCTCTCCACCATGTGACCCAAGGTCAATCAATCTGAGCAGTCTACAAGCAATACAGGGTCACTATGCACTAGTTGACGGCCAGATTCAAGTACTTGCCACTGAAACAAACCGCTCAAAAGCATCGCCAAACCCTCACTGAGGAGCAGGAGCGCCAGCTTGTGGCGTGGGTGTTGCTCCAAGGGCGACTTGGCTGGGCTCCAACTCACGGCCGCTTTCGTCTCTTCACCCAGTCCATCCTCGCCACCTCTGGAAGCAGCCAACGACTTTAGAAAACGCTAGAATCTTCGGTTCTTTAAGCGCTAGCCGCATGTGAAGACATTAGTTTCCACTGACATGAATTTCCGGCGCCTCAACGGCGCCTCTCGGGCCAATATTAAGGAGTTCTCCAATAAGTGTTACGGCATGGGTACATAGGTACAAGGGCATGGGAATGCATGGACCACTGGCCGGTGGTACGTACCGCCGCTGGCTGGATATATTCCTGCCAAACAGTGATTGAAAGGAGCCTGTTCCTCTTCTTTTCCTCTTCACCTGTAGTTTTCGCATCTCAATAGAACCTTCAGGGCATCAACAGATCCCTTGTTCCTTGAACGGTGACAATAAGCTGACCCACGAAGACATTGCCAGGGTTCCCCCAGAGCACACCTAGAACTTCGACGAGATAGGCGCTCAGATTAGCCTTAGAGACTGTCCCTTCGTTATCGGACCTGCCGCTAAGAGCCAGATCTTCGTTATGGATACGCCGCGAGGCGAGTGTACGACCTCTCAAGAAGCAATTTCTGCCGCTGGCTGCGCGCTACCTCCGCTGGTGATTTTCAAGGGAAGGCAGTTCAACAGCAGTGGTTCACCGCCAAAATCGACTAGCCAGACTTCGAAAACTGGGTTTTTAAAGCCTCACAGGGTAGCTGGACCAGCAATTCAATTACGCTGCGCTAGTTGAGGCAGATCTTTCTACCTCTAACTGCTCCAGAGGACTCTAGCCAGTGGCGGCACCTCATCCTCGATGGCCCCGCTAGCCACTACATTAAGGACTTCATGATGAGCTGCTTCGAGGCGAAGGTCTGGCTTAACGTTTTACCAGCTCATACATCTCAAGTACTGCAGTCGTTAGATCTCGGCCATTTCTCAGTGTCGAAGCGCACTTATCGGAAGTATCTACGTGATGCCTACCTTACTAGCCTGACATTGACTCCAAAGAAGCCAGAGTTTTTAGAGGCCTGGAATAAGGCTCGCAAGGAGGCTCTGACACCTGAGCATATTTCCATAGGCTGGAGAGCGACTGGCATCTATCTAAGGGACCCCAGTAAGCCGCTCAATAGCCGACTGGCGCGGCAGCATGACCGTGGCAGGCTAGAGTGGTCAAATTGGTATGTTCCGGAGCCAACGGAGGACCCTCTACTGTCGCAGATGTCTGCTCTAAAGGTATAGACACTGAGGAAGTCACGCCAGATCCATGATATCCATCGGGATCTTCGTGGTGTTGATGAGGTTTATGGAAATGCCACGCTATGCTAGGTATTTCGGAAGACTGGTAAGGCCTTGGACTAAGCGACCGCTGAGATCGCCAGTCTGAAGCACGAGCGAGACCAACTAGCTGCTGCTATGGATCGTCAGAAGCCTCAGAAACGGCGCAAGGTTCAGCTTACCGCTCAGGAGCTTTTCGTGACCATGCTTAAGGTGCGCAAAGTCAAGGAGGAGATGTCGGCCCCTGAAGATGCAGGGGGTACGGTCACTGCGGAATCTGAAGCAGTCCGCACAGACGGATCGGACCAAGAAAGCGATCCTGAGGCAGAAGACTGCATCATGATCTCTTAAAACCAGTCTTCTAATGCGTAGCTATGGTGGTTGTTGAGATATTTCAATTGATCTGTAGTGTTACCGTCGCGTGAGGTCATCTTGACCTCTAGCCGTTTGGGGGGTTGGCTCTTTGGTAGGGGGGTGAGCTTAATATATGTATACTCAAAAGGGGAATTGTATTGTCCTTCTTAAATCGTATATAATAAGGGGGCGAGCATTACTAACCCACCGAAATTATCCATACCCGATAACCACTCCTCCCAGTCAACTTTGGTACCTGAACCATTCCCAGCATGATCTATCAGCCCAGGTGAGGAGTTACCGAATTTGATTAGATCGCCATTGCTCATCATCCCGTAGTGGCTATGTGCCCCTGCATCCTTCATGACTTCCCTGTACCATTGAGTGGCTGATTCCGCATCCCATAGCTGTTTTCTTGCCGGCAATTGCGAGATGATGAGGCCTCCTCCTGCTGGGTACCGCATACGAGCCGGCTCAAAGACGATTACCATATTAACGATTTGGTAGAGAACACATAACCTGTAAGGTAATCAGCACATCTTTTCCGGTTCAAATAACAAGCTAAGATAATAGAAAGACTAACCGCCGAAGAGACTCGATAAAAATCCAATGTCTCCAGGCAGGTTCGGGGTTTGTGCTGTTCACCGAAGGAGAGTCATGTCTAAGTGCCCAGGCCTCATGCGAAGAAAGCATCTAATTATTATACAGTTAGCTCATATAAACAAATCAGGAGATTTGGGAAGGCGTACAACGACTGTCATAATCAACACATTATCTATGTCAGCATGGGCCTTGGTATCATCCAGTCGCATGATAATATATATCGAGAGGGCCTGTAAAACGGCGAGAATTTCAAAGCGGTCCATTTCGGAAAGCTAAGACGTAAAGTGGTCAGTAAATACCCGCAAGGATTTCCTGAGAGGTAGAGTTTGTCTATTTTAACGTACCGAGTTCCATATACGTTCGCATTCGAGGCGGACATTCCTCCAGAACAACTTTCGGCTTCCCGGCAGTGCCGCATCGAGCATGCGCATCAGGTTAGCGCAGTTGTATAACGCCTCCATGCCCGGTGCGGTGGGCTCGGAAGACGCCAGCTGCGGATGAATAAAGGGCGGAAGACCATGATCCCGCATCATCATCAGCGGGTACGACTTCAAGGTTTGACACATGAGACCGGCAACCCCCTTGCCGCCCAACGTCGCTCTAGGCCGTCGAACAAGTAACCGCTTGTCGCTGCTTAGCGATCTTGGTATTGTCGGCACATTAGGGGAATGGTCAAATCCAGGCCACTGAAACGTGCGTGTGGCCTCGTGAATCGGAAATGACAGGCCGGGTGATGAGAAAACTTCATAGGGCTCGCTGCTCCGAGCGAATGGAGTCAGAGGACCAAGTTCAGCCACTTCCTGATAGGAGTTACAGTCAAGTCCCCATTCTCCCAAGTTTCCAGTAGGCACGACAAGAGCAGCGGCGAGGTCACCCTCGGCGGCGGCATCACCCTTTGCGCTGTCGTCATTACTGGCTGCTAGGGGTGCCGAGTACTGGGAAGGCGAGGTTGGGCTGGGAGGAAAGACGTTGTCTGGCACTAGGCGGACTGCGGATCCATCCACCTGCTGCGTGCCCCCTTTTCCCTTGCCTCGGGAGTTCTGTGCTGCGTATTGACAGCCGATGCCCTTACTCAGGCATCGTGAGCACTCGGGTCGTTTCCTATCGCAACGCGTCCTGGAGTTGATGCAGCTGAGACAAGACCGAACTTTCGAGGCGTTGCCGCCCGGTTCTCGAGTGCGGCAATAGTAGCCGTGCCTCTTCAGGGTGGAAGCTGGAGTTGAAGGGCGGTCAGTCTACCACGGATGAGAATCGGGACGGACGCGGCTTACACTTGTCGAACGGCTTGTTGCATCTTTTGCAACGCATTATCAACTGGGCAACGTCTTGTTCCATGTTTTCCAGGTTCAGATTGGACCGTGATGCCCCGCCAGCTTTCCGTCCTGGCTGAGGAGGGAAATGTCGAAAGGGGCGCGGTAGCGGGCGGTTTATGACGAGTGGTTCTTGCATTTGTAAGCGCGAACCAACGTCACGTGAGAGGGGTATCCACTGCTAAATACCTCATTAGTACACAGTACGTAAGTACGGAACACAGTCCGCTTCCAATTAGAGGTCGCAATGGAGTAGGGGCGGGGCGGCATCGCCAAGACGCATGACGCGTCGGACATGTTGCCAAGCGCCTCGGAATCGTCCTAGATAGGCAATAAGCGAAGCGGCGGAGACGAAAAGTCCTTTCAGCGCAAAAGATCAATCTAAATTTCTATGTGAGTGAATACAGGTGCAGGAATACGGTAGGTGACGTCTGGCCACACCGGGTGGCCTAGGATCTTGCGACGCCCTGGATGGCGTGTCGCAATGCGGCGACCTCTCACTTCCAGACGTCGCTGGCACTAGCGGTGAAGTTCAGGTTCATACTCTTCCCCCAAGGCCAGCCGACAACCTGGACGTTGAAATCCTGGCCAGCCGCAATCTCCTCGGCTCGGGTCTTGAGCTCGTCCACGTCCCAATTAGTCCAGAGGAACTTGCCCTTCAGGAAGGCGGCCTCGGGAGTTGCAAGCCAGAGCATGAAGCCGGCGGGCAGAGAGACTTAGGAATTCATAGTTAGCTATACTGTGTCTTTTTTAAGTTGGTGAAAGATAATAATAAGATAAAATGGCTTACCGTGATCTTCAAATCCCAGAGCCTTAATACCACCGGCAGCGCGGTTCATATCCGTGTCCACGACACCGGGCTGGATGTGAAAGACGCGCAGATGCGGTGTTGAGAAGGCCACAGTGTCCCAGACACGATAGGCCGCGAGCTTAGCGACGCTATACGAGGAGAAGGCATTGGCGAGGTTGATGTGCGCTGCCGACGATGACACGTTGACGACGACGGCGTCCTCCGGGTCCGCGTGCTTAAGGAACGCTTGCGCGACGAGCAGCGCGCCGGCCACGTTGGTGTGCACCCCCGCGAGGAAGGCGGTGGGATCGACGTCGGCGACGCCCTCGAGAGGTCCGGAGACGGCGGCGTTGCTGATGAGCACGTTGATTTTGGCGTCTCCGGCGCCGATGAAGCCCGCAAACGCCGCGTCCACTTGCGCCTTATCCGCGACGTCGGCTGGCGTCGCCGTCACCGCCGTGCCCGGAAACTCGGACTCGATGGACGCCTTGGTCGCCAACAGGGGCTCCGGGCGACGGCCGATCAGCAAGATGCGCGCCGCGCCGGCAGCAGCGAAGAAGCGAGCCGTCTCGGCGCCGATACCGGTGCCGCCGCCCGTAACCACGACCGTCTTTCCCTTGGCCGAGTTCTCGGGGCGCGTGGGTGAGATGGTTTCGTACCCCGTGTCGTGGTAGATCTTGGTGGGGATGGGCCAGGGTGCCTTGGTAGCCATTGTAGGAGGTTATGCTGGAGTGGTGAATGGGAAGATGGAGTTTCTGTAGATGATGCGGTGACAGAGTTTCTGTAGATGTTGTAGTGATGGAACTTCTGTAGTGGATGATGCCGTGATGGAGCTTCTGTAATAGCTGAGCAGAGAGCAGGTTGCCGGCAAAACCTTAAATAGATGAATTTGTACCTGCGTCTTTTTTTTTAAACAAGAAATTAATAATTAACTTACCTCTACGCAGTATAGGGGTCTTCAATTTGCTCCGTAGCTTTGGTGGCTTGCGGAGTTGTTTTGGCGGCTTGAGGAGTTGTTTGGAATCGACTTGACGAACCAGCCAATGAAAGAGATCGGTGTGGGGTGCCGCTGAGTTTGTCAGCGTCGGTACAAAATGCTCCGGTCAGGGCTGAAAATTACAGCTTGGCACCTCAGCTAGCGCCTTGTAATCCAACACCCTGTTTAGGGAATTTCTCCATTACTCAGCTCCGGAGCCTCGTGCAGAAGTATGTTATGATTATCGAGCAGATGATTGTACTCGAAGCCGCACATAAAGCTCATTAGCTGCATAATATGTATATATTCGTGTCGGATTCGTACGATTACAATACTTCAGAGGCGGCCAAGGGTCGTTTTCTTGTCCTAACTTTTGGAGCTTCAAGCAGACAAAATCAATCATCCTGCATTCCTGCACATTCACCGCCCTTTCTTTGCTCTCTTATACATGCCTAGTATCATGCGCTACAGACAAATTCGAAAATGGCTTCCTCTAAGGAAATATCTATCGTGTCTTTGGGCACGGACATTTGCTTGTCTTGGCGTTAGCTATGTACCTGTCAGATTTACAAGGTTCCGATCTGACAAGGTACCTCGCAGCGCTTTAAACGGCTTCTGCCACAAGTCCTTGTCAGACACGTGGTACAGTGACAGTTCCGTTTCAAGAACTGTGGGGGTCACCGTGTGAGGTAGTTCTTAGCTCTTACATACACAACGCTGGACCTCACCCGCAAAGCCTGGTCTGCAGTGAGGTCCAGAATAGGTGTCATTAACACAAAAGCAATACAGCAGGGAGAGCGCCGTAATGTAGATTTACTCTACCCTACTAGAATGAATTATATAGAATCTATTCCCCCTTCCTAATTCGAGAATATTGTCCAAATTCGATACAGGTCGACAGGCTCTGATGCCCCTTTACGAAGAAACGCTCTCTCCACATCCTTGTGTCTATTCCACAACGCCGAGTGCAAGAGGATCCTGGCATAATAATCCTCGGAATCAAGGGAAATTATGGGCTCGCAGAAAAGAAGAATCACGATACCCGTACGTCCATTATAGGCTGCCCAAGCCCATGGTGTCATCCCAGTCTGTCTTTTGGGTCAGCCCCAGCTTTACTCTCCAGGAGCAGCCGCACTACAGCCCCATGTCCACCTGCTGCAGCAAACGACAGCGGTGTCTGGCCATACTTGTCCTTCAAGTTAGCCTCAGCCTTCTGCTCTAGCAGCAGCCGCACCACGGCTTCGTGTCCATTCTCGGCAGCAAACGACAGCGCTGTCCGGCCAGCATAGTATCCGCCAGTAGCCCTCGAGTCGACCTCGGCCTTCTGCTCGAGCAGTAGCCGCACTATGGCCTCGTGTCCATTCCTAACGGCAAACGACAGCGGCGTCCGGCTAGACTTGTCCTTCACGTCGACCTCGGCCTTCTGCTCGAGCAGCAGCCGCACCACGGCCTCGTATCCATTCCCGGCGGCAAACGACAGCGGTGTCCTGTTAGCATCGTATTGGCTAGTAGCCCTCGAGTCGACCTCGGCCCTCTGCTTAAGCAGCAGCCGCACCACGGCTTCGTGTCCATTCTCGGCGGCAAAGGACAGCGGTGTCCGGCCAGCATAGTATCCACCAGTAACCCTCGAGTCGACCTCGGCCTTCTGCTCAAGCAGTAGCCGCACTATGGCCTCGTGTCCATTCCTAGCGGCCAACGACAGCGGCGTCCGGCTAGACTTGTCCTTGGTGTCGACCTCGGCCTTCTGCTCGAGCAGTAGCCGCACTACTGCTTCGTGCCCATTCTCAGCGGCAAACGATAGCGGTGTCCGGTTAGCATCGTATCTGCTAATAGCCCTTAAGTCGACCTCGGCCTTCTTCTCGAGCAGTAGCAGCACTACGGCTTCGTGTCCATTCCTGGCGGCAAACGACAGCGGCGTCCGGCCAGACTTGTCCTTCACGTCGATCTCGGCCTTCTGCTCGAGCAGCAGCTGCACTACGGTCTCGTTTCCACGCCGGGCGGCAAATAATAGCGGTGTCCGGCCATCTTTATCCTTCACGTCGACCTCGGCCTTCTGCTCGAGCAGTAGCCACACCACGGCCTCGTGCCCATTCCTAGCGGCAAATGACAGCGGCGTCCGGCTAGACTTGTCCTTCACGTCGACCCTGGCCTTTTGCTCGAGCAGCAGCCGCACCACGGCCTCGTATCCATTCCCGGCGGCAAACGACAGCGGCGTCCGGCCAGACTTGTCCTTCACGTCGATCTCGGCCTTCTGCTCGAGCAGCAGCCGCACTACGGTCTCGTTTCCACGCCGGGCCGCAAATAATAGCGGCGTCCGGCTAAACCTGTCCTTCACGTCGACCTCGGCCTTCTGCTCGAGCAGTAGCCGCACCACGGCCTCGTGTCCGCGCCAGGTGGCAAATGATAACGGCGTCCAGCTATCTTTATGCTTCGTGTCGACCTCGGCCTTATGGTCGAGCAGCAGCCGCACCACGGCTTCGTGTCCATTCTCGGCGGCAAACGATAGCGGTGTCCGGCTAGCATAGTATCCGTCAGTAGCCCTCGAGTCAACCTCGGCCTTCTGCTTAAGTAGTAGCCGCACTACGGCCTCGTGTCCATTCCTAGCGGCAAACGACAGCGGCGTCCGGCTAGACTTGTCCTTCACGTCAACCTCGGCCTTCTGCTCGAGCAGCAGCCGCACCACGGCCTCGTGTCCATTCTTAGCGGCAAGCAATAGCGGTGTCTGGCCATCTGGGCCCTTCGGGTCCACCTCGGCCTTCTGCTCGAGTAGCAACCGTACCACAGCTTCGTGTCCATTCGAAGCGGCAAAAGATAGTGGTGTCTGTCCATCTGGGCCCTTCGGGCCGACCTCGGCCTTCTGCTCGAGCAGCAGCCGCACCACGGCCTCGTGTCCATTCTCGGCGGCATATGACAACGGTGTTCTGCTAGAACTGTCCTTCCCGTTATGGTCATATATCTGGAGGAAAAACTCAGCGGCCTTTTTAAGCCCAAAGATGGCCACGAGGTGCAACCCAGTCATTTGTATCGGCATCTCCATGCTATAGTTGGAGTGGCCATCCCACATCTTTCTCGCCCGAAGTCCTTGAGCTGCGGCGTCGACCTGAGACTGCACCCCAAGAAATGTGTTGCTCCACTCGTAGCTAGTAGCCAACCTGGCGTGTGCCCCCCAGTAATGGCTCGCGTAGTCATATAGCTGATAGGTGAAGAGCCGATTCTCGAAATCCTGGTCGCTCTCACATCTCCCGGCTTCAAAGACGTCGAAAGATAGATAACTAACGCAAATTCTTGTTAAGTCGGTTTGTCCATCTGGGAACCAAGTGTTTTGCGTCCTTTCAAAGTACTCCTGTGTTGTGTAATGGACAAGGCGTACTATCCCAGTCTGTTCGTCGACGGTAACTAAGCCACAGCAGTTAGAGATCACGTCCTGGATGTCAGGAACGTTCTCTTCGTCGAAATCGGACTTCTCTGGCTCGGTACCGAGAACGTGTTGCAGCTCGACTGTCTTTAACGGCCTTTTCGCGCAAGCGATGCACGAGAGGGTTTGGAACGCAAGTTGCTTCTCGTCGGGGAGCTGACTGCTAATCCGATCCATCGCGTCGGTATACGCAGCATCGTACGCGTCTGACCCCGTGGCGAATCTTTCGAGCGCGCTTCGGACAGCCTTTGGAGAACGTTTGCCTTTAAGCGAATCAAGATGCAACTTAGCAAGGAGAAACCTGCCGAGAGTTAGCATTGCTCCCTCCCGAGGGTAGATACACGTACATTCCGTCCGCGGCGTTAACGATCTTCTCTTTAATCCTTTTTTGGAGCTCGATATTTATAGATACGAATCTCGGAAGGCTTATTATGCAGCCTTCTAAATAGCGACCAATGTCCTCCACTGTGGCACGAATCTCCTTAATCGCGCTTTGGGAAAATCTCTCGGTAATCTCTGGTATGAAACGTGAAGTCGCTAGCAGATTCGCCCCTAATTGAGCCTGAAGGCGGAGGAGCTCAGATACGAATCTGGGTCGGCAGCCGTTAGATACGTCGCATTCGTCAAGAGCGTCGACGACCACGAATACCCTGGAATAGCTAGCTATCACGGAATGGAGCGCCGTGCGAATCTCTTCGTTAGATGGGCGAGTCCGTCGGTCTTTGTGTCGTTCATAAAGATCCATGACGCTGGGCGGGAATGGGGCTTGGCCTTGCGCTAGCTGCCTGAGAAGACTGCCTAGCAAGTCGTCGAGCTTCTGTTCCTGTGTACGGCAAAAGTTGCAGTAGATGTAGCAAATGGCAGTCGAGCCGTTGGCGGGAAACCTCTCAAGTAGGTCATTCACCACAACAGACGCTAGGATGGTTTTCCCCGCACCCGGGATTCCGGGACAGAACAGTGATTCCTTCGTCGTCGTGATCCACTGCTGGTACTCGGTCGAATCGAGTAGCCACTGGCCTGTTCCTGGCTGGCGCCGATTGATGAAGTCCGATTGCTGGGCGGCATAGTCGATCGGAGTAAGCCAGTTAAGAACCTCCAGGTGCTCTTGTTGATCTTGTCGCTTTACGACCTTGGCAACATTGTCTCTCGTTACGCAGCCGATGAAGGAGTTCAGCAGCGTGATATTAGACGTAATCCGACTACGAAGCTGCCAAACGTCGTCAGGCTCGAATGTCAGTCGCTTCCAGGCTCTCTTTGCAGCATTTCCAATGCTCTTGCTCTTGTTTCTTAGGTCGCGGTACTTGTCTAGAGTGCTCTCCGTATCTTTCAAGACTTCTCTGCAGCTGTTGATGATCGTACCGAGCTCGTGCTTTTGATTGTCGGGAATATTATCACCGGAAAGGAAAATGTCGACATCGAGGAGCACGATGGATAGACTTCGGACCCTGCATCACGGTAGGTGTCAGCCTCGTAGTACCCCGCATAACGGGCGGGGTTTCGCACTCAGTGGAAATATGCTCAAACTGCTTCGGTGCGTCCGTAAAGTCTTTTCGCACCTTATTGGCAAGCTGGATGACCGCGAGGCAGTCGCCGATACTGAATCCGAAACTCATCTTCGCGGATTTCGATAGGTGAGGTGCGAGACGAGGAAAGGGATAGTTGCGACCGCACCCTTCTGTGCGCTATTTCCAGTGCCTGATCGCCAGTCAAGAAGGCAGCCTGTAAGGCGGAATGCTAGTTGGCATAGCCTGCTGTACGGCCGGGCTGCCGGTCGCTATTGGCTGGTCCTGCATGACGGATGAAAAATGCCTGGTGACGTGGCTGAGCAAGGCTCTTTGATGCCAGCAACTTGGAGGCCCGAGGAGTACAGGCCATGGATCACGGGTTCGCCTCAATCGTCGGTGTTTTCCTGTGTCGCTGGAACGAATGAATGGAAATCACTCCTTCGCGGATGGGCAGGCCACTTCGTTCTCACTGGAATTTGATCCCAGCGCTATAGAACGGGGCCCGACGCTTTGCTGCCCGCTCCTGGAATGGGTAACTAAGCCCGTCGAAAAGCGCACGCACTAAGCCCTTAAATCTGGAACCGCCGGCCTCTAGGCGCCCCAGTCAATCATTCCATTCCACGCAGAGGTTCCGACCGTCGCTGTCCTGCACACAGGGCAAGATGGCACCCAACCTTGCGCAATCGCAGCACGACCAGATCCATGACATGATCGTGAGCCACGAATTAACCGATTCGCAGATGGCCATTATAGCAGGCTGTAGCACGCGTTCGGTGCGAGCGATCCGATCTAACATACGATGTTCTGGTTCCACGCGAGTGCCCACAGGAAGCGTCGGCCGACCCAGGACTGTCACGGAGCCCATGCTGGACATGCTATGCGATCGCTTGCTTGCAAAGCCTCAAATGTATCTCGACGAGATGGCTGTGTTCCTATTTGATGAGTTTGACGTCCTTATTACCACTCACAGTATCCGGCGAGCTTTAGCCTCGGCGATGTGGTCTAAGAAAGCTGCACGCCGCGTTGCCCAGCAGCGCAACGCGGACCTGCGAGACTTCTATCTCTACCAGCTCTCGGACTGTCGGTCCTACCATCTTGTCTACGTCGATGAGTCCGGGTGCGATGGAAGAGTTGGGCTGCGACGGACAGGGTGGTCCCCCCTTGGCGTAACACCCGTGCAAATCACGCGGCTGCACCGGGGCCGTAGATACCAGATCCTGCCGGCCTACACACAAGATGGAATCCTTCTTGCGCGTATCCTGCAGGGTTCTGTGGATGGCGCTCTGTTCGAGGACTTCATTGAGCAGCTTCTCCGCCACTGCGGCAGGTGGCCCGAGCCCAGGTCTGTGCTGGTGATGGATAACGCTTCGATCCACCGCTCCGGTCGGGTAGAACAGCTGTGTGCTGCCGCAGGCGTCAAGCTTCTCTACCTTCCTCCCTATTCCCCTGATCTCAACCCTATTGAAGAATTCTTCGCCGAATTAAAAGCATTTATCTGGAGGAACTGGCATAGATACGGCCGCCCTTTGTTTCCGACCTTCACGGAGTTCCTCGAGTGGTGCGTGGACACAGTGGGCGCCAGAGCACGCAATGTGCAGGGACACTTCCGGCACGCTGGCCTTGCTGTTGAATTCGCCCCATAACAGACGAGATTCGTAGGAAAGAAAACTGATTATTAAGAAAGCCCCTTCTAGTATATATGTAACTAGATCCGCAGCAAGCTTATTCATTCTGTGGGCATGCCCTCTTCCACCCAGGTAGCGATATCCTCTACAAAGCTCTGCGCAATGCCCCTCTTAACCCCGTGGGCCGTGTAGATGGATGGGTCCTGGTCCCTGTGCACCTGCTCCAGAGACAAACCATCGCCTAGCGTAATCCCGCCCACCTTATGGAAATCGGACTTCAGATGACTTCCGCGAACCCGCGAGCATTGCCAGTCCGTGTAGCTGTGGACTACGTCCTCGCGCAATCCAGGGATAGTAAGACGCGACGAGCACTTATGACAGAGTGGCATTATGGCATCGGTATTCGATGTGCGTTCCTGATTCGCCGATCGGGGTGAAGAGGAGACGTGAATGTTAATTGGGGGCAGGCCACTCACTGGCGACGCACTACGCTTCCGCTTCCGTCTCTGTTCCTCCTGCTGCTCCTCATCGCGCAGCTCGCGGCGTATATGCTCTGGCACGTCGTCGTGCGTCTCGAGACTACCACCTTCTTGCACGTATCGGACCAGGCTCCGTAGATGATGCGTGCCGAGCTTGTAGTGCTTCTTCGTAGTGGGATCACGCCAACAGTGGTTCCCCAGCTTGCATGGCGGACCGGGACATCGCATCAAATCATAGACCTGCCGCCAGACGACGGAGTCGGCGGAAGGCCCGCCTTCGGCAGTGAGCTGCAAGGATCTCTCTGCTAGCATGCGCTGCGTTGTCGTGGTCCTACCTCGACTGGGGTTCTGCTGCACGGCGCCGCCGGTGAATCGATCAGCCTCCACATAGTTGATGATCACCGCTAGTCGAAGCTTCTTTCCCGCTCGAAGAAGATTGCTCCATTTGATCATCTGCTGTTCAAGGACAGGCCAGTCTATGTCCAGCTCGTCGAATCGCTTGTGCAGGTTTTGTTCGCCTCGGTCGGTCACGACGACGGTTACGCGGGTCTCGTCGGCTCGGAGAGGCTTGCTAGCCGTTTGTTTTTTCGCGAGGATCTTGGTTAAGTTCGGCAGCACCGTTCGAGCCCAGAAGGCGCTAGGGGCGAGCACCACGTCCTGCTCCGTGTCTTGCGTGCTAAACCGCCCGTTGATCGTGAGCTTCCATTCGATGGAATAATGGATGCATGTCAGCGGTAACTGGGTGTAATCTTCGTCTTTCCTCCATTCATCTAGGGACAGAAGCGGAAGCGAGCCTGGCGTGCGCTGGGATTGGTCTCGCTGTGTCGGCAGTACATCAAGCGACTCGATTGACTCGGACCTGCTCTCGGAGCGCCACGGACTTAGTGAGTCATCCTCGTCGACATCTCGCGATACGCTTCGTTCGATTGATACTGGGTCATCCTGAAAACGATAAGGACTTCCAAAGTATCCAGTCGCATCTATCTCGTGCGATGATCGGCTGGTTAGATGGAGCGCAAGTTGAATGTGAGAAAGTCTGGGGACGGACGGAGGGCGTAAGGGGAGTCCCAGGAACCCAAGCTGTCGGTTGCGACCGCTTGCCCTTCCTCATATTGGGCCAGATTCCAATGGCCACGCCAAGGGCCAACCAACACCTGGAATGTCTCCACTCCGTCAATCCAGAGGTGCAGGGCCTGTCGCACCTCGCCTAGCTTGCGCCCATCGCACTCGCACATTATTTGAGAGCACATCAAGGACGACGTACTTGCGCTTTAGGGGGGTGGTGAGGGATTGAGGTCATCTCAAGTCGATTCAGAAGACTCGAAGTGCGGCATGAACGTTATGTAGTGGTATCCATGCTAGGGAATGCCTCTGGGCCAGGTGAAATTGAACTTCCATAAGGAGCTGCCCTCGTGCAAGTGAGAAGTGATTGGTTTTACAGCATGAAGCGCATCAATGCCAGTTGGATGATCGATAGAGACGGGGGAATGCTGCGTCTCCGCTTCTAGGGATGTTGGCTTGCGTATATGATGGTTGCGTTCATTGCCTCGTACGATACATGCCGAATATATGGAGCCCATACACATGTACAATACAATGCGTTGGTTATATAACGGAGTCATTATTGGATGCTTGGAGGGTTATGACTGTTCAACAACCAACAACGGCGTCACACGCTGACTCATATAGCTCTAGAAATGGAACTAACAGTGTACCATGAGTCTGACAGGTACTTATGGCCGAAGCCGTTCACGGCGCTGCGGGGTGCCCTGTCAGATCGGAACCTTGCCAATCTGACAGGTACAAGGACAATGCCAAGACATTCCGACGTCTGTGCCCAGTAATACAATATTTCTTCCTTTCGAGGAAGCCGTTTTCGAATTCGTCTGTACTAAGTCCTGCACCTGTGAGGGAGGTGAGCGCTTTGTTTGTACAGCGGGGTCTTGTCTGTATGTACGCTTGTCCGCTTCCATCAGTCGTTTGTTTGTTGGAACGGTTCGTAACAATGAATATCCAATCTTGAAGCTGACGATGATGCTACACAGCTGAATGGAGCGGCCGTTAAATGAAGTCTTGTGATGCATGGCCAGGGTATGTATGTATGTATGTTTTATTCGTCTTGAGGCCGCCGCCGAAGGCGGTGGCCACTACATTCCCAAGGGGACACTAGACGTGACTAGCACGTTTCTAGGTAGGTGTCACGGCACGCAGTTGGACAAGTCGACAACTGATCGTAGATTGACTGAGGATAGCAACGTGAGGAAGAAAAGAAGGAAAACACACGATGGCTCTGGCAGTCTCAAGGTACCTAAGTACCCTGGGACGCACAGGCCCTCCCTTCTGCCAGTGTTCACCACCTGTTCCATCAGTGTACAGTTGCCAGCGCCGTCACAGTAGGTATATTTTACCACCCCGTCTTTCCGGTGTAGTCTTGCCTTGCCACCTGGGCTGAATCATGCCATGCTCTTCGTTCGCGACTTCTCGATCCTCCGAGCCTTGTCTCGTATCTAAACAGGCTGAGAAAATGGCGATTTTGGCTGAACTCTGATTGATCCAATCTGTGAGCCTACAGGAACATCCTATGTAGCACCTGTGATGCAGTGCATAAGGATTGTGTATTGGTTGCACAAGACAGGTGGTAGCAGCCGCAGATGTCTCAGAGATAGGGTTAGGCATAACATATGGCCTATGCGGCTGCTGCCTCGAGATAAAAGATATCTCAGTGAGCGACGACCTGATAGAGAGACTTACACTCTTTTACAACACACACACACACTCACTTCTACTCTCATGACATCTTTTCATACTAGTGGCATCAGATTCACTCAGAAGCCCACATCATCTAAGCAGACCAAATCTTTTATTTTACCTACTGTAGCCAAGTCCATGATTAGACGACACGGCCCGGCCGGGGCCGGAGGTGGACAAGCATTTCACCCTTATCCCACAGAATGTAGGTCTTTAGGCCGTTGCCCCACGTCTTACTACGCTGGTCCAGCTCGATGTCAAAGTTCCACAGCAAGCGCGCGAGGATAATGCGCATCTCGGTGTACGCTAGGCTACAAAAGGGGAAAATAAGTGCGTTAGTACAGGATCCACGCGGCGGGGTGGTAGGGTAGAGAGTTCTGAAAGCAGGGAATGGCGGACTCCGTGAAAACGAAGATGCAACCTACTTTTTCCCAATGCAATCCCGAGATCCATGCGAAAATGGTTGGAAGATTTCCTTCTTGTCCTTAGGGTAGAGCGTCTCATCGAGCCAGCGCTCGGGAACGAACTTGTCGGCATCCTCGAAGTTGCCCGGGAAGTGGTAGGCTGCCCACTGCGGAATGCCCACGGTAGTCTAGTAGACATAATTAGCAGTTGCCCCTCATATATAAACTCCATTATGAGAAGTATACTGACATTCTCAGGCACGAACTGGCCACAGATAACCCCGCCCCCAGGCGGGGTGAGACGTGGCAGGGTTGTGGGCACGGCGGGCGAATAGCGCATGGTCTCGTTTAAGACGGCCAGCATATAGGGAAGACGGCTCGCCGTCTGGAAGTTGATGTCCTCTTCGCGCTCGAAGGTGGCGTCCACCTCGGTCCGCACACGGGCGAGGACGGCCGGGTGCAAGCACAAAAGGTAGGTAACAAAGGACAAGACCGTCGCCGTGGTCTCGGAGCCGGCGACGACAAGGGTGCTACTCAAGGCTACCATTTGCTCCCGCGTCAGCGGAACGCCGCCGTGCTTGGTCATTAAGCTTTCCATGAAGTCGGGCCGGGCTTTGGACAGCGCTAGCCGCTTCTCAATCATCTTCGCCGCGAAGCCGAAGTGCTGTTGCAGGGCTGCCGTGGCAGACGGCAATACTAGCCGTATGACCTTATCGATAGAAAAGTAGAAGCGTCGGAGGTTGTATAAAATGGTGCGCGACTTCATACTCTCGAAGATGATGGCTACCCACGGGTGCAGGTAAGAGTTTTCGAGGCAGCCGAAGGGTTCGCCAAAGGCCAAGTCGCCAATAATGTCGAATGTGGTATAGTTATACCAAGCGACCATGTTCAACGGTTTGCCGGCCGTCGCCGCGGTTCGTAGACGTTGGAACAAGAGGTCGACGTAGTGCCGGATGAGGGGTTCCTGCTCTTGCATAGCCTTAGGCGAGAACCCGTGACTAAGCATCTTCCGCAAGCGACTATGCGTTTCCCGGTCGGAACCAATGATGCTGTGCGCGGACTCTTTAAAGAAAACCATGTCTTTGCCGTTCTCTGCCTGTCCCTTTTTTCGGTGCCCTGTGATGTCTTTCCAGGCAGAAGGCGCAACGTAAGACAATTCGGTCGGGGAGATACGCACGATTTCTCCGTACTGACAATGAAGCGCGAGCAGCTTCTCGGTGTGGTTCCCAGTCATATAGCTCAGAGTCAATGGTATGGGCGTGGCCGCCCATAGCCTGGGACCTGGATACTTGTGCAACCGGTGAAAGAAGATGTTGTAGAAGGGGCGAACGAGTATATAAACGGCCGCAAAGCCTACTGTGAGTACTAATGTAGCGGTCGCTACATGATGTGCCGGCGGCTGCTGCGCTAAGGCAACAGGGGGGGTCATTACGTTTGTCGTTAGAAGAGTGTCAGGTAGAGATAATTGGTGGGGAGGAAGTGGTCAACAAGCAGAGGACAGGTCGATAATGCACGATGTCGAAGAGTGGCATATGAGTATTGCGACAGCGATCACTTTGATACATACATGCTCGGCGCCCGCTGTTTATGAACGCCCTCCCAGCGCCGTTACTGCGCTCTCGTCTCGCGTCTCGCGCCTTTTTTGGTACCACATATGCAAATTCGTGGTATCCCCACCTCCTTACTATTAGGAGTTTTTAAAAAGTGCCCATCTCCGTCGGCTTTGGCCTAGAGGAGCTCTAGGCTTCTTCATTCCTACCCCGCCCCCCGCATGGGCCACAAAAATGGGCGCCCTGTCTAGGCGGCTATTGGGAGCCACAGCTACAGCCGCATCCCGCACGAGCGGGCTCGTTTGTTCAATTGAGTACGGTGCCCAGCAGCAGCCAAGCCTTTGCCATGCCATCTACTGCTTCGTGACACCTCCACGTATTTTTATTGTCAGGTACCCCAGTGGCGGACGAAAAGCCGCATAACTGCACTCACAGATCCCCTCACTACGTGTCGGACTAGAATGGCTTTGCATTAGCCAACCGGCCTAATGAGTTATGGCCCTGTATAAAATGGACATGTGGGCCTCTTCCTGAGCAAACTCGTTACGTCTAGTCGGAAATGAGCAAGCGATAAAATCCGGGGCGGCCTTTTCGTAAAGACTCCGCCGTCCATCTCCCCGTGCTCCCCATCGTCGCTACCCCTCCTTCTTCGCCGGCAGCCCCGCCTCGGTTAGGACGCCAACGGCTATCCATGTCTGCCGGGTTCGGGCTCTGCAAGGTTCTTACCCTATTTAACCAACTGTGACATCATCATGGCGAAAATAGGCCAGGGATCAGGACCTCAGACGACCTGAGCCACGCCGAAGCCGCCTACAGCGCAGTGCCTAAAAAGCCACCCTGCCCATCGACATCGGTGCCCTTTTCCAGGAGGGTCTGAACGATTTTACTTTCCCCGTAAGCCGAAGGGGCCTGCAGCGCATTGCCAAAAAAGCCACCTTGCACGTTGACGTCCGCGCCCTTCTCGAGGAGAAGCAAAATGCTCTCTTGGTCTGACTCCTATAATTGTTCGATTTTGGGGTCATTCGTCGCATCTCAATTGATGGTATGGAGTTGTTCTCTCTGTCTTCCCCGCTGTCAGCTAGTGGAGTGCGACTCCGGTTTTACGTAGTTCTTTACCTCTGCCGGCTGGCGCACAGCTGCCAGGCAGTACATCTGACAATAATGTGGAACACCGGTTCGCGCGCCAACCCCATCGCGCGCCACCAGTTGCAGTCATGCCTCACGACCACCCCTACGAATAAAACAGCGAATATCTTAGCCACCAGGGCCTCTATGACCAAGCAGACTTGTTTTAAGAGATCGCGATACAGTTCTCTGCCTCACTGGCCTCCTCTTCATCCGAATCCCTTACGTCAACCCAGTCACCTGCGTTTGAATCTCCGTCGCTGCTGTCGGACAACACCCTAAGCTCCCTCTACGCTCCTCTGACGTCCATCATACTCACCAAGCACTCCTGCGCAGTAGGCTTCACTTTGTGGTATTTTTGAGGCTTCTCGTGCTCTAGAGAAACCGCCAATCGGTCTAGTTCGTGCGTGAGGCTGGCGATCTGGGCGTAAGTCTGGTCGAGGGCCTTGCAGAGCTTGCGTGTGAGAACCGAAAGGTTGGCTTGCTGTACGTTAGTTCTAGGCCACGCAGTTGTCTAACGATATCGGTCAATTGGCGCGAAGTCTTCGGTGTCTGTAATACCAATTTAGACACTGTAACCAGCGTATCGGTCTCCTGAGGCCGTCTTTCTGGTGTTCTAGCGCGCTCTGGACGGTCCTGGTCACGCTGGCGCGCCAGTCTGCTATTGAGAGCCTTGGAACGGTCGCTTGGACAGATGCCAGTTGCCTGCCAGCTTGCGGCGATGTTCTTAGGCGTGAATGCATCCTTTCTGGCCATATTCCAAGCCTCCAGAAACTCTGGCTTCTCCGGAGTCATCGTCAGACTGGACGGGCAGGCATACCGCAGTCTATTCCGGTACGCCCTCTTCAACGCCGAGAAGGGTCCCAGATCTAGCGGCTGGAGCACCTGTGAGGTGTGAGCTGGTAGGAAATCAATCCAGAACTTCGCCTCATAGCATGCCAGCATGAAGGGCTCATCAACGTGGCTTCCATGGCCGTCCAGAATGAGGTGTCTCCAACCGCTATGCGTAGGCTTCGTCTCTGGCAGAAAGATCTCCTTCAGCCAGCGCAGGGCAATTGGATTGTTCGTCCAGCCAGTCGATGAGGTGCAGAATTGCCAGTTCTCAAAATCCTCATCGTTGACTTCGTCTCGAAACCATTGGTGTTGAACGTTAGCGCCTTTAAAGATGATTAGAGGTGGCAGGACGCGGCCATTGCAGCTCATACACCCAATATCGTCACCCACTCGCGGTTTCCAGGGTCCATGATCAATAACTGCTTCACAGCAGCAGGGCCTATGACGAAGGGGTTGTCTCCAATCCCAATCATCGTGCAAATCTCGTTCACGTTCCAGGTACCCTTCTGCATCACCCCGGCAAGCCCTGAATCATCGAGGCGATCCTAAAACTCCACGATATTGGTGCGTGAGGCGCCGTTAGCGCGTTGAGAGTCGATTGAAGTGGCGCGAGCTGCCTCAACCTCTGGACGACGGGCGAAAAAGCGCAGGTGCTGGTGTTTTCCAAGGCGCTTCTGGCCTCCAGACTGGTGATAGATACGCTGCGCGAAGAGGCGAAAACGGCTGTACGGTGGTGCCCAGCCTAGTCTGGCCTGCAACAACACCCAGTCGACTAACTGCTGCTCCTGGGCTGGTGACAGAGACTGCCTCTCGGCGTTGAACTCCTTTCGAGTTATCGTACCCTTAATGCGGCGGCGTAGATTGTCTTTAGAGACATGGTATTGCTTGGCGACAGCTCTAATCGAACTGCCGCCTGCGACTTCGCTTAGCGCCGCCTCAAGTTGCTTTGGATCCATGTGAATAGCATCATAAATAATAAGAGAAGCTGAGGATTCCAAAGAAATAACTGCCATTTGCGCAGCCCTTCTATGTGGCTAAATATTGAGGAGTGACGGTCAAAGAGGCATCGTGAGGCATGACTGAAACTGGTGGCGCGCGATGGGGCTGGCGCACGAACCGGTTTTCCACCTTAACAGCCAGAAGGGCGTCGCTGAGCTGCCCGCCTCGCGCATTCCCGTCAGCACCTTCTGGAACAGGACTGAGTAGGCTCGGTAGCCCGCAACGTACCGATGGGTAGGATGGGACGGGCGGAGTGGGATGCCCTGCCGTATCAGGTTCGAACTCGTCGGCGCCTTGGGTCCCAGCCGTGCCGTCGCAAACAGCGAATGCCAAATCGTCTGTTGGGCAGCAGATTCGGTCGAGACGTCCGTCCGTTGCCTTTGCCAGTACCGAACGGCAGCTTAACACTTCGGTCGTAAAGTCCTTTGAGGCCATATTACATGGTACTTGTGGCTGTTCCGATCCGGAGCCCATGTTGGTCGCCTCGCTGTCCTCACCGTCGTGCCCGGCTCGTCCGCTTGTTGTGCGTAGTCTTGTATTGTGCGCAACTTTACAGCATACACTACCGCATCGATGTCGGACACTTCCAAGCCAGCATCGAGGACGGCAATGGAGGAGCCGGCGCATCATTGATTGCAGTGATGCCAGGGGCAATAAGCAGGTCAATGGGCGTCCAAGCATTGCTCGTAGCCTGCCCGGTAGCCGAGCTCAAGGTCTCGGCTTGGTTTCAGCGCGATAGATTGTCATCGACGGCTTCCCGGTCCAGGTCGGTGCGACAACGGCGCTTTCTGGCTCGCGTGCCGCCCTCGCCCTTGTTACAGCTGGCTACCCTCTCACATTTGGGAGCCATCCTGAGTAAGGCTGTGGCGGATGGCCTACTTGAGTCGGGTCGACTGAAACGGGTCGTAGATTACCTTTACTGAGCAGAGAAAGAGTAAAGAGCGAATGAGGGACATTGTTTTTGCATGATGGATTGCAGAAGTACGATAAAATGTAGAAGTATAAAGTATTCGTGGCTCACAGACCACGGCGGATGCAGCATATCGATCCGCCGTGGTCCATACGTTCCCAGGCCCTTGTACCTATCTACCCATGCCGTAACAGTCCTCATAGATAGCATAGTGGATGTCAATGAAAGATGAAGAATAAACCCGAATTCCACGGGGTGGCAAGGTATATTAACTCCAAAATACATGGCAACATTAAATCCAGATCAGTTGCCAGCGTTACAGCCTTGCTCCTTGACATTCATCCCTTGGCCCATTCCGTTGCTCATTCCGTGGCCCATTCCGTGGCCCATTCCGTGGTTCATCCCGTGGCCGTTTTGAGATGTGCCATTTCCATGCCCATCTACCGCTTCTTCGTTGGAGGCTTTCGTCTTACCTAGCGCCTCATTTCGCGACGTGCTCATGGGGTCGAAGTAAGGTGCCTCCCCGATGCCCACGGCGCGGTTGCCCGACCGTTCACCGAGGTCCATGTAGTCAAAAGTAGCACGGTGGAAGGTACTGCGGTTGTCCCAGATGGCTGTGCGGTTTGTTAGCGAGTCGGCACACGGCCGGGGGCCGGGAGATGAGGGGACGGGAGAGACGAACCAATGTCATGCGGGTTCCGCCACTTGAAGCGGACCTGTAGGTCGTGGTTATCTTGGATCATTGCGTAGAACTTCTTGAGCAGCTCGTCCGACTCTTGCGGGTTCAGTTCGTTGATACGCTTGGAAAACTGGCCGACTGAGTAGATGCTGCGCCAGCCCGTGACGGGGTTAGTGCGGACGACGGGGTGGACGGCGGTCAGGTCGCGGCCCACGTTAAGGGGGCTGCCGCGGGCGCCCTCCTCGATCTGCTCGCCGCGGCGCTCTATAGCCATGCGCACGCAGTCGGCACGGCAGGTGACGGTGAGGCCGTCGACAAACTGCCGGTACGCCTCGGACAGGCGGTTGTACAGCTCATAGCCCGAGGCCCACAGCGTGTCGCCGCCCGTCTCGGGCAGCTGCAGGATACGCAGGGACGTGTAGTCAGCCGGCACCGGCTCGAACTGGATGTCCGAGTGCCACTCGGCCGCGTCAAAGCGCCGCTTGTCCATGTTGGGCATTTTGCTGAACATGTATTTGAAGCCGACCGAGTTCACGTAACTGATGTGCCGGTCCGGCGTTCCACCCTCGGGCACGTGGGCCGGCGCCAGCGGGAAGATATGCACCGACGACGAGCTGGGCTTGCCCGCCAGCTGGCCCAGCCGGTCGACAAAGTCCTTTTGCAGCTCATTGGTGAGGTTGGTCTGAGACCGAAAGAAGACGACGCCGCGACGGGAGACTTGGGGCAAAAGGTTCAGACGGGGCCCCTCTCGTTTTCTCGGGAGGCATGCCAGACTTACTGGTGATGGCCAGGTCGCGGAGCAGCTCGTCGGCGTTTTCAGCCTTCATTAGGTCGTCGACAATATTGATATTGAGGAACTCGCGGCCGATCTCGGGCGTGGTATCCTCGTAAGAGAACTTGTCGAGTGCCCCGCTGAGTTCTAGCGGCTTGCGGTGTTGTGGATGAGCCATCATGAAACCAAGTGTATGTGTGAAGAAGCTGGACAAAGGTTGTCTGTGTGGTATGGCCTCTCAATGCCGTCTCAGGCCCTTGAAGATAGGTCTTTTATGCCCAAGTGGGTATTTGTGCCGTAAGCTGAAGGAGCGGAGGCGAAGATAGAGCTGGGAAAAGACTCGACTCGTTGGTTGCGAATCTTACCCGGCGCCATCGTCGCGGCCTCGTTGCGGAGAGAGGGCTGGGCAGATCGAGACTTGCCAGCCGCATCCCACACAGCGGCGTGGCTATGCCAGCTAGGAAGGTGGTCAGCTCGAGCCAGCATCGAGATCCTATACGGAGCCACCGCGGGCTTGAATCTTAGTTGCTGCACACACCGAAGATGCGCGCGGTGGTTTCCATGATTGTCAACAAGATAGACCGGCGGTTCTTGGCGGCTGATGGCTATCAAACCATGAGAGCGTTAGCGCGTGCGCTGCTTATGGAGGCGCTGTCGGTTAGGAATCGGGGCATGTACCGCCAGGCAGAGGGTACTTGAGTTGTTTCGGCCGCTTACGGGTCCGACGTACCGTGGGCGATCCGCTACCCATTTCCTGGGAACTAACAGGGATCTGGCGGCCCTCGACAGGGTTCAGCGCCGATTGGGCGGGCGGATCCTCGACCCATCCAGCCAAACGTGAGACAGTACACAGTACATATGCCACCTATGCAACTTCGTACGGGAGCCTTCAGGCCACCTCAATAACTTACCCCTGTCCCCGTTGATAGGGCAGAGTGTCCAGGAGAATGGGGCACGGGCAACCAACCCCGTGCTGGATAGCGGGGCTCCAGGCTGAACCCCACGCGCCCCCCCCCCCCCCCACGCCCCCCGGTTCATGCTGGACCGGTGATGGATTCAGGACCCCGGTTTGCAAATCTCACACCGCCTCCGCTATATCTTCTCAAACCTGCGTATTCCTTCTCATGTGAACCCTTGCCGTCATGTGTCCCCCGCGGCACGTATTGTGCCGTGTAGTATCTGGGGCGCGTAAGCTGAGAGCTAGGCAAATAGAATGGAACGGGATCGATGTATTACCGCCGTATTGGGATGGTGCCCCACCTCCTGAGGGGCATCTGGCGTGCAAGAGTCCATCTATATACGTAGATTGCATTGCGATGCCCCTCATATCTAGCCTGGTGGTAACCTAATGTCCGAACTGCAGCCGTGGTTCCTCCGTACGAGCTCGTGCCCAGTGAAAGTGTTGAGGCTAGTCTCGGCCGTGATGGGAAGGTATTATGTGCCTTAGCATAGTACATCGAGGTCGGGAAACTCGGTGGATGTGTCGAGGCCAATGGTGGCCAGGTAGGTGACATCGTGTGAGCTTGTGCTTGAATGTGAGGCCGGTGCCGAGCATTGTAACCAGGTACGCCACGATGGCTTGGTTAGGATAGGCGAAGTTTAACGCCTTTGCCCAGGGCACAGCTGAAAGCTGAAGGTTCTGGGCCGCAACGCCCGCATGCCGCCACTCGGTCCTAGGTCATCGTTTCATGGAGCGAGGGTGGCTTCTCTGTCGCGGTCTCTGGGTCCGGCGGCGGCGCTGCTGACAGGCGCCCCACGCCAAGCCGATTCTGTGTCTGCGAGTTCCGTCTCGGCGGACGGTGGCTAGCCTTGCATACCGGCGCCCCTAAGGACGAGAACATCATGCATAGCCGCGCCCAAACCCTCGGAGCCCAGTGTACATGCCAGATACCAAATCCGGGCGCAGCGAGTGCAACGTACTTCTGACGTGTGCAGCTGCATGCGGCCCTTGACCCAGCCTCGGTCTAGTGCATAGACGGGTGGATTGACAGTGGGCCAGACCGCCCGCGACGCCCAACGTAGAACCGAGCCGACGGGTCTCGCGTCGGAGACAGAAATGTCAGTGTAGCCGGCTGCCCTGGCCGCCGCGTGGCCAACAAGTCCTCGTGTCCGAGGCTTAAAAGCGTTTCCCCGACTTTCAGGGCGGTCGGGCTGGGCCCAGAAGCCCCCCCTTTCACTCTCGTGACCATTCGTTCTCGCCTGCTTCCCCTTCCGATCCGAACTCACCCTCTCACATGACCATGTCCGCCGCGGAAGCCCAATCGCCCGCCGCCGCCGCCGCGTATTCGGGTTTCTCCCCCGGGCGCCGCCGCTTCATCGTTGGCCTCGTCAGCGCGGCGGGCCTCCTGGGCCCGCTGGCCGGCGGGATCTACCTGCCGGCGCTGCCCGTGCTGGCGCGCGACTTCGCCGTGAGCGGCACCGCCATAAACGCCACCGTTTCGGCCTTCATGGCCCTGTGTGCCGTCGCGCCGCTGTTCTGGTCCGCCTTCGCCGACTGGAAGGGCCGCCGCCCCCTGTACATCCTGTCGCTCGCCGTTTACCTCGCCTCCAACATCCTGCTGGCCGCCCTGCCCGCCAACTTCGGCGCCCTGGTCTTCCTGCGCATGGTACAGGCCTTCGGCTGCTCGTCCGTCATATCACTTGGGGCCGGCACCGTCGCTGATGTGTGTGGCCTTCTTGTTCCCGGTGCCCCCTCTTCCGGGTCCGCTTTCCCACCGTTGGCATTGCCTTTGCTTACCTGCGCGAATAGGTGACGGAACCGGCCCGCCGCGGTTCCGCGATGGCGGTATTCCTGATTGGTCCTAACCTGGGCCCGACCCTTGGCCCCGTGCTTGGTGGTGTCATCGCGGGGCAGGCATCCTGGCGATGGACGTTTGGACTGTTGTGTAAGCCCGCCCGATATGCCCGTCGAGAGGCCCAGTGAGGGAGTGCACCGTGGGAAAGCTAACGGCCCGTTCGCGACAGGCGTCCTGGTCGGCGTGACTTGGCTGGTCGTCGTCCTGGCTCTCCCCGAGACCCTTAGATCCCGCGTCGGGAACGGTAGCGTCTACGCGGGCCAAGGCCCCCTCCTCCTCCCGATCCGGTTCTCTTCGCCGCTCGCACCGCCCGAAGATCGCGGGCCGCCCCCGCCCCGGCCGTCAATCGCGCTGTTCTGGCGGCTCCTGTGTTACCCGCCCATCGGCATCTCGTCCGTGTACAACGCCCTGTTGTTCGCTAACTATTTCGCCGTGGCCGTTGACCTCCCCGTGACCCTGACAGACAGCTACCACTGGTCCACTACCGCTGTCGGCGGCGGATACGTCGCCCTCGGTGTCGCCATCATCCTCGGTTCGCTCGTCACGGGCCGCTTCTCCGACTGGCGCCGAGCCCGCCTGGCCCGGAAGAGCGCCACCGGCCACGTCGAGCCCGAGGCCCGCCTCCTCGACCACATCTGGGGCGCGCTGCTCTGCGGCGCCGGCTCTGTTATGTACGGCTGGTGTGCCGCCCACCGCGTGCATCCCGCGGCCCTCATCGTCGCTACCTTCCTCAGTATGTTGTTTTGCCCAGACGCCCAGCCGCGTTGCTTGCCGCGTATTTTTGTTGACATTTGGCCATACAGATGGCTTTGGCATGTCGTCCGTACTCGTTGGGACGTTCGCGTTCCTGACGGAATGCGCACCCCAGGCCGCCGCCGGCGCCATGGCGTTGGAGAACATGGTCAGAAACCCGGCGGCGGCGGTAGCGGCCGTTGTGACACCGCCACTGGTTGCCAAAATGGGAATTGGATGGTTCTTCACCGGGTTCTCACTCGTGTCGGTGGGGAGCGTTGGACTGGGTGCTCTTGGTAAGCCACAGTTCTACACTAACACATCCAATCACCGGAATGACTACGTCGTAGCTAACGTCCCGGCAGCACTTTCTATATACGGGCCGCAGTGGAGGGCGAAGTTCGTTTCGGCTGCGTCGCCCGCCGCCGCCACCGCCCCAAGCAGTGGTACACTGACCCCAGGTGAGAAGCCCGAGCCGGAGCCGAAAACGTCCGACGTGTGACCGCGACCCTGGGGAGAAATGAAGGTACATGAGTTCAAGCAGGGCGCCGTAGCCAATTCCAGTACCTATGAAGAAGTCGACATTCAACGCAGCATACTGTCAGTAGCCGTACATAGACCTCCCAATTAGACTTGAACTGTGCTGTCCCACGCAAGCAAAATGTGGCAAACCGCGTAAGCCCGGTTGTTGTTTTAGCCCGTTGACGTCCTCGAAGATGCGTCTTTAGCGGAGATTCCGACTTGCGTCCTGTTCGGTATCGTGGGAATGCCAAGAAAACCAGTGGTTCTAATCCAATTAGCTTTCCTGTACGCGGCTGTGCTTCATCCTTCGCATGGGGTGGCTGGGCATATCGCATCCCACCCATTATCCCTTGCATCCCACTCTGACATAATTCCGTTTTTGAAGGCTCCCCGATTGGGCCTCCTGTGTGACTGGCGCCTGCAGCCTGACCGCAGTCTCGAGACTGGGCGCGCCCAGGTGCCAAGAACCCCCTCCCGGTTTGCCTTTACGCAGGGCTGGCCCGAAGGATTCCGCGCCACTAGAGTTTTCTCGCCTAACGTCTGTAGCTTTTCTGCAATTTCGAGAATGGGCGCGCCCGGGCGCCAAGAACCCCTCCCGGTTTCTCTTTACGCAAGGCTGGCCCGAAGGATTCCGCGGCGCTAGACTTTCCCGCCCAGCGCCTCCTGTCAGCTGAGTGTAACGGACGAGGTGGCGTCGTCGACCTGCACCGCGGTCTCCGCTTATTCGTTACCTCTTTGTTTCATCCCACTGCGGCATTTCCCGGAGTTCGAGTAGCCCTAAGTAAAGTAGGCTGCATACTTTTACGACGCTGGCAGGCTCGCTTCGCTTTCAAGCCCATGCATGAGCCGCTTGGCAAGAGGAATAGCCGAGGCGCGCGTGGGTTCATGTTAGTGAGCAACCCGGGTACGAATTTGCTCATCTATGATGCATATTGACGAATATGACAAAAGCAGCGTGGGAGCAAGAAGGCGCCATTGCATAAAACATGAGTCAGGCCCAGCTCTCCTCTCGGTGCTTAGATATCGGCATAATATAGAACTTGTCCTTGGTAGCAATAGGACTGGGGATGGAGGAGACGGTCGAGAGTTACGCAAGGCCGCCCGGGATTCGCAGTGTGTTGCCCATGTTTTATTCATTCTTGACTATATTGTATCTTGTTTATCTAGATAGCGGTCCATCTCACCCTGATTTACTGGTCCTTTGACTCCGCCGACATCGCCATGCCACCCATCTTGGGGTGGTCCGTTCTCCCGGCCGTGTACTAGGGCGCCGCGTCAGTACAAGACTTCTAAGGATGATTTCTGTCCTTTGGGGAAGGGGGGGAGAGGGGGAGGTAACGTACGCCACCGTCGATGGGCAGGATGGCGCCCGTAATCCAGCGGGCCTCGGGACTGGTGAGGAACATGATAGCGTGGCCGATGTCCCAAGCGGTACCTTCGTACTTGAGGAAGGCCAGGTTCTTGCGCTCATGGCGCATCTCCTCGGTCATGCCGCGGCTGCGCGCCATGGGCGTGTAGGCCATGCCGGGGCAGACGCAGTTGACGCGGATGCCGGCTGGCCCGTGGTGGCCTGCCATGGCGCGCGTCATCTGCACGATGGCTCCTTTCGCCGTCGGATAAAAGACGGACGGGCTGCCCGCCGTAAGTCCGCACACAGAGCTCATGTTCACGATGGCGCCCTTGCCCCGCGAGGCCATGGCCGGCACCGCGTACTTGGCCATCTGCACCATGGACGTCACGTTGTAATGGAAGTCGGCGTTGAAGGCGTCGATCGATACCGTCTCAGCCGTGCCCTGCGCGCCGCCAATGCCCACTGGAAGGGGGAGCCGTCAGTGCCAGACACTGGAGCGGATCCTGAAACGGGGGCCGGGGGTGAAAACTGAAACAAAACGGCAAGAGCGTCCACGACGGCCGTTCAGCACAAGAACTCACCAATGTTGACCAGGATGTCCACCTGCCCGAACAGCTCGAGCGTCCGCGCCACGGCGGCCTTGCACTCGGCATCGACGGTCACGTCGGCCTGGACGACCTCGGATACGCCGCCCTCGGCGTCGATCATGCGCTTGGTCTCGGCGGCGGCCTCGGGGTCGCGGTCGACGATGGCGACCTTGGCGCCGTGGCGGGCAAGCAGCACCGCCGTCGCGCTGCCGTTGCCCACCTCGTTCTTCATGCGCGACCCGGCCCCCGTAATGATGGCCACCTCGCCCGTGAAGTCAAACGAGCGCGGGGGGGTGTTGGATGCGGCCATGGCGGGTGGTTGGTGGGATGGGCGGGAGGGGGAGTAGCTGGGCACGGGGGGCAGGAGAGGGGAGTTGAGGATGAGTGACTCTGGAGGAGGTGGAATGGACGGTTGGTCAAGGAGCTGTAAACCTGTGAAGATACGCCTATTTGTCTACCGTCTCTCCTTCTAAAGCATATGGGCATCATCCATAGTGCAATTCTCGAACCGATCGCGGCGTTAAATACGTGGTGGCACGGAGGTGCCCACGGGTCCATAGCCTCGTCCCATGTACGCGATGCCTCTGTACTTCGCTGAGGTTGTTTCCTCGCACACACCAGAGGGCCGCCGAACGATACCTCATTGCGCCGCAGGCTAGTATGGTGTTTCCGTGTACGACCGGGATGCGACTCTTTGCAAGATGAGATTGTGGTTCAGCCCCATGCGCTGACGGTGGAGAGACGCTGCCGCCGTAGGCGCAAGGCTCTTAGTGTCGACCAATTGTAGTCGGCTGATGTTGTATCTGAGATAAGCCCGGGGCCCGGGGTTTTAGAGGGAAGTCGAGGGTACTTGTGGGGGTTTGCGGGCATTTCTTAGCCGGTTAGCAGGCATCCAGGCTGATGGCTGCTGTGGCTCGTAAGTGCGTCTCCACTCGGGCCCCGAGAAGTTGCTAATGAGGGCGATCCAACTGCCCCACTGCAAAGGCCGTGAGGGGCCCCGGCAGGGCTGCTAGTACGTGCTTACTGTTGAGGAGACCCCAAGCTGACGGGTCCAGCCGCTACTGCGAATCCACCTCCCGTTTTCCGGCTCTTGGCCCGCCTTGTGGGCTCTGACTCCCCTCATCTCGCCTGCGCCCCCGCGCCCAACCGAGCCGGTGGGCGCGAGGGTGCGGCCGTGAAGGATGGACGAGGTCTGGTCGGGTCCAGGCGCCCTCTCGGAACTGAGGAGTGGGCAGCTGTATCGCGTTCCATCCCACGTCACAGGGCTTATCGTGCATGGGCTGGCCGGCCTGTGGCGCTCCCTGCCGCCGGGTCGCATTGCTGCGCCGGGTTGGCGGACAGGAGGGGGGCAAAACTTGCTCAATCTTGCGCAGCCGTTGCCCCACGGGCGATGAATGAAGGCGCGCCATGGTATGAAACGGGTGCGCAGTACATTCCAGGAATTGATGCTCGAAGTAATCCCGCGACCAGCCATCTCTAAACTCAACCACCAGCAGCTGCTGCTCGTGAACGCTACGTTACTCATCCCAGCACCATGTCGAGTCGATCCGGGAAGCACCTAGCCACAGTCCAGGACTCGTCCCTGGGCCGTAGTGACGGCGAGTTGGAGCGGGGAGACGAAGAGTCCGTCGGACTGGACCAGGAGCTCGCCCAGGCGCAGCAACCCTTCGGCTCCTCCAAGGCCCTGTGGGGCTGGCTGGTCCTCAACCTCTCGGTGCGTATTCCCCCCTCTGCCACTCGGGGAGACGCCGTTGCGCCCATACGAAGTCCTACAGGATCGTGACCCCGGGGTAGAACCTCGCACGGCGGGCGTGCAAGCATGACGCAAGCTGAAACCACCACGCCGTTGTGCAGACGGGCCCGACCAGCAGCATGATCTTCACCTACCTGCCGGCGGCGATTCAAACCGTCGCCAACGCCGTCGGCCATATCCCCGGCTCGGCCGATTCCTGCGCCGCTATTGGCCCTATCACCTGCCTTGTCCGCTTTGGCTCGCGCGAGGTCGACTACCTCACGTACTTGTAAGTCACCGCGGCGGTCACGCCATGTAGCCGGTGACGGGCGGGACGCTAACTTTTCGGTGGTGCGCAGCCTCTACCTCAGCAGCCTGGCGCGCGGCCTCGAGGCCGTTGCCTGCATTCTGGTCTCAGGCCTCGCTGACTACGCGCGCCACCGCAAGCCCATGCTCATGGGCGCCATTTACCTGTACGGGGCGCTGTCGCTGCCGCTGGCCGGCCTCGTCGGCGCTACCTATGGCACTCTCACCACCCTGTCGGCCCTGTACTGCGCCTCTACCGTCGTCATGGGCGTCTGGATGATCATTCAGGCCTCATACATCCCTATTTTCATGGGCTCGGCGCGAGGCCCGGCGACGGCGGGGGCCAGCACCGGCGACGACCACGGCCCCCATGACGGCCGTCCGGGAGCCTCTGGCGCCCGCGGCGCCCGCGCGAGCACCTGGGGCATCGTCATCAACAACATAGGCATGATCGCCTCGGTGCTCGTTGGCGTCATTGTCGCCTACGCGCAAGCTCCCACGCCAGACATGGGATTCAAGAGGTTGGTCCCCCAGACTCGGTCGGGTCTCGCCCATTGGGCCGCCCTTTGGGCTCGCTCCATCCCAAGCTAACTCCCATGCCTTCAGCTATCTTCTGGCCATGACCATCGGTGGTGTAGCCACAAGTAAGTCGGCTCCTGGGCGCGCGCGTCGCACCCGTTGCAATCCCTACTCCTGGTACTCGGCGCTTGTTATCGGCAACCGCGATTCATAGGCACCAGCAGCCTCGCAGCAAGGCTCTCCGCTAAGCACTCTGCATCTAGTTGTCATCGCCGCTGTTGGTCACTATCTCCTTCCGAGCGTTCCCGGCGCACCCAGGCCCCGTGGCCAAAGCATATTTTCGCTACCTGTGCAAACATGTACGTTTCACTTTTCCCCAGCTCTCATGCATCCTTTGTCGTAAATCCACCGAGCAAGTACTAACCCAGGCGGCCCATGTACTAGGCTGGCGCCTTGCGCGCGCTGTATCCACGCACCCCGAGGCCTTTAAGTTCTGCGCCGGCTGGGCGCTATTTGACGGCGCGTGGTTTAACTTCGGCCCGCTGATGTCCTCACTGTTCCTCGAGACGACAGGCCTGCAGATGGGCGGCGGCCTGTTCTCTGTCTTCACGCTCGTCGGCGTAGTGGCCGGCTCGCTGGGGCCCCTGGCTTGGATGTACCTTTTCCCGCGCGTGCGCGTGCCCCTCAAGTCCTGGCTGTACCTGTTCCTCGGCGTGAACATCTTCTGTGTCTTCTGGGGCTGTCTGGGGATCAGCGGGTCCATCGCCATTGGTTTCAAGCGGCCTGCCGAATTTTGGGTGCTCCAAATCCTCTTCATGAGCACCAACAGCGCGCTGCTGGCCTACAACCGCGTCGTCTTTGCCACCTTCATCCCCAAGGGCAGCGAGGCACTATTCTCGGGTCTCATCTTCCTCCTCGACCTCCTCTCGGGCTGGGTGCTTCCCCTTGTCCAGGCTGAGATCCAAAACGCCACCCACAATCTGCGTTACTCGATGCTGCTGTCCTTGGGGCTTATGGTAGCCTCGGTTCCTTTCTTTGCATGGGTCCGCATCGAAAAAGGCGTAGCCGAGGCTAAAACGGCCGTTGTATTGTAGCTCACTGCGTCTGGGGGATGGTATCTGGCGGCATACCGTGCGGCTGATGGGTGACGGCATATTGGTCTTTCATGGACAACTCAACAGTTATGGCTGTCTCAGAAGGTCTTCGGAAGACTCTTCTGGCTACTGCCACGCACATGTGATTATGTGTATATACATCTAGTCGAGGGGATTTTCTCCTCTCTTCGGTTCTTTTTTCTATTCTATTTTTAGTTTCGTCACCTGTACAGCACCTGACAACAGTGTTAGCGGTGAATTATCGGTTTGTGCTAGTTAACATGCTTAAGAGACCTGGTTCATCTGTCTACCACATTTATATAGAAAGATTGACTTATTTTCTTGCCATCCGCAACTACGATCAGATTAGTAGAGCATGTTTTTCATATTTAGAGAAGCAGGCCCCAGAAGACTCCGATCCTGCCCAATGAATGCTTCAGCTAACAGGCAAGTCGTCTGTATGGTGATGATACTGGACTTTGAAAAGACTTCATACGCAGAACAATGTTCGAATCCAACATATGCCTCGTTGCTACACGTAAAAGCCGTAAAAGCCCGCCCACTGAGTACCTAATTACGTTTTCGGAAAGCCAAGTGCAAGTTTCTCGGGAAAAGCGGGCCGGCCTATTCCTCATGTTAGTTGGGAGAAGTGGATACAAAGCCTCCTGTGTACGCGGCAAGTTTTGGGCACATACTGGCGTCATCCGGTCGGGCCACGTCGGGTCCAAGCCCCACTGGAACCGCTGCACGAGCACAAATATCGTGGCCTTGAGCTCGAGCAGGGCGAAGCGCTCGCCCAGACAGGCGCGGTTCCCGCCGTGGAAGGAGAGGAACTCGGCGGCGGCGCGCTTGCGGCGGTACAGGCGCTGGATGGCGTCGGTGGTGGCGCCCCAGCGCTCGGGACGAAAGGCGGCGGCGTCGGGGCCCCAGACCGCCGCATCCCGGTGTGTAGAGTAGCAGTGGTACCCGACGTACGTGCCGGCGGGGATCCGGAGGCCATCATTGTCGTCGTCGTCGTCGAGCGCCACGTCGACGGCCGTCTGCCGGTTGATGAGCTGCGACAGCGGCGGCAGTACGCGCAGGCTCTCGTACACAACGCTGCTGAGGTACGGCAGCGCCTGCAGGGCCGCCGCCTCAGGGACCCAGGTCACTGAAGATGATGAAGGCGCTGAGGCGGCGGCGGTGGCGGCTGCCTCACGGATCTCGACCCACAGCCGTTCCTGTACATCCGGGTGCTTCGCCAGCAGGTAAAGCGTCGAGATCAGCCCGATTTGTGGGTTCTCCTGTCCGGCAACGTACAGCACCGTTAGGTTGTCACGGAACTGCGTCTCGGTCCATTGGCCTGAGCGGCGAGCCGTCAGCAGACGGTTGCCCAGATTGCTGCCCATGTCGGTTGATGAGGAGGAGCAGAAATTGGGGTCGGCGGCCGCTTTCTCATGTGACCTCTCCAGGCTGGCCACCAGCTCGTCCTTGAACGCAGCGACCAGCCGGCGGGCCGCGCGACGCCCCGGTAGCTGCAACCGGTCCAAAAACGGAAAGTTCATGAAGATGGGCTTGAATATCTCGAGCTTCAGCGCCTTCTGCTGCATGTGTATGGGCGCGTCGGCACGTTCGAGGCTCTGCGCCAGGGGATGTTAGCCACCTGCAGGCTCCGGATCATCCCAGCCACGAAGCCTCGCGAAGCAAGATAAGACGTACGTGGAATTCTGTCTGCAGGACTTCCTGTCCGATGTTGGCAATAGTGTAGCGCTGTAGGAGGTCCTGGATGGGCATGCCGCCGCTGCCCCTTGCCGCCGCCGCCGCCGCCTGAGCCTCAATCATGTCGGCGAGCACAGCGGCGTTACGGGCCACGCCGGCGACGGCGAAAGGACGCTGGAGCCCTGGCTGGATAACTGCCTTATAGGTGCGCCAGATGTCGCCATGGCTCGATATGATGTTGTCACCGAGGAAGGCGGCGAGCAGGCTGTGGGGGATCTTCCGTTGGTTGCCGCTCTTGGGGAACAGATCTGTCTCGCGGCGGAACAAGGCGGCGACGTAGCGCGGCCGGTGCACGAGTACATTCCAGCGTGCGCCGAAGAAAATCTTGACGGCGCCGTGTTCCCGCAGCGGGCCCGCCACATGGCGCTCAAACGTCGCCGCCTGGTCCACGTCACGCACAAACGGGATCAGCGTCACCCAGAACGGCACCGCCGGGATCCCTCGTGGGTGCGTAGGCGGCCGCAAGACGGCAAGGAAGATCCCAAGACCGGCAAGGGCGGCCGCGAGGCCCAGCCAAATGAGGCTCTCGAAGAGTGGATTCATTTCGTGCTGCTGTCGTCGTAGCTTTCCTTGTCGTCGTCGTCGTCGCCAGCTTGTGCTTTGGAGCTTCGGAGTGCTGGACAAAGGTCTTGCCCACTCCCCCAACTACAAAGGGCAAGCTGCTCAAAGGCTACTTGCGGCACGACTCGAAAACTACAGTGACTACCTCGCTTCCCGATCCGCAGCACCACGCTCGCCTTTGCGTCCTAGAAGGGGACTGCGTAAGCTTACGCACCTATCAGTGGGCCATTCCCTTGGTGGACCGGGGTATCCAACAAAAGTCCTTATTTTAAATCTTTCCTCAAAAGGAGGAATCCAAATAACACCTCGAAAAGAAGACACTTACGTAAAAGTACATAAAGTATCCAGTTTTAACACAATTCTTGATAAAACCAAAATGATTTGTGCTTATGTTTGAAGTATTTTCTTAGCGAATTAAGTATATAATACCATCGATGTAGACTAATCCCACGAAGACGGATTCCCTCGCGGTTGGCGTCAGCCACATCATGGTTGCGCCCGGTGGACCGGTGACTGTGGAGCTGAACCGGGAGCAAAGTCCCTGGCATCGATGGAGGGCAAAGAGCACCTTCGTGCCGAGGATCTGGCTCGTACCCGATTACTTCCCTCGTACCGGGTACCCTCGGTGCGAAAAAAAAGTCACTTGCTGACGGGATTGTAAACCTGCAACTCTGCCCGGGCAGGGGTGCCCCTGCGACAAGGACCGGGCTTGGCGGGCCGCGTAGGAGCGGGACCCTGGCCATGTACCCCTTCGCCAAGGATACATAACGCGTGGGGGGTCCACAGCTCGCAGATGTATCTTGACGTCCTTGGCGCAGGTGCCCTTTCTTTGTACAGCCGCGCCCAGACCTCGGGCCTGTGTACGCCACCCGCCGGAATCACGCTACGGCTTCGGGACCCTGTCTACGTTCTAGATCCCGAGGCCATCGGAGCGGCCTACACTTTGGACCAACGCGTTTTCGCTCTCCCACGGCCTCATTGGACAGCGGCAGGGCAGCGGCATTTTCCGTCTTGTCGACGACAGGCGTGCGGGGTTCCCCTTCTGACGGCGCCAAGTGTACACCATGGACGAGGCTGTAATGCGCCGGCAGCCATCGGCGCAGAAGGATTTGTTTGGAAACGTCCTTGCTGTCCATCCAGGGTGAGTGGCAACAGGCCCAGACCTCAGGCTTATGCCACGCAAATGCAGACCAAGCGTGATGCAAATCCCGCCACCATGTCGTGCCGTCTCTCGATCTCGATGTATTACCGAGCTTCCTTTTCTCCCAGCCAGCCTTCGCCGGCTTCCCGGCTGAAGGATCGGGACGGTGACAACCTCAGTCAACCCCGGAAGCACGACAAGAGGCAGGTGGCCTGATATGAGGGGGTTATGCATGATCCTAGTTCAACGCAACTGGACAACAGATAGCGACGGACCTCCCGTACCGGACGAGGTAGAGGGCTTACGGAAGACAGCGCTAATCCTGGCGACACCTGAGTGAATTTCCGGTTGCTGCCCTAGCCTATACGAGTTTATTTCAGGATTGTGGCGCTGTGGTTACTGGCTGCCGTTCCACACTTGGGAACTTTCTCACGCCATGGGGTTTCGTAAGGTCTCAAGAATGTATTTCCGTCACTCTTTACGTGGCGCAGGGCAGCCTTCTTAGGATATTTAGAACCGAATGCCTCGTGTTTTTAGCAAACGGAGTCATAACTTGCTCAAAAGCCCTCATCATCCTTCAAACCTAGCTCCAGGGATCATTCGCACACCAACAATGGCCCAAGCAAGCATCTACCGGAGGTTTCAGTGTGCCTTTGTGCGAACGCAGGCGGGTGCTTTGATTTCATGCAGCGGCCCCTCTCGTCAGCTTGTTGAGGAACACTGGGACGCCATCAGCCCCTCCATCTGTGATGGCTTCGAGGTGGCCTCCGGAAGGCCTCCGTCGTCGTCGTCGTCGTCCTACTCTTTCCCATCGCCCCTTGGCCATTGCTTGTCCGCATCCTCCCCATCCACAACGGTCCCCTCTTCTCCCATCCCCTTTCGTTCGTCGTCGGCCTCTCTATTGTCGCTATCGGGGGCGTCCTCACCATCGACCCCGGCCACGTCAGTGTTCACGCCGCCCTCGCTGCGGCCCACGGTCCACAAGTCGACTGTACAGCTCGACCAAGTTTCTCAACAACGTCTGATTGTGTATCAACGCCAGGGCGAGGTCAAGTTCGACATGGTGATCGGGCTCCTCCTTGACTCGGCACAGGAGGAAGACATGGTCTTTGAAGAGCTTTTTGTCTCATCGCTCCTTAAAAGCATCATGCCCTTCACCTCGGTACCCCACCCCACAAGCTGGAGCCCTGCGCGGTCATTAGATGGTATCACAGACGCCATCGTGAGCTTGTTTGATGTACGACTGAGGTACAAAACCGATCATGACAAGTGGGAGGCCCAAGGACGAGCGTATTTCCGACGCACAGTCAACGAGTTTGTGCGCCGAAACGAACGCGTAGAGTTCTGCCTCCCGGCGTTCCCTTGCAAGTCTTCCAACCTGGACAAGGTCGGGGGTACGATGCCGGACCGGGGCGAACAGCTGGCTCTAGAGCATCTCCACTCTTTTGTTGAGTCCATCGAGAGGATCTACGAGCCGGGAGCCAAGGTGTGGATCATCAGCGACGGCCACGTCTTTAGTGACTGCAGTGAGTGGCGCCGCCCACCTCCTACGGACCCTTATATGCGAGAGTCACTCTGCTAACAATCAGGCGTCAGTCGGGGTCGACGATGGCACGGTCGACGCTTACAACTCACAGCTAATAGATATGAATGCGGCCATCGGACGGCAGCGCGGCTCGGCCGACCGGCTGGCCTTCAAGTCGCTGATAGACCTGTTTGACCTGGAGAGTGCTGCAGGGCCGGAAGCAAAGACGGCGGCGCTGGGGCTCGCTATGTTGCCGTCTCACATCGCGACGGCGCGCACAGCAGCCGCCGAGACGAGCCGGGCGCTGCTGATGCGGGGGTGCGCAACCGGGGCGGAGGTGTTGCGGGCGCAGCTGACGGCGACAACGACGCCGGCGCCCCCCATTGTGGCCCTATATCGCGGCTTCTCCCGCTTCATGCTCGAGGACCTGGCCACTAACCCCTATACGCGCGCGCGCAGCCGCAGCCAGCAGCGCAAGCTCGCCGCGCGCGTCGCTTTCGACATGCTGCTCCGCAACGAGGCCTACTCCAACCTGGTCGAGCTCGCCTTCCCGCACCACGTACGCCTATCCATTCACGCCCACGACAACTCTGGTCCCAAGTTCGGCATCCGCCTCTTCGGTCGCGACGTGCGCGCCTGCGACACCTTAACGCCGGCCACGGGAACGGACGCCGACGCCGTCGCAGTCAGCCTGCTGCACGTCCCCACCCCTTGGCACAACAGCGTCGTCGAGATTGCCGGTCGGCAGACCCTCATCATGACCAAAGCCAAAACAGTACGCGATGCGCTAGCCTCGGGCCGCTTTCGTGGCGGCTGGGTCGAGGGGGTCCCGGGCGACATCGCCGGCCGATTTTGTCTTACAGTTGTCGAGCCGTCTGAGCCGATACCGGCACGAATAGTGACAACGAGACAGCTGCCAGAAAGAAAGGCGTATAGACACCTTGACAAGGTGTCGTCGGAGGCACTAGACGGCGCCTACTCTTTGGCGTTAGTATCGGATGCTGATTTGATGTATCACCGCGAATGTTTGGGTATTTTTTAGGCGTAGTCGGTTCTTCGCTTGCTGCTTTTCAAGTTGACGAAGATATCACCCGGATTCCTTTTATGAGCGCGTATATGCCAAAATAAAGTAAGGCTATGGAATAATCAAAGTAGTCCAGCCTACCATGTCTATTCTTTTTCAGCTGTTGTGCCGGTACTTTTGTTTTGATTCCAATACTTATCCGGCTGGCCAGTCTTTCCCTACCACTGCTAGTGGCCTTGATTACGGCGCTTATTTTTTGAACTTTGCCTCTTGATTGATTTGTACAAAGATCTCTGCGGCCGGCTGCTTGAATGTTGTCCCAGTTACGGCACGCAACGTCCCTGATGGACCCATGACGGATGACCGCAAATTGCAATCACGCTAATGCGCGATCAAGATTGTGACCCTGAGGCATTATTGCCTGAGCCGTACTATCTTGGCATGTAGCCCGAGTTCCACGATTTGCATACAGGCTACCGCCCGCCCTAGAGGAAACTTGGGCGACAATGAAGACGGTGCAGAATAGTTAGAACACTGCCGGCAGGGCGCGCTGCGGGGCAAGAATGCAACGCTGGCGGTGGGGGTGTCCTCGGACGTGAGTTTTCTTACGGTGAATGACTTTTTCATGGCGGTGCACCCATGGCTGTTGAGCTTACGCGAGGGCATTCTGTCGGACCGTTGGGATCTGTGGATCGCCAAGCCCTTGTTGGTAGAGACGAAGCTTGTGGTCTGGCTGTTCTTGATTTCGCTATGGGCGATCCTCGAGGAATAATGGATTGTATGAAGGCGCGAAACATGTTTACCGAAAACGGGGTTGTCAACTGGTCTGTTTGTGTCTGCCTCGATTGATCACATAGCTATTATCAATAGAAACTGTCAGCATACAGGGTCATCTATGTAGCATCTGTAATTTAGTGCGCAAGGATTGTGCACTGGTTACACAAAACAGGTGGTGACAGCCGCAGGTGTCTCAGATATAGGGTTGAGCATGACCTATGGCCTGTGCGGCTGCCGTCTCAAGATCAAAGATGTCCCAGTGAGCGACAACTTGATATTTAAACTTACACTCCTTTCTCAACAGACACGCACACTCAATTCTATTCTCATGAAATCTTTACATACCAGTGACAACAGATTCATTCAGAAGCGTCCAAAATAAGATATATTCTCTTCAGGCCTTATACATCATCGTACGTGGCCGCCTAAGACTTCACGCATAAGATACCCTCAAGTGGAACAAAGGTTTGCCGTCAAGAGGGTTATGAAGTCGGAGCGAATGGAATCACATCGTCATGGAAATGGTTGTAGTTCAACAGGAACAGAGATATGAGGGGGCACGACAGAACCGGTCACCATGACCTTGCAGTGAAAAAAGGTGCAAGTATATCTATCAGCCCCCCTTCACCCTGGTGGTGCACAGCAGACGACATATCGCCTGCCAACGCCTAACCCCTAGAACTCCTGACAGCCTTGCTCCAAAACCAGACTAACGGGAGACACGCTCCATCACTCCCACGAGCACGCGCCGTCAGTGCTTCTTTATTTCTTGGCCTGTGCGGCAGGGGTGGCGTCGTCATCGTCGGCATCAACCTTTTCGGCGTCACGGGCGAGCTGCTCCTCGAGCTTCTTCATACGCTCCTCGACGCGGGCGCGCTTGGCGCGGTCGGCATCGCGGCGGCGCTCAGCGCGGCGGTGGGCCAGGACGTGGGGGAGGCCGGTGATGACGGCACCGAGGCCGCGAAGGGCGGCGGCGAGGTGGGAAAGGGCCTCGCGGAAGTGTGTCTTAGTAGCGGCGTAGCCCGTCGTCGCCGCCGCCGCCTCCTTTTTGGCCCGGTACGCTCGCTCCGCCTTTTGCGCCTGCGCATACTGTTGCGACGCTTGCCGCCGCGTTTCTATGAGCGCCGTCACCGTCGCCGACTGGTGACGCTTGTGCTTGCTCTTTGTCTTCTTGTCCTCCTTCACCTCGGCGCCGCCCTCGCCCGCTTCCGCGTCGACCGCTACCTCGTCTGCCGCCGCTTTCTCCTCTTTCTTCGAACCCCAGGCCATTGCGATGTGCTGTGGCGGTTTGCGGGCGACGAAGTGAATTTGCGCCGAAATCAGATCGTGATGGTAATATAAATTGCGTGAAACGTGGGTCTCTTGTAGGGATACTCTAATACAAAAGAGCAGTAGCAATGAAGAGCGTGTATAGTGAAGGCTAGGTTAAAGAAAGTGGGCGTTGGACGCAGATGTAAGACGAGATGCAGAACTGAAAAGAGTAAAAAAGAGTGACTGTCGACAAATTCAATGACTAGCTAGTCGGATGGAGGGGAGACGTCTTCATATAGAATGTCTCATGAGTTGTGGTTTGCTATCAGGTGCCCGCATTAAACGATCACCCTGCAGGCATGACTCTGTGTTTCGTTCCATGCGAGCTAGTGTTGAGAAGTGCTAGCGCCGGCGCAAATTGGCCGTGCGTCGATGCTAGTCGGCAGGAAGACCAGACATTTACATGGTGCTAAGGACTCAAGACGAAACAGCCAGGCTCATAGCCTAGGGGAACTAACAAGCCATGATTTTACTAATCTGTTTAATATACCCGTAAAAGCACAAGAAGAGCTACCCACATGTATCATTGCCCACATCCCATGTCATATGTTGACCGCAACTTGGCATGATCCCCAAGTATGCAACACTAGCTCCAGCCTTCAGGCTTCGAGATAAGCAATTTGTATGTACAGTCACGCAATATGAGGCTGTGCCATCGTGGTGAGTTGTTGACTGGGGTAGTAGCAGAAGAGAGAGATGTATTAGTGAGGCCTGCCACGAAGTGGCCGGTGGGGCAGGAATCTACCTATAGTGCGATCCAGGTGGGGTGATAGGACCCCACCAGTCAGGATAACGCACTCCGGCATCTAGCTACCTACCCTGACCACGCATCAGTGTGTCAGGATGCTCTGATCCTAGCACCTTCTCCCTTAACTCCAGCGTCGCCCGATGCATCTGTTCTGCCTCGAAGCACTTCCCCTGGCTAGAGAGCACGAAGACCAGGTTATTCATACTGGAGAGTGTGGCCGGGCTCTCACGGCCTAGCACCGTCTCCCTCAGTGCAACCTTCCTTCCTATTTATTCTTTTCTGGCACCTGCTGTTAGTGCCAGCCCGCTATTTACTGCCAAATCCTTAACAACCGTCCAACGGCGCCTCAACGCCAACCCAGAGGCCAGATGGACTCTGGGACCATCATCGTGATGGCCTCACCTCCTCGTGAGGACACCACCGATGAGGTGATGACGGGAAACAATCCTCTCGACCACCTCGAAAAAAGCTTCCCCCACTTATACTCACAAGAGGAAGCGAACAAGGCAGAATGAGGCCCCTGCGAACGGTCCACTGCGAAACCGAAGGAAGGTCGACGACACTCGAGACGCTTCGACGACGGAAGAAGCCGCGCTGCAGACTGCAAAGGAAGGACACCAATTGGCCACGGACGCACTGGCCCCGATCCTGGGCGATATGGACAAGCGACACAATACCCGACGATCCGTACTCACGAAGATCGCCCGCGCTCTAGACAACATCATCGAAGAATACCGCGACGAAGACAAGGAAATAGCCGCGGAGATTACGGAAGGCTTCACAGCGTTCCTACAGGCTAAGATCGGGGACGCAACCATCCCCCGCCCGAACGAGCGCCTCCTACCGAAAGGCGGCCCGACCCGTGTGGAGTCCCTCGGGGCCCACACGCGCACCTGGGCCGACATCGCCGGAGCGGGACAGAAGCCACCGCCTCAAGATGGGGCAAACAAGCGGACCCAGCAAGCGAGTCAACGAGAGGACCTCCGGGTTCTCGTGAGGATCCCGGAGGAACACCGAAACTGGGCACATGCCCAATACAACTTCGCCCTACGACAGGCCGTATGCAAGACCCTCGGCCTATCTCTGGTCGATGTCCCCGATGTCTACCATACAGCTACGGGCGTCGCCGTCCGTCCAAGAAACAAGGAAACGAAGGAGATACTTCTCCGGAGGAAAGAAGAACTAGCGCGAAGTCTCCGAGCCAACGCAGTCGAGGTCCCGATCACGTGGGTTAACTACGTACTTCCCAGCTGCCCGACGCACCTCTCGAACGTCTTCGGCGAGACATTCGAGACCACTCCCCTCCTACGAGAGGAGGTCTTTGCGCGAACCGGCATTGAGCCAATTAGCGTGCGCTGGTCGCGGCATGAACCGGCCCTAGGGACGAATAAGAGATCATGCATCGTCTCGTTCCTTCAGAAAGTTCGCCCGTTTCGACTCTTCGCTGCGAGCGGGCCCGCCCGGCTGATCGAGAAACGGACGCCACCTAGGCGACACAGCCCGGGCTGCCAAGGATACCACCCCAGCCGAGTCTGCACACGAACCGACAGATGCGAGAACTGCAGCGCCCGGCTCCCGGCGGGACATAACCACCCGCAGCCGTGTCACGAACGTCCACGATGCGCGAACTGCTATGGGCCAGCTCCAGCGAACCACGAGAACTGCCCGGCGAAGCCAACGGTGAAGAACGGCAAGCTCGTACGCCCTACACGAAACGAGCTTGCTTAGATCCGCCAGACGGGCAGCCTACTTTACAAGGCAGCCCAACCCCACGGAGTAAGCCAGGGAGGTACCGCTCTAGAGGAAGCCAGCCTAAGACCGGACACGCCTAATACGAACAGGAACGTAGATGATGTGGCCATGGAGGACCCGACCCACACGTCCCTAGAAGCCCTAGGAAGACGGCCACAACCCACCCAAAAGACCAAGCCGAAGCGCAGCCGACGGAACGTCCCACGCGTCAACTACGGCGTGATCGACAGTATCGCCAGCGAGGACGATGAATAGGGCTAGCGATCGGATGCACCCGACACGCACCAAGCCACGACGACAAACCCTACAGGTGGCGCAGGCAAACGTAGGCAAATCACCGCCGGCACACACAGCCTTACTACAACAATGCTGGGAGGACCATATCGACGTGGTCCTCGTACAAGAACCGTCTGTTACGAACGACGGCCGCAACAGATTTAGCTCACACCCGGGCTTTAATGCTTACGTCCCGATCGATAGCTGGGACGGAATCGCCTCCCAGCCTCGGGTTATGACCTACGTTAACAAAAACAGCAGGCTGAAGACGAGACAAAAGCGGCCTTGGACATCCAGAGACCTCTTATGGCTCGAGATCGACCACTTCACCTTAATCAACGTTTACAAACCCCCACACAAGCCGCTAAGCCAAGCGGCACGGCTCCTTTTGGATCTGCAACCACCCCCCCGCTGCTTGGTTGCAGGAGACTTCAATGCATGGTGCAGCGCCTGGGACCCAGACGTGCCCCAAACCCGAAACGGGGGAATCGAGATCCACGACTGGGCCACCTGCAACGGGCTCAGCTACATTGGCGAGATAGGGATCCCGACACACGCAGCGGGACGGACTATCGATCTGGCCTTCTCTAACATCCCTTTTGCGACGGCAGAAGTAGACCCAAGGCTACAGGCAAGAGCTGACCACGAAACGATCCGGATTTCGATCCCTAGGCGGGACCAGACATCGGGAACACAGACTCGGTATTCGATACCAGACCACAAGCTGCAAGCCTTTGCCGGCCTGGTTAAGCTTGGCGTACGAGGCCTCACGCCACTCCCCCGGATACCGACGACGGAACAGCTGGACCAACAAACTACGGAGCTCTTAGGCCTTATGCGTAGAGCACTAGAAGCGACCGGGAAACAGCCAGCTAAGAACGGGCACAACGCGCCATGGTGGACCGACGCCTGCCGGGAAGCCCGGGACGCGTTTCAACAAGCGAGAAGGCACCACCAAGGGGACTGAAGCGCCTAGAAGAACGAAGACACTTCCTCACGGTAGTGCGGAAGGAAAAGCGGGAGTACTGGAGACGGCAAATCGACTCGATCCAGTCCGATCAAGACCTATACAAGGTCGTGCAATGACATAAGCTCCAACCCGCCCTACAAGCGCCTCCCCTAGTAATCGAGGACAGGACGATCGAAGACACGGAAGAGAAGGCGCATGCTTTACGTAAGGCCCTCCTAGAGCGATTCACGGACGCCGAAGACCTCGAAGACGACCCCTTCGAGATCCCGACGGTACCATGGCGCATCCTACCTTGGGGTACCTACATCTCTAGAGAATAACTGGCAGCCGCCACGATCGCGGTGAAGAGCACCTCGCCAGGGGCCGACGGCCTCTCCGTACGGCCATTGAAAGCGTGCTGGCAGGCTATCCAAGAACCGGTCCGAGAACTCTTCCAAGCCTGCCTACGGATAGGACACCACCCACGCCCCTTCCGCACAGCCGAGGTCGTGATGCTCCGGAAGCCAAACAAGAAAGACCTCTCGAATCCCCGCTACTGGCGACCGATCACGCTTCTCTCTTGCCTCGGGAAGGGCCTCGAGAGGCTCGTAGCGAGACGAATCGCGAACATCACGCTCCTATACAAGGTGGTCAGCCCACAACAGGCGGGTGCCTTACCGACACGGGCAGCCTCGGAGCCTCTCGCCTGTCTCACACATGAGATCGAGCACTCCCTCGAAAATAGAGGCACGGCCTCGATTCTTACCGTGGACGTGAAGGGTGCATTCGACGCCACCCTTAAGAGGCGGCTCATGCTCCGTATGAGGCAACAGGGCTGGGCCACCCAGCTGGTCAAGTTTGTGGGCTCCTTCATGGAAGAAAGACAAGCACGGATCCGACTCGAGGACGTCACAACAGCGCCACAGGCGATCCAGTGCGGTCTGCCACAGGGATCGCCCGCGTCCCCCGTCCTCTTTCTTCTTTATATCGCAGACATTCTGCTAGAGGACACAAGGCACCGATTTGGATACGCAGATGACATGTCACGGTTCAAGGAACGAAGAATCTGTTGATGACCCAAGGGTTCTATTGAGATGCGAAAAACTACAGGTAAAGAGGAAAAGAAGAGGAGGAACAGGCTCCTCTCAGTCACTGTTTGGCAGGAATATATCCAGCCAGCGGCGGTACGTACCGCCAGGCAGCGGTAAGTCGTCTATGCGTTGCCATGCCCTTGTACCTATGTACCCATGCCGTAACAGAGCCGTAGCAGCGGCCTGGTGGGTAAGGCCGCAGCGCTGTCCGCGCGGTCAGCATGGGGTCCTTGTCCATCGACTGGAGCCGCTGTCCGAAGCGATAGTACGCCGCTTCTAGTGCGATTCGTGCCGTTGGGACCCCTGCGTCCCTGTATAGCCGTGGCTGCCGGCGTTGTCCTCCATACAGGCAGAACAGCCCGTATCGCTTCTCTTAAGACCCGGTCTATCTCATCCATGTGCGCTTCTTGCCGGGTTGCCACTTCCGTACTGCGTTCTTTGCTAACGATCTTTCGGGTCTTCGTGCGCCCCCCGTACCATGCCTCGGCCCCGTAGGTGAGAATGGGAAGAACGCAGGTAAAGATGGCTTTCCGGAGGGCTCTTGGCGGAGGGACTCGCTGGGTGTTGGCTAGGCTCCGGAGGTGTCGTACGACGTTCCGCGCTTGTGCCGCTTTCCTCTTCACGTGCTCCGTGAACCGAAGCTTCGGGTCGAACCATACGCCGAGCTATCGTACGGGCTTCTCTAAGGCGTGCACCGTGAGGCCGTGGTCTCTTGCCGAGACACTCGGAAGTCCCTCCTGGTTCTTTCCGCATGTAAAGTGGGGCAGATCACTCTTCTCCGGGTCGATCGCGACCTTGTTTTCTCGGCCCCAGTTAAGGACGTCGTTTAGGTCGTTCGATAGCTGTCGTGCGTTCTCCTAGAGTGACTTGCTTTCTCGGTAAAAGCATATAAGTTAGACCACCACTGCTCGGGCCACCCCCTTAATGGGCCACCTAAAAAGCATCACCAACCTCAACAACCCCAACACAGTCACTAACAAATAGCACGGTAACTAGCGCTTGTAAAAATGAGTAGAATATACCATGCTACTCCTCTTTCAATTAAGCATTTTATAACATGTTGTCCGGCCACGAAAAGAAGCTGCGTGTTGCCGCTAGAGCCCACCGAAATGGCCTATCTGTGCGAGCCGCGGCCATCAGACATGGAGTATCCAGAACCACCCTACAGCGCCATTTGGACGGCGGTGTTTCGCGCCGTGAGGTCTCTCAGAAGCGTCAGAACCTATCCCCAACCACTGAGCGCTTTTTAGTGCGCTGGGTCAAGTTACAGACCAAGCTAGGCTATGCTCCTCCACACTCAAGGTTCCGTCTGTTCGCCATGAGGCTATCCCAAGCTTCAGGGGGGCCCTCAGACCCTCGGAACACACTAGGTCCGGAGATTCCTGCGGAGACATCCAGAGTTGAAGACTTTGCGAAGCGTACGGTATGACTGGAAACGTGCCAACGCTGCATGTTCCGTCAATATCGTTCAGTTCTTCGACCGGCTGGATGACCCCCTTATGTCGGCTATCCCTCCTACTCACACTTACAACGCCGACGAGATAGGGACGATAGTCGGTATCGGAGATGCTCCCCTAGTTATTGGACCTTCTGACCTTAAGGAGGTCCTCATTAACGACCCCCTTAATAGAGATTGGGTGACTATTGTGGAGTGTGTGTCTGGCGATGGCCGAGCCCTCTTCCCCTTAGTTATCTTTGGCGGCAAAAACGTCCAACAGCAGTGGTTTAACGACGAGATGTTTAACGACGACGACCTCAAGCAGTGGAAGTTCGGCTCTAACGGCTCCGGCTGGTCAAGCAACGAGATAGCGCTACGTTGGCTACGTGAGGTGTTTCTTCCGCAGACGAAGCCCCAGGATTCTCGACATTGGCGCCATCTGATTATCGACGGCCACAACAGCCACATCAACGAGCCTTTCCTTTTAGAGTGCCTCCAATCGAAGGTCTGGTTGAATTTCCTTCCGGCGCACTGCTCACAGATTCTCCAATCACTTGACGTCGGCCCTTTCTCAGTGTTAAAGCGGCGGTTCCGGTCCATCCTACGTGCCACTTGCTATTCTATGATGGCCACAGTTGCCGACAAACCAGAGTTCGTGGCGGCCTGGAAACGGGCTCGGAGTGAAGCCCTCACGAAGGAGAAAATCCTTCGGGGCTGGGAGTCAACTGGCATCTATCCAAGAGACCGATCTAAGGCGCTTAATAGCAGGCTAGCTATGCAGGCTGATGCCATGACCGCAGACGCACCAGACCGGCCGAAAACACCAGACAGATCCCTCCAGGCTTCAGAAAACCATCTCCAGACTCCCAAGAACAGCAAGGACCTAAGGGAATTGGAGACATCTGTGTTGGCAGAGGATGGCCTACCGCAGACTGCCGGGGTCCGCCGCATGAGCCGTCAGGTCCAGAAGGCCCTTGACACTCTCAACGCTACTATCGTGGGACTGCAATATAGCCAGGAGCAATTGAAGGCTGCATTAGAGAGACAGAGACCTCGAAAACAGCGCAGAGTTCTCCCTAGGGCCCAGCAAGCCTTCGTTGACATAGCAGACATCCAACAAGCTAAGGATCAGCTGCAGGACGAGGCTGAGTCTCAGCGCCCGCGGCGCTCTATGCGCCGCCAGCCAAATAGACGGTCGGAATCGCCCCAAATTGAACCAAACCAAGACGAGGAGATAAAGCATGTCGAGGAAGAGATACGCGTTCAATTTTAGCTATAGAGGCCTCATGGTGGCTGCAAAACACCATAGTGAATAGAGTGGTGTTGATATTCTAGTGACGTGGCCCATACAGGGGGTGGCCCGTTCAGTGGGGTGCTAACTTATCATCCGCATATCCGAATCGGTGTCTTATGTCCTCGAGTAGGATGTCTGCGATGTATAGGAGGAAGAGGATAGGGGAGGCGGGGGAACCTTATGGCAGGCCGCATTGGATCGTTTGTGGTGCTGTTATGACATCCTCGAGTCGAATCCGCACTTGTCTTTCTTCCATGAAGGAGCCCACGAACTTAACTAGCGGTGTGGCCCAGCCCTGTTGTCTTATACGAAGCATAAGCCGCTTCTTAAGCGTTGCATCGAATACGCCTTTCACATCTAAGGTGAGAATCGAGGCTATACGCCTAGTCTCTAGGGAGTGTTCAATCTCGTGTGTTAAGCAGGCAAGGAGGTCCGAAGCTGCTCGTGTCGGCAAGGCGCCCGCTTTTTGTGGGCTGACTACCTTATATAGGAGTGCTGTGTTGGCGATCCGCCTCGCGACGAGCCTTTCGAGGCCTTTCCCAAGACAGGAGAGGAGGGCGATCGGTCGCCAGGAGCGAGGGTTTGAGAGGTCTTTCTTGTTCGGTTTCCGTAACATCACGACCTCGGCTGTTCGGAATGGGCGTGGGGGGTGGCCAATCCGTAAGCAGGCCTGGAAGAGGGATCATATCGGCTCTTGGACGGCATGCCAGCACGCTTTAAGTAGCCTTACCGAGATGCCATCGACTCCTGGTGAGGTGCTTTTCACCGCAATCGTGGCGGCTGTTAGCTCCTCTCTGGAGATGTAGGTGTCCCAGGGAAGGGCGCGCCGCGGTATTGTCGGGATCTCAAGAGGGTCGCCCTCGAGGTCTTCGGCGTCCGTGAACCGCTCTAGGAGGGCCTTACGGAGGGTGTGTGCCTTCTCTTCCGTGTCTTCAATCGTCTTGTCCCCAATAACGATCGGGGGCGATGGAATGGCCGGCTGTAGCTTATGCCACTGAACCACCTTGTATAGGTCTTCGTCTGACTGGATCGAGTCGATTCGCTGCCGCCAGTACCTCCGCTTCTCTTGTCTCACTACCGCGAGGAAATTTTTTCGCTCTTCGAGGTGTCTCCAATCCCCTTGGCAATGTCTTCTTGCTCGCCGGAATGCGTCCCGGGCCTCCCGACAGGTGTCGGTCCACCATGGTGCGTCACGGCCGTCTTTAGCAGGTTGTTTCCCGACCGTTTCTAGCGCTTTTCGTAAAAGGCTCAGGATCTCTGTCGCCTGCAGGTCCAGCTGGTCTGTCGTAGGTGTCGGAGGGAGTGGCGTGCAGCTTTGCAGACCTAGTTCGATAATGCCGGCGAAGGTTTTCAGCTTATTTTCCGGTATGGAGTATCGATACTGCATCCTAGATATGCGACCGTTTGTCACGGCACGCAGTTGGACAAGTCGACAACTGATCGTATATTGACTGAGGATAGCAACGTGAGGAAGAAGAGAAGGAAAACACGATGGCTCTGGCAGTCTCAAGGTATCTAAGTACCCTGAGACGCACAGGCCCTCCCTTCTGCCAGTGTCCACCACCTGTTCCATCAGTGTACAGTTGCCAGCGCCGTCACAGCTGGTTTTTGGGGTGCCTGAAAGTGGGGGGTGCCCGAAAGTGGGGGGTGCCCGAAAGTGGGTACTTGAACTTAGGGGCAGAGAACACGAGACGAGAGAAGAGGCTGGAAGGCTGGATGTCGAGTCGGAAGGTCAGAGACATGATGAGCCAATAAGGCACGGGGTGGCTTCTATAAGCTAGCCACGTCACATATCCCCTGGGAGATAAGTAGATAAACCACGGTACCAGCGGTTCTACGAAGACGTTAAACAATATAAAAAAAGAAAAAAAAGAAAACCAATATTAAAAAAATAAAAACAATAACACACATACACACACACACACACATACACACACGCACCTCCAGTTCTTGATCCAAGATGCTCTCCACGCATCAGATTTTAACCCTAGATTTTCTCCGCGGGCGCCCGCGGCGTTAGGTAAACATTCAGCGGAGGCTTGTCCCACAGCCCAAAGGTTTTACTGTCTGTGATCCAGTTACGGCTTGATTCATCCAAGCGCCAATCAAAGACCCAAACCATACGTGCCAGGATAAGGCGCATCTCGGCTTCCGCAAGACTGCGGTTAAAAACTCCTGTTAGTCCGGTTCCATGGTCAAAACAGTGGCGCAAAGGAGGACAGGACTCACTTCCGTCCGATACAAGCTCGTGGGCCAACCGAGAAGGGCGTTACGGCATCCAAGCGGTCGTTAGCGAAGCGTTGGTTGGCGCCGAGCCAACGTTCGGGGATGAACTCGCTTGTATGAGCAAAAGAGTTTGGGTCGTGAAAAATAGCCCACTGATTAGTTTCCAAAACCGTCTGATGTGGGCAGTAGGTTGGTCAGCTTAGGCTTAGGCCAAGGTGGTATAAAAGGCGAGGACCCACGTCTTGCGGAATTTCAAAGCCTGCAACTACAGTAGGTGCGCCCTTCGGTGTTATACGCATCGAAGCCGCAGGCACAGCCGGGTACAGCCTCATGCTCTCATTTAGGACGGCCTGCAGGTATGGCAGCTTGTGGGTATTGGTAAGGTCCATGTCGTCTGCGGACGCAAAAGAGGAGCGGATTTCTTCGTCCAGCTTGGCACGCTTTTCGGGGTTCATGGCCAGGAGGTACGAGGCGCCCGAAAGTGTCGTAGCCGTTGTCTCAGAGCCTGCACCGATCAGGACCATAGCGTTCTCGGTCATCTCGTCAAAGCTCAAAGCCTGTAAACACGTGTAAGTAACAGTCTGCTGTCGTAATACTTGCGAATCGGCCATGAAGCTAAGAAAAACTTACGTCGTTTCCCTTCCTAGTCCCTTGGAGCATCTTCTCGATGAAATCTGGACGAGCAGTGTCCATATCCAGCCGTTTGCGCACTTTCTCCCGAGATAGCTGCCTGTTCTCAGCCAGTTTATAGCGCACCTCTTTAGGAATGAGCCAAGAGGCTAGAAGCAGCCCCAAAACACCATAGCGGCTCAATTCACTCGCCATGTTAGCCTCCTTAACCACGGAGAAGACTATATCCACCCAAGGATGGTAGGTAGCGCTATCCAAGCAGCCAAAGGGCTCGCCGAAGCTGAGATCGCCAATGATATCGAAGGCGCAAAAGTTGTACCACTTCGTGAGATCGACTGGGCGTTTGTTGCTATTGCACTCTTGAAATAAACGCGTGAGGAATTTGCCAACGTATTGGTGGATCAACCCCTCCTGCTCTGACATAGCCGACGCTGAGAATGCATGCGATAAGATACGGCGAAACCGAGCGTGCTGGTCTCGGTCTGGGCCCAGGATGTTGTCCGCGTGAGCGGCCCAGTAAACAGTATCCTTAGTGACTTCATGCTGGCCGGCCTTGCGGTGGCCTCGTGAGTCCTTTAAGGCATCCGGATGGCGGATCGAGATGGAATTTGGCGATGTTCTAACAATAGGGCCATACGTGTCATGCAGTTCGATAATGGTTTGGTGTCGGTGACCAGACAGGGAGTCCAGGGTGTAGGGTATCCGCGTCATGCCTCGAAGCTTGGGGCCGGGGAAACGCCGCAAGGGGTGCAGGAAGAGGTTATGTAGGCAGTGCCCGATAAGCCAGGCAACACCAAGGCCGATGGCCAAGGCAACCAATCGGCCAGTGGTGGCGAGGAATGGATCATGATGGTTGAACGTACCAAGCATGGACAGGAAAACAGCCATGGCAGCGGTTAAAAGGGCCGGCCTAGAAAAGAGGCACAGGATGGAATAAACGAAGCGTCGGCAATCATGGTTTTTTTTTCTCACCATATGCCTATAGCCTGCGTAGTACTTATACCAAAGACCACCTGCAGTGATGAAGAGGGCGAAATGGCACTTGTAAGTTCATCACCCGCCACATGGGCCAACTTAGACTTAGGCCACCAACAAAGTATTGAAATCCTCCACATTGTCAATAGCTTTACTGATTGATAAAACAGCGACTAAAACTCTAGTAGATAGATTAATTAGACTACTCTTATCGGCTTTTAATTACGTATCTATTAAGTGCCTTCCAACTGCACGAAACGCATAAAAGTAGCCATTTTCGCGCACAGAAACGGCGTAGCTATGCGCGCCGCTACTAGGAAATACTCTATCCCTGGGTCAATGCTCTTGCGCTATATTGACGGTGGATAGACTGTCTGTAAGGCTCACAAGAAACAGCAGAACCTATCACCACGCCAGGATGCCCATCTCGTGCGGTAGGTTAAGACGCAGACCAAGTTAGGCTTCCCGCCGCTTTACTTAAGGTTTACGGTGTACGCTTCAAGGATCTCTCGAGCGTCCGGATGTCCTAAGACCTTTAGGAGGCACTAGATACCTTCATGGGCCTCCGGAAGGAGCCATCCTAGAGGGACGACTGCAAAACCAGACGCACCTCTAACCAGACCAGATGTCTCTGCAAGCGCCCCCAGACAGGAGACAAGAAAAGCTTTGGAGAAAGTGAAACTTACCACGCTCTGCGCGACGACAACACATCCCAATTCAGCATCCTCCACGCCATGATGTAGCTGCGCATCCTGTGTAACCACGGAACGCACCAGAACCTGTTGAACTGGAAGAACCAGCAAAAGACTGGAACGCCTTGGACGCGCGGGAGGCCCTCCGCCGGAGATGGCGCCGTGGGCCGGGAGCGGGCCTGCGACGGTTGCAAAAGCACCGACCCGGCCTTTGGATCTTCCGGAACCAACGACTCCATGGAAGACTGCCCACGTGCGCTATGCCAGGATTGCTTGAAGGACAGCAACATCTACTCACATCACAAGGGCGAGATTGTGAAGTATTGCCCAATCTGCCGCGATTTTCGCACATCGTTGGAGAGCGCCGCCATTCAGGCCAGAGCAGCGGACACGGACGGGGACATCACGATGGTTGGGGGAGCCGGAGACAGCGAGACCCACGCTTCCCGCAACAAGAACTATTTCCCGGGGTTGCGGAATGTCGACAAAAGTCAACTGTCTCCTACAAGATCTGAAAAGTCACCCTCAAGGAACAAAGAGGTATGCTTCGTCTTTGTCTCTCTCCCTTCTTTTTCTTACTATTTATAGAGGTCGCAAGTACTGGCTGACGTCTTTGCAGCATCGTGTTCTCTTGCTGCACACGGACACTCGACCTCATAAAAGCACACCTGAAAAATAACGAGATCGAGCATCTGCTAGTCGAGGGAAACACCATTCTCTCTCAAAGGCAAAGGGACACAGAGCAGTTCGAAGCCGATGCCACAATCCGGGTTCTGCGGACAATGACGGGCACCGGGTAAGTCTTTACGTTGAGCCAAGCCCGGCTCTTCGCGTTGCCTGGACTGACGCTGTGTCGTGGTTGAAGGAACGAGGGATCTATTGACGACCCGAGGGTTTTATTGAGATGCGAAAACTACAAGTGATGAGGAAAAGGAGATGAACAGGCTCCTCTCAGTCACATTCTAGCAGGAATATATCCAGCCGGCGGCGGTACATACCGCCAGCCAGTGGTGTAAGTGGCTCCCATGCCCTTGTACCTATGTACCCATGCCGGGAAGGTGATCGAGAGCCTGCTGGCGCAACGGCTAGCCAGCTTTGCGGAAGAAAACGGGCTGCTCCCGGACGAACAGATGGGGAACCGGAAAGGCCGCTCCACGGAAACAGCCTTACGGTTGCTAACGGACCTAGTCCGCACAGCCTGGAAACATGGAGGCGCAGCAACCCTTCTATCGCTGGATATTTCGGGCGCTTTCGACTCGGTCGACCATGGAAGGCTCCTCGCTAACCTGCGAGCGCTGAGGGTCCCTATATGGACTATTAGCTGGATCCGAAGCTTCTTATCTAACCGGTCCACTACGCTATTATTCGACGGCCAGGAATCGGACGAGATCCCAGTCCCAGCAGGCGTCCCGCAGGGCTCACCCCTATCGCCTATCCTCTTCTGCCTTTATACAGCCGGTCTCTATAAGGCCCTCCGCGCTATACCAGGGATAGCCACTATAGCCTTCGCAGACGACACAAACCTCGTGGGCTTCGGCTTAAACCCACAGCAGACCTGCGAGCGACTAAAAGCCGCTCATAGGGTCTGCAAAGAATGGGCAGTCAGCCACGGCATGACCTTTGCAGTCCAGAAATATCACCTAGTCCACTTCTCTCGAAGACGGAAAGGTCCGGACACAAAGATAGCCTTAGAAAGTCACGAAATCGAACCAGAAGACTCCTGCCGCGTCCTTGGCATCCAGGTGGATAGACGTCTCCGCTGGGACGTCCACATCCAGTCGATATCGAAGAAGATGGCGACGCAGGTCTATGCTCTAGACCGGATAGCCGGCTCGACATGGGGCGCGTCTCTCCAGCGAGCCCGCCAAGTCTATACAGCCGTCGTACGGTCTGCGATAGGCTATGGAGCTTCAGAGTGGCACCGCCAGATCTCGAAAAATAGAGCCAAGGCACTCAACGACGTCCAGACAGAGTGCCTCCGAAAGGTCACAGGAGCTTTCAAAGCCACGGCCACCGCAGTACTAGAAACGGAAGCTTACGTGTCCCCCCTAGACACGTGGCTCAACAGAAGGGTGGCGGCATCGGAAGAGAGGCTCCAACAGCCGCGTATCGCATCACTCATCCAAGCGAGATGCGATAGCGCAGCTAGATGGATCCTAACAAGACCGACTCGCCGGCGCAGACCGAAAGGCCCCGACGCTCCCGATCGTAAGAGGTGGCTAGACGAATGGCTAGCTGGAGACTCAGCACATAAGGCTGAGGAGAGAGACTGGCTCCAAAGATGGCAACAAGCGCAGCAAAATCGAACAGCACGAACCCCGGCAGCAACTAAGATGCCGCCAGACAAGCACGTCCTCAAGCTCCATAAGGGACTCTATAAGGCCGAGAGCTCCATCCTCGTCCAAGCGAGGACTGGCAAGATTGGGCTGCGAGACTTCCTTTTTAAGCGTAGGGTCCCAGGCTTCGACAGCCCCTGGTGCGCCACCCAGCTCTCGCACGACAGGCTGGGCCCGCACGGTTCTCCGGGTATCGTACAGATCGACGTTGTTACCGTCGACGCACAAGAGCTGCCACTAGACGTCTTGATGGGCAAGGTGATGGTGGGCGCTGCCGTCGTTCGTGTGAGGGTGGGGAAAGCTTGGGACGACGAGCTCGTTACACTGCTCATCGTGGTGGGATCAACGGCATCCATCTCTGTTATGGCACTGGGAGTCAGTAACATTCCAGATTTGGGGTTTCCCGATGTAACGGTGCAGGCCAAGTCCATGAAAGGGAGCCCATCATACTTCCATCATGGCTTCGGTGGCAAGGCAGGAGAAGAATATACTTACGGGACCAGAGCCCATCGACAGAAGTGAATATAGAGGCGGCGGCAGCAGCGTCAGGAGCATATATGCCGGTCTCTAGGGCCTTGCTGTTGTCCTGGGTCCGCGTGATAATAATAGCAGATCCGGTGCTCGTGGATGACGTCGTCGTCGTTGTCGTCGCTTCATCCTTAACATCATAGCCGAGGATGATACTGCTGGTGGAAAAGACCCGCGTCGCCGTGGTTGTTATCACAGTTCCCGATGTCGAGACGCCGTACGACGTGGTCGTGGCCAGGAGGGTGGCGGATTGCGTCTCGTAGGATGTGGGCTCCGACGAGTAAGTCGGCACGTGGTCATTGGCAATGGTGAGCGTGGGCCAGTCGGGAAGCGTGCCCTGGATCGTGACCCAGGGCGGCAACTCGATGCCGGCCGGTGGCCCACTGCAGATGCGTTAGCCAAGTCATGTGCAACGTTGGGGCCCGGACCAAAGAAACCGGCTTACCGGGGGTAGATGCCGGGCGGCAGAGTGAAGCCCTAGCCACCAATGATGGGACCGTCATCCCAAGAGATGCAAATCTACCCGTAGCGCGTCAATTACTACTTTTAAGTGCGCCATCTCTCCTCTGGCACTCACAAAAAAGAACCAGGCGCGGCAGGGAATGACGGGCGTGCCATCGTCGTCGGCCTTGGGCTCAGGGACCTCTGTTTCAACAGGCTTAACCGTCACAGCGGGCCAAGTCGTGTATGTCACTAACGGACCATCTGTCGTGGTGCCTGTGGTCTGGGTCGGAGGCGGAGCCGTGGTTGTCGTCTCGGTCCGTCCAGTAGTTCCGGTTGCAGTTGTGCCTCCGGGTCCGGTAGTCGTAGCCTCCGTGGTCGTCACGGTACCTTCGTTTTTGTAGTTCCTGTCGTTTTCGTGGTTCCAGTTTCCGAGGCGTTGTCAGTGGTCGCGGACGTTGTAGTTCCCATTTCAGTTGTTGCCGTCACCGTCGTTCCGGTCTCTGTAGTACCGGTTGTCGTTGTTCCAGTCTCCGTCGTTCCGGTGTCCGTGGTACCTGTTGCCGTTGTTCCAGTCTCCGTAGTGCCAACCTCTGTAGTTCTAGTTGCCGTGCTTCCGGTTGCCGTTATGCCGGTCTCGGTAGTGCTGGTTTCTGTTGTTCCAATTACCGGTGTCCCAGTCTCTGTAGTTCCGGTTGCCGTGGTTCCGGTATCTGTAGTTCCAGCTCCCGTTGTCGAGACTCCCGGAATGTCACTGGTAGTATTGATCGTGGCTCATGGGCCTCCATCTGTAGTGGTAGTGCTGGATGTTCCCCCAGTTGTGGTCGACGGTTCGCTTGTGTCAGTCGTTGTTGCTCCTGGGCCGTCAACCGTGGTCGTTGTACCAGGTACCCCATCCGTGTTCGTTGTTATTCCAGTGCCATCTGCTGTATTCGTGGTGCCGGGGTCTCCATCTGTCGTGGTAGTCACAGTCGTAGTTGGGCTAGAGCCAGGATCCGTAGCGGTCGATGGCTCGGTCGTTCCATCTGTGGCGGTGGTATACCACCTGGGGCGGACGTACCACCAGTTTCAGTCGTCGTAGGAGGGCTTCCCGGAGAGGTTGAGGGACCACCAGTCTACGTAACCGAAGGCATACCGCCATTAGTGGAACTGGGGGGAAGGGAAACGCCTGAGGTTCCGCTGGGTGTTCCTCCTGGTACGCCCGGCGGCCACCACCACGGCACACAAGCACCATCCGCTCTGCATTTTGTTCCAAAGTTGCAACATCCAGTCTGACCTTGAAGAAAGTTAGGCCTAGATTTAACTGCCATGGGGAATGCAGGCATGAGGATTAGGTGCGTATGCGATGACGTGCGTGCTGATATACGTCCTAGGGCGGATACTGGGCTCGGGATCACTCACAGTAAGTTGCGCCTATCCATGGAGAGAGGGCCACTAGGAACTCGTAGTCAGATTCAGTCATGTATTTGTGAGGCAAAGCATACCAAAGCCGCAGATATGCTTACCACCACCAGGCGTACTGCAACATGCTTCGCCTAGTAGCCACAAGGTACAGGCAATAAATTCCTGTCCTCGACTGGCTTCGAAAGTACAACAGGCAGGAGCGTGCCCAGGAAGAGCAGTTCCAGTGACCCAAGCTTCATGTTGATTCCGAAGATGAGGCTGGGCCCCGATTAAAACGAAAAGACAAGCAGTGTCTACCAGATTGTCTGGGCAGAAATTGCAAGGGAGGTAAAGGGATATAAATGTGTTGGTGCCAGGGGGCAGCTGGTTACGGAGTGAAAGCCTGCCTGTGATGGCGTCGTGGAATATTTCATCCAAGCTGCCTATTATACATTTTGTCAGCCTCCTAATTATACATTGGACGTCGAGATTGAGCGTGTTAGCTATGCTGAAAACGGCCTAAACGCCGGCCCCACCCGATAACCCGGCCGTGGTCCCCGTGATCACAATTCAAGTGGCGTGTAGAAGTGAGACTATTCCAGGCCCTTATACACCATCCCCGGATTATCTCTTGTTAGTGCTGAGAAGCTGTGAATGATTCTCACCTACGGATTTATCAGATTCCTTCTCTAGGATCATCGTTTAAGCTTTCCTATAGAGAAGCTGTGAATAATTTTTACCGACAGATTTATTTGATTCCTTTTCTGGCATCATCGTTTAGGCTGTCCTATAGAGCAGCTGTGAATGATTCTCACCGACGAATTTATTAGATTGCTTCTCTAGGATCATCATTTAGCTATTGATGCGTGCCACCACGGGGGGGGGACAATAACCTAGTCTGCTAAACTGGATACCGTGGACATACATAGGCTATTAAGAGCAGGATCTGTCAACTGGCAGGTCCCCTTCCTTTTACGCATCAGATTCCTAGCAGCGGCGCGTCGCCTTGGCCTGTTGTTTTTGCACGCTGCTCCCCTGGAGTCACCGCGTCGGTTTGCTTAGCTAGCCGGCTATTGAGAGCCTTAGAAGGGTCTCTTGGAAAGGTTCCAGTAGACTCCCAGCCCTTTCGGATCTTCTGCCTCGTCGGGGCTTTATTCCGAGTCTGTTTCCAAGCTTCTAGGAACTCTGGCTTGCCAGCAACGGTCGCCATCATCGAATAGCAGGTCGCACGAAGTATGGACCGGAACCTGCGCTTCAACACACTGAAAGGGCCCACGTCAAAGGACTGAAGGATCTGTGAGCAATGCGCCGGAAGGAAGTTGAGCCAGAATCTCGATTCGAGACACTCTAAGAGTAAGGGCTCGCTGGCGTGGCTATTATGGCCATCGATAATGAGGTGACGCCACTGGCGATAATTGGCAGGCTCTGTGGCCGGCAAAAACACCTCACGCAGCCAGCGTAGTGCGACATCATCGCTTAGCCAGCCGGAGTCGCTGGAGAAGAATTTCTAATCGTTGAGGTCATCGTCTTGTAGCTTTTCGTTCTTAAACCACTGCTGCTGGACGGTTTTGCCTCTGAAGATAACTAAGGGGGAAACCGCTCTGCCATCTCCGGATACATACTCCACAATGATGACCCAGTCTCTATTAAGGAGGTCGTTAATGAGGACCTCCTTGAGCTCAGCTCGTTCGATAAATAGGGGAGCGTCACTAACACCGACCTGAGTCACTATTTTGTCGGCGTTATATGTGTGCTCCTCTGGGATAGCGGCCATCAAGGGGTCGACCAACCGTTGGAAGAACTCCTCGATATTGTTGAACACGCTGCGTTGGCGCGCCGCCAATCGTACCGTACGCTGCGTAGAGTCTTTAACTCTGGATGGCGACCAAGAAAACGGCGTACCCAGTGTGCTCTAAGGGTCTGAGGGCCTTAAGACGCCCTAGAGAGCCTCGCCGTATAGCTATGGAACCTTGAGTGCGGCGGCGCGAAGCCGAAATTGGTCTTTGTGAGGACCCCGCGTACGAACTGTTGCTAGGACGTTGGCGATAGGTTTTGCTGCTTTATATGAGCCTCACCGATGGTCTGACCGCCGTCGAGGTGGCGTTGTAATGTGGATCTAGAAACGCTATACTTCCGAGCGGCGGCTCGGACGGAGCTTCCGGAGCGAACCGTGCGGACGGGCTGCGCGCACCTTTTATCGCGGTCGTAGGCCGTATAGATAGATGCATAATTGAAAAGGAATGGGAATTGTCTATTTGGATTGTCTAGGGGCGTTATGGTTGTTATATAATCTATAAGTGAAGCTATTGGTGTTGAGGAGGATGGCGATAGTTTGTTGGTGGCCCAAGTCTGGGGGGGTCCGAGTGGTGGGTCGCCACCCTACTCGCTCCAATTCCGCGAACAGCCGGCCCCTCCTTACCATATCCTCTTCTCGATCCGCACTAGGACCCGGCCGCGGCTACACCGGCCCTGCATGTCCCGCAGCTGGAGCACACGGTATCCGGAGCGCAAGCGGTCGAGGCGCACACAGGCCCAGGCCATGGACACATCCCGCGGGCGCTCCTCGTGCCTGAAGGCGAAGGCGGCGAAGGCGAGCTCGGGCACGATGCCGTCCACGTTGAACACATCGAGCGTCGCGCCGCCGAAGTCGGGCGCCAGGCCGCGCTGTGGGAACGTCCGGTCGCACATCTGCGCCGCCCCGCCGCCCGGGAACGGCAGCTGCTGCTTGTGGTCGATACCGCTGCGCCGCAGCACCTCGTACGGGTGCGGCACGGCGTGCAGCTCGAGCGTCGCGTACGGCCGGACCCCACTCGCGTCGGCGCCGTCGAAGGGCGCCGGCAGGTCCTGGGCGGCCAGGACGTGGACGGCGAGGCGTGACAGCATGCGGTTGCGCGGAGTGAGGCGCTGCACGTCCGGCTCGTAGGCCTTTTCCTTTTCATCGCCGGTGGCGGCCGAGCCCAGGCGGCTCGCCGGCATCTGCGGGCCGCGGTAGCCGTCGGGCTTGCGCACGAAGCCGCCTGTGCCTGCGAACATGGCCTCATTAATCATGCGACCTGTGGCGTCGTCGATTGTCGTCGTCGTCGGCCAGGGCTGCAACGCCGCTATCTGTACGCCCTTCTGCCAGTGGCCCAGTGGGCTGCTCGAGTTCGAGCCCGGCACCAGTGGCGTCGTCTGCATCAGGAAGTGGCGGTTGTGACGGAACAGCTCCACGGGCCGCGCTGCGTGCACCTGGGCCAGCGTGGAGTCAGCAATGGCGAAGACGTGCGTCGGCGAGGCCGCTTCGGGTTGGTCTAGTGAGGCGAATGGGACCTCGCGCGTGTAGACGGCGAGCTGCAGGAGCGGCTCGATAATCTGGATGCCCGGCCCCTTCTTCTCCGCCTTCTTGCGGAAGAGGCTACTGAAGTCGGACGTCCGGACGAGGTCCTCCTCGGCGTGCGGCGGCTTGACCTTGATTAGGATCTTGCGGCGCAGCTCAGCCGGCGTAGGCAGCACGACGATTTCGGACTCGGCGGCCGCCGGGACCAGAAACTCGGCCCAGGCCTGGTTAATGATGCGCACGACGGCCAGCTGCTGCGGCGGCTCGCAGTGGATGTCGAGGTTCACGACCAGCGGCAGGTCGGTGGCGGCGAAGGCGTGCTCCTTGATGGTCTGGCAGACGTCGCTAAAACGGAACTCTCCGATGGTCGCACCCTCGCTGTCGCGCACGCGTGGTTCGTACTGGTACACGGTCCGCCAACTCTCTCGGATGTCCCGGATGTTGTCAATAAGCCTCTCGTCCTTAGCATGGGCTTCCATCTTGTCCAGGGTCTTTTGTAAGCCGCGGAACCACAGCCGCTGCATCCCCGTCAGCTCCTGTACCAGCTTCTCCGCCTGCTCGTCGCTCTTTTCCTTGCTGGGCACCCAGTCTCCGTCACATATGCTGATTTCGATACTGCGGCATCCATTCCGTAAGGCATCTTTATAGGCATCGGTGCTGAAGCCGCCATTTTCCGAGTCGTTATCTTCGGCGCTGCTAGACGGTCGGGCGCCGATAAGACAGGTGCTGTGGCTAGATTTAATGAAGTAGTTGCTCAGTGGCCACTCCATATCCAAATCATCTGCTGGCGGGGATTGCAGCGCACTGGCGGCCGGTGACCCCATGTAGCGCACGAAAGACTCGAAATCCACTTCATCCCCGGTGAGATGCAGTCTATCGTTGTCTGTGAGATCGGCTAAATGGTCGTTGCCATTCTGGAATTCCTCGAAGAATTTGTCCACCTGGTGGCGAGTCCATTTTGAATCCTCGCCGGCGTGTTGATCGAAGACCTGTCTGAGACTGGAAATCAGTCCCGGCCCGAATGGCTTGCTGTCATTTTCCGGCATACGGCTGTGGACGTCGGCCTCTGCTGTCGAAACAGAGCCGTTCAGATCAGCCATTGTGCTCAACAGGGGGGGAAATAGTAAGTCGGTGGTTGTAGTGGAAGGGGAAAGGGTGGCCGTCATCTGTAGTGTAGTGGTTCCCGTATCTCTCATGCGGAGGGTAGGGATATCATGCGGCTCTAATAAACGTTTCGCGTCACTACATCAACGCTCTATCGTCAATTCAGCCAACTCAACGGCTTCCAACTTCCGGTAGGGCGGCCCGTGGAAGTGGAGTCACAATCGCCGTTCCACCCCGTTGCATTGGCACGGCCACAATCAAACGAGCGGATCCCCGCTGACAGTGGCTAAGTCGTTAGTCTCTGCAGTAGGCGTGGTACGTGTTTTTACATCATGTAGCCGCTCTAATGGACCGCGCCTAACCACTGGCCCCTTGCCCTTTACGGAATGTGGTTCCGCAAAGCTCGGTACCCTCGGGGCCCGAGCCCCACAAAGGTGAGCGGGACGAGAGTGAGACTTTGAGGCCTGGCTAGCCTACGGGGCGGGCTCCTTGTCGTGCGGTCGCCCGACTGTGCTCCCGGGGAGCCACTCAATTGTGGCTCAGCAAGACCCCCTTTGCAATGCAGCCGAGTTGTCTTGGTTAAGTACAGTAGTTACCCTAGTAAGTGAACACAACTCCGGCAACGATTTTCTATCCAGTAAGCAGACACTAGGACAAAATTGTCACCAGTTTGATATTCAAGGCCTAGCTTATATTGGAACCAAGAAACCCAAAACTGTAGGGCGTCTGGTGGAAAGACACGGTCGTGAGGTCAATCCCAAAGGTCAATTAAGTGAGGATACCGTTGATCAAGATGGTCCTCAACGTAGGAAAGCGAAAGAAGCTCAAAATAGTCACAGAGATGAGCGTGAAGTGCAGCACCTCATGGGGAGCATCATCATGGTCAAACACGAGCAAAACGGAAGCTAAGGGGATCTATCACTGCCGAAAGCCTTCTGTATTCCAGTGGTTATTTGATTATGTAACATTTTCCGTCATTAAGTATCTGCACTTGTCATAGCCATCTCAATCCTGACAAGTACCACACCTTTGGTAGGCTTATTCCCGGGGCCCATTAGGCGCACAAGACGGTACCCTGTCCTTAACCGATCCAGCCGAATGCAGGACCATCCCAGAAGCGAATCCCGTAGCCGCTCCTCGTTCATAACCCGAATGATCAGGAAAGACAGCTCGGGCGTGATGGCGGAGACGTCGCCGAGCTGGATGGCGTGCCTGCCGAAATCCGGGTTCAGGCCGTCGGCGGCGGGAGTGCGGCCGGCCAGGGGATGCTCGCGCTTGAGGAGCTGCAGGGGGTGCGGCTCGGCATAGAGCTGGACGTCAATGTAAGGGCGCAGCTCGCCAGCACCACTGGCGAGGGGCAGACCCTGCGCCGCCAGCGCTGTGACGGCGACGCCGTGCAGCGTGTGGTTAGGAATCATGGGCTCGGGCTCGGCGTCTTCACGGCCCGGCTTCACACCACGGTACCCGTCGGGCTTGAGCACATAGCCCTGGGTGCCGGCGAACATAGCCTCGTTCATCATCATGGCCGCGTCCAGCGTCTGCCAATTCAGCGCCGCGAACTGCACGCCGCGCCGCCAGTGGCACGACGGGTCCATGTTGGACGAGTCGACACGCGTGCCGGCCGGGTACGTCCGCATCAGGTGGCGCTTGTTGTGCTTGAAGAACAGCGACGCCTCCTTCTCGAACGCGCCCGGGAATTTAGGCTCCGAGACAGAAAAGATGTGGCCCACCATCTCGACCTCGGGCTGCGCCATGGACTTGTAGGACACGCCGCGCGTGTAGATGCCCATCTCGCTCAGCTCGCGCGTCATCTTGACCGGCTTCGCCTTCTTGGCCGGCGCGCCCTCCTGGGTCACGGCGTCGAGTTCCGTCTCTCGAGTATCCACTGGCGTGAAGTTGTCCCCTCCAGGCGGCACATACTTGACTTTGACGAGGAGCTTCTTGCGCAGGGCCTCGAGCGGTGGAAGCACCTCGGCCGGCTCGTCGGGCAGGTGAAGCAGGAGGCCCTCCCACAATTCGGTCATGGTTGACACCATAATCTCTTGCTGCGGAGGTGAGCAGTGGACTTCGAGGCTGACCACGACGGGGAGATCGCTCGTGATAAAGGCGTGGTCTCGGACCGTCTCGCAGACTTCGCGGAACGGCACATCTTTGGTGAGTGTGTGCCCATGCAGCACGATGGGCTCGACGCCGATCATGGTCGCCCATCTGGCCTTGATATCGGCGCAGTCCGCTTTGGCCTTCTCGCTCTTGGCAAACTTGTCCATGGCCCAGCCGCCTGCTTTGATCATGGTCCGCATCTTCCAGTCCAGTTTCCGCCTGCCTTTATCCTCCTCTCCTAATACCTCCTCGTCTTTAAAGTGCTCTGTGCCGTCCCAAACATCGATCTCAATGCAGCGGCACTTGCGCAGTAAGACGTCCTTATAGGGCTCCGTGCTAGAATCACTCGCCAGCTGGTCTCCGGTGAGATACGTGTTGTGGCTGGAGCTGCAGAAGTAGCTGCCGAGCGGCCATGACAGGTCGTTTTGCGGTAGCGGCGGCGCCTGCACGCTGGCTGCGGGTGAGGTCAAGTACTGGAGGAAGGAGCCATAGTCCAGACCGTCGGCAGCAGGCAAATGCTCAGCCTCTTCGCCCTGGATGTGCTGGAAGAAAGCGGCAGCTTGGTGCTCATCCCATTTTCCGCTGGAGCCTCCATGCGTGGTGAAGACCTCGCTGAGGCGGGCCAGCACAGACTCGTTTAGCTGCATTTCGTCGTGCATTGGTTTGGACATGGCGACAAGTGGGCTTGGGCGGGCGGCTTGCGGCGGAAAGACGCTGATGGGAACATAACGAAGTTTCTCTTATGTGCTTGCGGCGCACATTCGATTGCCAGCCTCGGCCAGGGTCCGCAAGCGTGAAAAGCAAGCGTGCCGACTTCCGTGGACCCATCAGTGGATTTACCTATTTGAGCTGCTGGCAAATTCTGGTCCGGAGAAAGTTGCTGGCTTTTCCGCCGGATGGCTCTGTGGGTTCGGTCTAGTGCCCAGGACCGCGCGTTCTACCCCAATTTAATTGCTCAGCCCCTACATGATACTATGCTAAATACCGGCTACCGGGGTATCCTAGCGCTCCTACTACCACCCCAACTGCTGGTCGTTTAACTGTCAAGCCCTAGCCACATTTCCAGTGCCGGAGCCGCTCCCGCACCACTAGACAGGGCGGCCTCCAGCTAAGCCGATACTGGATATCGGTTGACAAGCGCCATGGTAGTCTGAGCAACTCGGATATCGCCGCTCGCTAGCAAACAGTTAAAATAACAACGTTGGACGGGAAACTACGATTGAAGGCTCGCGCCTCGGTGCCCGAGATCCGCGAACATCCGACCTGCAGCTGCAGCTATGGCCCTGCTGGATTGTGAGAAAGGTGCATCTAATTTCTGTAACTCAAGGAGTAAGCTCACCCCCCTACCAAAGAGCCAACCCCCCAAACGGCCAGAGGTCAAGATGACCTCACGCGATGGCAACAGTACGGATCAATTGAAAGTTCTCAACAACCACAATGGCTACGCACAAGCAGACTGATTCAAGAGACTATGATGCAGTCTCTACCTCAGAATCGACTTCTTCGTCCGATCTGTCTGTGCGGGCAGCTTCAGACTCCGCAGTGACCGTACCCCCTGCATCCTCAGGGGTCGACATCTCCTCGTTGACTTTGCGCACCTCCAGCATCGTCACGAAACGGTCCTGAGCGGCTAGCTGAGCCTTACGCCGTTTCTGAGGCTTCTGGCAATCCAGCGCTGTAGCCAACTTGTCTCGTTCGTGCTTTAGACTGGAGATCTCAGCGGTCGCTTGTTCCCAGGCCTTGCCAGCCTTCCAAAACACCTGGCGTAGCGTTGCGTTGTTATAGACTGGATCAACACCACTAAGGTCCCAGTGGATGACGCTGATCTCACGTGACGTCCTCGGTGTCTTGACCTCCAGAGCAGACATCTGCGACAGCAGAGGGTCCTCCCTTAGCTGCGGAACACACCAATTTGACCCCTCTGGCCTGTCGCGGTCATGCTGCCGCGCTAATCGACTATTGAGCGGCTTACTGGGCTCCCTTGGGTAGATACCGGTCGCTCTCCAGCCTGTGGCAATTTGCTTTGCTATCAGAGCCTCCTTACGAGCCTTATTCCAGGCCTCTAGAAACTCTAGCTTCTTTGGAGTCAGTGTTAAGCTGGTGAGATAGGCGTCACGTAGGTATTTCCGATAGGCTCGCTTTAACACTGAGAAAGGGCCGAGATTTAACGGCTACAGTACTTAAGAGGTATGAGCTGGCAAAAGGTTGAGCCAGACGCGTGCCTCGGAATAGGGCATCATGAACTCCTTAGTGCGGTGGCTTACGTGGCCGTCGAGGATGAGTTGCCGCCACTGTTTAGGGTCCTCTGGAGCCGTCAGAGGCACGAATATCTGCTTCAGCCAGCACAGCGCAATTGAATTGCTGGTCCAGCCAGCCTGTATGGCTTCAAAAGACCAGCTTTCGAAGTCCTGCTCGTCGACCTAGGAGTTGAACCACTGCTATTGAACTGTTTTGCCCTTGAAAATCACCAGCGGAGGTAGCGCGCGACCAGCGAAGGTAGCGCGCGGCCAGCGGTAGAGATTGCTTCTAGAGAGGTCGTCCACTCGCCTCGAGGGGTATCCATGGCGAAGATCTGGCTCATAGCGGCAGGTCCAATGACGAAGGGGCAGTCTCTAAGGCCAATCTGAGCATATATCTCATCGAAGTTCCAGGTGTGCTCTAGTGGAATGCTGGCGACGTCTTCGTGGGCCAGCCTTTCGAAGAACTCCTCAATATTGGCGCGCGAGGCGCCGTTAAGGCGCTGGAAATTCATGCCAGTGGACACCAAGGTCTTGACCTGCAGCCAGCGCTTGAAGAACCGGCGATGCCAGCGTTTTCTAAGTCGGCGGTGGCTTCTAGAGGTGTTGACGATGGACTGGGCGAATCGACGAAAGCGGCCGTGTGTTGGAGCCCAGCCAAGACGACCTTGAAGTAACACCCACGCCACAAGCTGGCGCTCTTGCTTCTCAGTGAGGGCTTGGTGATGCTCCTGAGCATGCCTTTTCAGAGGCTTGCAATTGAATCTGGCAGTCAACTAGTGCCTGGTAACGTTGTATTTCTTGGCGACTGCGCGGATTGATTAACCTTGAGTCACTTAGAGGAGAGCGGCAGCCAGCTGCACTTCATCCATTGATATTGGTATCAAATGAAAGAGCGGAAAACGATTATCCTCGAGATTTTATTATTGTGTTTGTAAAATGTCTGGTTGCTTAAATATTTGGTGTTGAAGGTCTGTGATTGCCTCATCTGTTGTCCGAAACCAGTGGCTGTTTGGGGGGTTGGCTCTTTGGTAGGGGGGTAAGCTTAACGAGCCGATCGGCGGCGTCTGAGCGAGACGCAGGGATGAGCGTCGTGCCCTTGTCCCCCGCTTGCCGAGCCAAGCGAAGCTTCGCTGAGATGCCTGAGCTGGGCGTGGATGCCTATCGGTAGGAACTATTGCTTTGCTCCACCACGGAGGACGAGTGGATCGTCTCCCCGAGGCCACACAGCCAACCCGAATTGATGCGCAGCAGCGCCAGTTGGAGTGCCTCAAAGGACCGGGCCCGGACGCGCAGCAGCCACCTCGCCTGCATGCGGCCTTGTCTTGTTTCGTTGGCTTCCGCGACCGAGGCGGAGCTGAGGAAGAGCATCTGCCACAGCAGCGGCTGCATCACAAAGGCCGGTGTGGACCCCGCCCCAGCTTCTTATTAGCAGTCCATTAGGCTCGACACGCGAGATATCTCGTGCAATACATGTAGATAGACTCTCGCACGCAGGATACCCCTCGGGAGGCGGGACACTTTCCCGATGCGGCGATAATGCAACCACCCATCCACCTATTCATCTCTCTTCTGCTCATTGGGCTCGACATGCGGAATATCTCGTGTAATTACATGTAGATAGACGCTCGCACGCCAGATGCCCCTCGGGAAGCGGGACACTGTCCCAATGCGGCGGTAATGCAACCAACCATCCATCCATCTCTTTTCTGCTACTACTCCAGTCATCGACTCATCACACTTGCTTGCTGACATAACTAATAACCGAGGGACTGAATAAGGGAGGCCTGCTCTCCGAGCGTCGGACACTGGAGCAGTTGGTCCAAACCTAGATGGACCTCTAGCTCGTCATAGATTCCCAGGAGCGCCACGGCGACGAGATTCTCGTTCCAAATGTCGTACATGGATGTCGATGGGGTGGGCATGAGCGCGGCGGCGGTTTGGGCACCTTGACCCGCCAATCCTCTGGCCAGGAGCGTGGCCCAGGCATGGTCGACGAGCTTCCGCGCCTCTCCACCTGCCACGCCGACGTCTTCGGTGGCCAAGGGTTTGGACGACGGTGGCAGGGCGTTGCCTCCCATGGGCAAGAGAGGTCGGCCGGTGTCAACATGGTTGTCGGCGCCACTGGCCCCCAGGGCAGCTCCCGAGGCGGACAGGCTGGCGGCGGTGACGGCGGGGAGGGCGGCGTTCCGGACGTCGGGGAGAGGCACATCGGACCGGGCGTGGCGGCCGAAGTGTTCGAGGGCAACGCAGAGCGACTGCAGCAAGACCTCGGCCTGGGGCCTGCCGATGGTGTCGCGCATGTACTCGAAATCGATGCTGACAAGGCCCTGGGCCGGCCGCGCCGTCGTGATGATCCAAATGGCGGCGGCGTTGCCCGTGGCGCCGCGGGCGCGGAGCTCGAAAGGCAGGTCAGGCAGCACCTCGTTTAACTCGTCGGCCAGCGGGATGTTTTGGTGCTGCACCACCGAGGCGGTACCGAAGAGGGTGCGTTTCTGCGCCGCCGGCCAGTCGGTGGCCTGGTGCATGATGGCGTGCCAGCCGACGTGCTCGTGGTCCAGGCTCTGCGTATACTGCGCGTGCAGAGCTTCAAGGAACGCGGACGTCGTAGTTGTCGTCATTTGGTCAACTCGGGCCCGCACAGGCGTGATGTCGAGTGTCGGCCCCACGGTGCTCTCGCTGTGCGCAACGGGCACCATGCGACCCGAAACCAGGCAGCCAAAGGTCACATCGTCGAGGTGCGAGTGCTGCGCGAGCACGACGGCCCACGCCCCCTTGAGGATCGTGGCGAACGTGTAACCCGAGCTGGACAGGTCCGCCATGGGCACCAGCCGCGTCAGCACCGCCACCGCCCCGTTGTTGGCCGTGGCCGCCGCGTCCGTGATGACTGGCGTCAGGCGCGAGCCCTGCAACAGCTGCCGCCAGTAGGCTAGGGACGGCTGCTTCGGCAGGCGCTCTATGCTGTTGGAGTAGGCGTGGAAGGGGGCCTCGGCAGGCAGGGTGTCCAGGCTGCGCCGGCGCAGGGCGTCCGTGAAGGTGCGCAGGAGGGAGGGGAACGCCAGGCCGTCGTAGTGAGTGTGGCCGAGCCGCATCACGAGCCGGGCCGTGCCCGTCGCCATGGAGCGCACGATGAAGAACTTGGTGGGGTTAGCAAGGGCGGCCGGGGTCAACCGGCGCGACGCCTCCAGCTCAATCAGCTTCACGACGAAGCCATCGAGATCCGCCGTGTCGGCGTGGAGCAGCTCCACGGCGGCGTGCGCCCGCGTCGGGGGCAATACCACCTGCCAAAGACGCCCCTCGGCCACTTTGAGTTGGGTGCGGAGGATGGAATGGTGAACCACGAGCTGTCGACACGCGGCACGGATGCTCTGGTAACTAAACGTCTCTAGGAAGTTGAGGCTGAAGTAGTTGACGAACCCCCTCACGCGCAGGTGGGCGAACTCGTACGCCAGAATCTGGTGAGTCAAAGCCGGTGCAATGATGGCGTCGCTTCCCAATGACGCATCGCCCAGAATCTTCTGCCGGAGGTTCTCATCGAATTCCTCGCATGGTCCGGCGCTCATTGCAGCCTCCGCATCTTCCATCGCGTCTCCCGTGCGCGGCTCGATGTGAAGACAGAGGTCTGCCAGCACGGGTCGTTTGAAGATATCGGAAACACGTAACGTGATACCCTTGGCAGCAGCGATGGCTATGAGCCGCATCGCGCTGATGGAATCGCCCCCGAGCCGGAAGAAATTGTCGCGTCTGCCGATCTCGCCGACGTCGGTATTGAGCATTTGCGCCCAGGCCGCGGCCATCTTCTTTTCGAGGGTACTGCAAGGGGGCTCGTGGAGACTCTTGGCGCCGCGGAGGAACCGCAGCGTGTCGACGGGGATGGACTCGGCGAGCTCTTGTAGCTTCTTGCGGTCCCGCTTGCTGGAAGTATTCAGTGGTATCGCACTCAAGGGAATGTACAGCGACGGGACCATGTAGAAAGGAAGCCTTTGGGTGATGGCAGTGGACACCTCGCTCCAAGACTCGGCAAGCCGTTGTACCTGCTTGCTCTCGAGGGCGGAGCCGATAAGCAACGGGCCCAATCCATTGTCGGATGCTGGCGCGACATTGCCGGGGGGCACCACGAATGCCACCAAAGCGACGGCATCTCGACTCTCCTGAGGAAGCTGGACGATGTCGGCAATGACTTGGTACTGAGGCAAAAGCTCGCCGAGGTGGTGCTCAACCTCGGCCAGCTCGATTCTCTGTCCTCGGAGCTTGGCCTGGGTGTCTTTGCGTCCCATGAAGAGCAAACCGCCGTCGTCGTCGTATCGCACGATATCTCCCGTTTTGTAGCAGCGCCGGGGACCGCTGGTGAGGCTGGGAAAATCGCGCATCCATGCGAGGTTCTCGACGAACGAGGCGCGCGTTCTCTCCTCCTCGCCCATGTACCGCAGGGCTAGACAGGGGCCCTCGATGAGGAGCTCGCCGGGCGCGCCGACGGGCATCAGCTTGTCGGCGTTGTTGGGGTCAACGATCCAGCTGGTGCAGCCGACGGCTTTGCCGATGCGACCCGGCTTGTGGTTGCTCGATTCCAGGACGCACACGACGGTGCACTCGGTCGGTCCGTACCCGTTGCTTACGCGGCGGCCGCTCCATCTCTCAATGTCCCGACTCGTCACCACTTCGGCGCCCAGCGCGATGGCCTTGATTGCGGGGAGCTGCTCTGGCTCCAACAGGGAGGCTACGCGCGGCGTGATGGCCGCGAAGTTGACCGAGTATTTCCGCACGGCCGCATTCAGGTCGAGGTTGCACTCGTCCGTCGAGGGGATACAAACACAGGCCCCCGCCAGGAGCGTGCCAAATATCTCCAGCACGCACGCGTCGAATGTGTACGAGGAGAACTGGAGCACGCGGCTGTTCCTTTCGATCCCCATGGCCGAGCCGTGCGCGAGTGTGCTCGAAATGGTAGCCGAGTGGGGGACGACAACGCCCTTGGGGTTGCCGGTGCTGCCCGAGGTGAAGACGACGTATGCCACTGCGTTGGCGTCCGGAACGTCGCAAGACGGCGGAGGGGCCGCCTGCGCGCTTTTCGTAAATTCCAGAAGCTGGGGGGATATCTTCTGGATGGACAGGTCCGCGAGAGAAGACGACGCCGCCAGCTCTTCGGAGGTAAGCAAGAACTTGATCGACGCCTGCTCGATGATCAAGTTGAGACGGCTGACGGGATGCTGGGGATCCAGCGCCACAAAAGCTGCGCCAGCCTGGAGAATGGCGAGCATCATCACCGGCACCCATTTCGATTTCGTGTGGCTCAGCGCCACGAAATCCTGCTGGGGCCCAGCGCCGACCCCCAAACTGCGCAGGTGGTGGGCGAGGCCGCTTGAAAGCGCCGTCAGCTCGGCGTAGGTCAGATCCCCATCCCACGCACTCACGGCGGGGGCATCTGGTTGGGATTTCGCAAAGGCGCCAATGATGTCGTGCACCGCTGTCTGCGTGGGCGCCTGGTGGCCCAGCGCGTTCCAATGGCGAATGAGCGACACGTCGGCGGGCCCGGCCAGATCCAGCCCAGATACCGGGGTATAGGGGGACTTGAGCAGCAGGGACGCAATGTGGCCGAGCTGGGTCAACATGCGGCGCAGCGACTCGGTGTCGACAACGCTCGAGTCGAACGTGGACGACAGGCGGAGCTGTTCCTTGCCGACGTGGACCTCGACGGCGAGGGGATAGGTCAAGGAGGCCGGAGATTCGGCAGACTTTGGGTGTCTGACCTCGTGGAAAAGCCGCGCACACTCGGCGCTTTCTTCGCTCCATTCAGGCTGCACAACGAAGAGACTCAGGAACTGGCATGCAGCTTTGGCCGACTCGCTCAACTTGGAAATGGCCCGCAGCCCGACTTGCTCAAACGGGATCATCTCGGTCGCTTGGTGCTGCGCCCGCGCGAGAACCTCCTGGACCGTCATATCCTCCTCCCAGCGCAGGCGCAGCGGCACCGTCACGATGGTGGGGCCCATCATGGCCTCAATCATGGGCACCGGAGCGTTGCGGCCACTGAGCGTGGTTCCGAAGACGACGTCGTGGGACCCGGTGTAGGCACCGATAAGGAGGGCATACGCCGTGCGCAGGAGGGTGGAAATCGTGATCCCTTCGGCCGCCTGGGTTTTCCACGGGATGACAATCTCCTCGGCTCCATCGGCTGTGTACTCGGAGACGGGAAAGTTCAGCGCCGGGGGGAACTGCGAGGCACCGGCGCCGTCCAGGTACGACTTCCAGAAGTGGTTCGCCGCCGCAGTGTCCAGCTGTTGCACGTACTGGATGAATCGGTTGAAGGCCGGCGTCCTGGGGGCGAAGAGGTGGTTGTAAGCCTTCGTCACCGCCTCTTTGATGAGCGGCATCGAGCAACCGTCGTAAAGGGCGTGGTGGATGGTCCACACGAAGTAGGCATCAGCGTGCGGGTCCGCCGAGCTGATGAGTCCGTAGCGCGTCAGAGCGGTGCCGAGGTCCATCTTGCGCTGTTCGTCCTCGGCGAGGTAGGCATCCAGAGACGAAGCCGTCCGCCACTCGAGGGCCGCATCGGTTCTTAGCACGGCTTGCATGGTACCGTACGCCTCAAGGTGGACCAAGCGCGTGCGAAGAACGGCGTTCGCGTCCATGACGTGCTCCCAAGCCCGCTTGAAGCGCTCCGTGTTCACGCCCCGGAGGCGGAAGACGTCGCGGACGATGTAGCTTCCCTCCTCCTTAACCGACAACGAGACCAGCCCTTGCTGCAGGGCAGTGGCTGGGTAAAGGTCCTGGATCGCCTCCAGTGGCACTTTGCACTCGTTGGCCGCCTCCTGGTGGACCAGGGCGTCGAACGCGGTCACGAGCGAAAAGGGGGCGATGGCCGCGCCGACCTCGGTTTCCACGCCCTCAACGCCCGCACACAAGTCCGCAAGCACAGGCGACTTGAAAATTTGGGCCACGGTGATGACCAGCCCAGCCGACCGCGCCGCCGTGACGAGCTTCATGGCGGAGATGGAATCGCCACCAAGCTGGAAGAAGTTATCTTGAATGCCAACACTCGACACGTCCACCTGAAGCACCGCCGCCCAGGCCGACTGCATGGCTCTCTGTCTGTCGTCTTGCGGGGCTGTCTTCTCCTCACTGCCCGTAAGCTTGTTCCGCGCACTGCGGAGAATTTCGAGACACTTGTAGGGAATCTGGGAGGCCCGACGTTTGAGCGTCAGCCGATCCGTTTTTCCCGAGGGCGTGAGAGGCACAGCGTCAATAGGGATGAAGAGGGCTGGAACCATGTACTTGGGGACGGAACGGGCCAGATGCGGCAGTACGATGTTTGATATCTCCTCAAGGCGGGAGACTAACGCCTGACTGATGCTGCCAGTCGCGAGATCGAATTCGAAGCCTTCACACACGACAAACGTGGCGAGTGTGGGCACCAAGTCACCATCGGCGCGCTGCGGCTGCAGATGCACAATCTCAGACCGCACGGTGCTCTCCGGCAAGCTGCCGGAAACATGGAAATCGACTTCGCCGAGCTCGATTCTTTGGCCGCGCAGTTTGACTTGCGTATCCTTGCGCCCGAGATAGATGAAAGAGCCGTCGGGCAGTTGCCGTACCAAATCACCTGTTTTATAGAAGCGACGGTGTGTGCTTGGGACCGCCGCGTCTTCTGGATCGTACAGCTGAGTCTTGGCGGTCCAGGCAGGGTCCAGAATGAAGGAGGCATTTGTGCGCTCCGGGTCATTCATGTAGCCAATCGCAAGACTGGGGCTCTCGATCAGCAGCTCTCCCGGGCTGCCGGCGGTAACGAGCTGATCGGAATCATCCTCTCGCACCACCCAAGCTCGGCAGCCGGTGGCATAGCCGATGATGCCTCCGTGCCGCAAGTCTGGATTGGTGACGCAGACGACGGTACATTCGGTCGGCCCGTAGCCGTTCTGAAGTCTGCGGTGGCCAGCCCACCGGCTGATGTCGGACTCGGTGACCTGCTCGGCGATGAAGATGATGCTCCGTATAGTCGGCAGCAGCGCGGGCTCGAGCAGGGCCAGGACGGATGGCGTCAACATCACCGTGTTAATCTTCATATTGTTGAGGGAGTCGGTGAGGTGGTTGAGCCGCTGGTCCTCCGAGGGGATGCAGATACAGCCCCCCGTCGCCAGGGTGGTGAAGATCTCGAAGATGCTGGCGTCAAAGGTGAGCGAGGCGAACTGCAGCGTGCGGCTGGTCTCGTCGACGCCGAAGGCAGCGCCGTGCGACACGATGCTGGAAGCGGCCGCCCGGTGGCTGATCATGACGCCCTTGGGCGTGCCGGTGCTGCCCGAGGTGAAGATGATGTATGCCAGGTCCTCGGGGCGTGCGGCGTCGCCGACGTCGAGAAGCGCATTGCTGCTGGAAAGCTGGCTACCAGCGATATTCCCCTCGCCGGCGACCAGGTTGGTGGTGCACGCGACCGTGGGCGTGTCCTTGGTCAACTTGGTCAGCCGCGGCGCCAGATCTTCCGAGGTTAGCAGGATACGGCCCTTGGACAGCTGCATGACAGCCAACAGTCGGTCGTCCGGCTGAGAGGGATCCAGGGCCACAAAGGCCGACCCAGCTTTGAGGATGGCCAGCGCCGACACGATGGCCCACAGGGACTTGTCGAAGCAGAGAAGAACGACCTCTCCACGGCCCGAGACGCCGAGGCTCCGGAGCCGGCCGGCCACCTGCGACGCCGCTACCTCTAGCTCCGCGTACGTCATGTCGCCATCCCAGGCGTGAACGGCCTGACGGTCGCCGTGGCCCAAGGCGGCCTCGGTGAACAGGCCTTGCATCGTCTTGTCCACCACATTGATGCGGCCCTTGTTCCACTGGCAGAGTCGTCTGTAATCGTACGGGCTGACCAGCTCCAGATCTTGCAGGGTCCGGTGTCGTAGGGACGCATTCGAGAGCTGCAATACCAAGTACTTGAACTGCTCCATCATGGCACCGACAAGCGGGGTCTCCAAGAGCTTGCCGTCGTAGCGCATGCGGACGCGCACCGCGTCGTGGGCCTCGTCCAAGGTACACTCGACCAGGAGCGGCTGGGTGGTCGTTTCCTCGAAACTGTCCTTGGCCTTGTCGAACGGCTGCATCATGAGGGCCACTTCCTCGTTCTCGTCGTCGTCCGGCTGGACGACAAAGAGGGTCCCGAACTGGCAGGAGGTGCGGGCGTCTGCGCTAACGCGCGCGATGTTCTGGAGGCCAAACTGCTCGTAGGGCACCATCCGGGCCGTCTCCTCCTGCAGGTCCCGGAGCCAATCGCCGACCCGCCGCGGCTTGGAGGCGTCCCAGCGCACCCGGAACGGAACCGTGGCGATGGTCGGGCCCAGCATGTCCTCGATGCCGGGGACCGGGGCCGTGCGGCCACTGACCGTCGTCCCGAACAACACGTCGCTGTCGCCCGTGTAGCTGCGTGTGAGCAACGCCCACGCGGCACGCAGTGTTGTCGTCGCCGTGATACCCTGGATGGGCTTAGGCGACATATCGACGGTGTCGCGCAAGACAGCGTTTGGATGCGCGGCCACGGCGACGGGACAGCTCGGAAAGATGGCAGGAGAGCCCTCCAGGTAGGAATGCCAGTAGTTCTCGGTAGCATTGCGGTCCAGACCCAGCAGATACTTGTTGAACTGGTTGAAACCCGGTGCAGCAATGGGCCCAAGGGTGGCTCCGTGGTACACCTTGGCTACTCTCTGCAGAACCAGCGGTAGCGTCCAACCGTCGTAGAGGCAGTGATGGGCAGTCCAGACGAAAAAGAACCTTTCGTAGTTGGGGATGATGGCGAAGCGACTAAGCGGGTCGCCGAACCCGAGCGTCCGCTCACTGTCGTGATCAAGGTAGTGACGCAAGTCGATGCTAGTCTCCCAGGAGGGCTGCTTGCCCACGACGGCTTGAAGCATCTGGGAGCCCACCGCTACGATTCTCGTCCTCAAAATGGGATGGGCCTCGCCAACGATCTCCCACGCGCGGTGGAAATCGGCCATGCGGATGTCTTTGGCCAGCACCATGACCTCCCGCATGACGTAGGACCCGGGTTGCTTCGCCGACAACGAAATTAATCCCTCCTGAAGAGCCGTGCAAGGATACAAGTCCTCGATATCATCGGGGCGGACGGCGCATTGCACTGCGGCCTCCCGGATCAGCGTTTCCTTGTCCGACCCGATGAGGGAGAAGGGGTCGACGGCCCCCGTAAGACCACCGTCTTCTGTCACTGGGGTAATCTGGGCCGCAAGTTGCCTGAGCACCGAGTGGAGGACCACGTCTGCCACGGAGCACTGTAGACTCTGTTGTCGCAGCGCCGTCACCACCTTCATGGCCGAAAGGGAGTCGCCGCCGATACGCAGGAAGTCGTCGTCCAGGCCGATCTCAGCCGGGGCGATTTGGAGCGCTTTGGCCCATGCGGCTTGCACCTTTCGCTCGATTTCCGACTCGGGCTGCTTTTTAGCGCCATCAAGGCCTTGCAGCGAGGTGATTTCCTCGTTCGTCAAGGCCTCGGCGAGCGCTCGCAGCTTGCGGCGGTCCGTCTTGGCCGAAATGGTTAACGGCATCTTGGAGATGGGAACGTACATCGATGGGAGCATGTAGGACGGAAGCGAGCGAGAGAGTACCTCGGCAGTTTGGGCGCGCAGGGCGGACAACTGCTGGACGCCCTCTTCATCCAACCGCACGGTGGTCTGCTCCGAGTCGGCGTCGGGCTTGGGCAACACGACGAAAGCAACCACCGCCGGGGACTTGTTGCTCCCCGACCGGAGTGACGGTACCTCGACGGCGACCCGGTGGTCCGGCAGAGCGCGACTGAGCTGGTGTTCGACCTCGCCCAACTCCACACGCTGGCCGCGAATCTTGACCTGGGAGTCTTTGCGGCCCACGTACATAACGGCACCGTCTTCGAGGTAGTGCACAATGTCGCCCGTCCGGTAGAATCTGCGGTCGGAAGGCCCCCCGCGGGCCCAGGCCGGATCGACGATGAAGAAGGCCGCGGTGCGCTCATGATCATTGAGGTAACCACGCGCCAGACCCGGGCCTTCGATAAGGAGCTCGCCAGGTGCGCCAACGGGGACCAGCTTGTTGTAGTCCTCAGGGTGGACGATCCACAGATTGCATCCGACGCCGAAGCCGATGGGCGGGTCGCCGTCGCGGCGGTGGCGCATATCGACCAGCGTTGACGTGACGGAGGCTTCCGTACATCCGTACGAATTGAACAGATCGACACTGGTGGGCCAGCGCCGGACATCGCTACCATGGGACCGGTCGCCACCCAGAATGATGGTCCGCAAAGTTGGGACTTGCTCCGGATCAAGCAGAGAGAGAACCTTAGGGTTGAGCTCGGCCCAGTTGGTCTTGGTTCTCTGGATTTCGCCACTGAGGTCGTTCATTCGCGCCCATTCGGACGGGATGTGCAGTGTCGCGCCCGCGAACAAGGTGCAGAACGTTTCCTCCAGGCTGGTGTCAAAGCTGTAGGACGCAAACTGCAGTGCGTGGCAATCGGGCCCCATGTTACTATCTCTTCCAAACTCATACATGGACGAGCAGAAGGCCCAGTGCTCGGTGATGCAGCCCTTCGGTACGCCCGTGGAGCCCGAGGTGAAGATGACGTACATGGCATCCTCTGGACTGCCCGTCTCTAGTCGTGCCGGGGGAAGAGGCAGGTCGTTGACCAACTCGTCGCACGTAACGAGAGTCTCCACGCAGTCCCGCGGAAACCGCTCCTTGGTAGAGCGGGCCACGACAGCGACGCGGGCTTTGAGCTGCCCTACGATCATGACCTTCCTCTCACTGGGATGTGAAGGTTCAATGACAGCAAAGGCGCCGCCGGCTTTGAGCACGCCCAACATGGCTACTACGGCCCAGATGGACTTTTCAAAGCAGATCGGCACGAGTGTTTCTTCCCTAACGCCCAGGTGATGGAGGCGGAAGGCCAGGCGCTCGGAAACTTCATCCAGCTGGGCATAAGTCATCTGCCCATCCCAGGAAGATAGGGCAATATGGCTCGGACGCAATTTGGCTTGTCGGTGGAAAAGCGCATGAGCCGTTTCTCTCACCACTGTTGGTTTCTTGGCGTTCCATTGGCTGATCTGGCGTTGGTCCGCCTCGGTCAGGAGCGCCAGGTAGGAGATGGGCTGGGCAGGGTCCTCCATCATCAGAGTCACGCATCGTTCCAGCACGGCAACCACGCGCAGTAGCAGGTCTTCATTGAGAAGGGCCCGGGAAAATGAAGCCTTAATGCGCAGTTCTGCATCCGATACCTCGAAATCGATGCAAAGAGGCACGGAAGTCTTGTCGCTTGTGTTGCCGACCCCTGAATCACCCTTTCGGAGCCCACACGATGGTTTCCGGTGTGCGTTGACGACGCACGTGAAGCCACAGGCGGCTTGAAAATCGGCACAGGCTTCCGCCAATTGCGCGACACTGGCGTCTCCCAAGGCCATGTCCCGGGTGTTTTGCTCGACCGCGGCAATGAGCGCCGAGACGGTCATGTCCGGGGTCCATTTGATGCGCACAGGTACGTTGGGCCCGGCGGCACCAGCTGCACTTGGGCTCCGTAAACGTGTGCCGAAGAGCACATCACTGGAGCCCGAGTAGATGCCAGCCACCAGAGCCCAGGCAACATGAAAAAATGCAGCTTCATCCAGCGAGCTGCTGGGATCCCAGGACCAACGGAGCTTCTGTATGACGACACCGTCGAGTTGGATATCATCCAGTTGTGAGCCAACAGACGGGAAGAATGAAAGATTTGCGCCGTCAAGATACAGGGACCACCAAGTCGGCGACCCGCTGGTCGGATGTGAGGCATCGGAATCCATGGTTGAGGTTTGGAGTGCGGATGGCGGGTGAGAAATGAAGTTGTAACGGGGTATCAATACGCAAGAGGAAACTGCTGGTGACTGCAGCTCAGCTAGATGCATCCAGGACAACAATGAGCGCGAAGAAGACGTCGCGGGATATTTGCACGCAGATCTGATATATCATTCATGCTGTCTCTTGAAAGCTGGGGTTGTGTGACAGAGGCTGCTGCTGGCTGTCACTAAACGTGGAGTATGGAGTCCAGCAGTTTCTAGCGAGAACTCTAATCATCATGTCATTTCGGAGCCTATGTTATCGATCCTCCATGCCTCATGTGTAGGACGATGGCTAGAATGATGGTCAGCAAGCCGCGTATCCACACTACGGAAGCAACGGGAGCCATTGCTTGGCGCGGCAAGTTTAAGGGTCGACCTTCCCCCCCCTCTTTTTACCCTTGTGCGGCCCGCGGCTCCCAAGGACCCATGCATCCCTGATTTGTTAGCTGGCCCAACGAAGACTTGGCTACCAAAACGGGGGTGGAAGAGGTGGAGAAGGAGCAGGGCAAATTACATCCCATATGATGTACATGCATCCTCGCATGGTTAGTACAACGGCTGAGGCTCCACCCCCTCCCTGCTCCATGCGAACGGGGCCTCCATTGCTGCAGTGTCCGACCCATGGATCCCTGTACAGTTGTGACCTTGCAGGAGACAAGCTGCTAGTGTGTTCCCGTGTCATAGAATCCGGGGGGGGGTGGAACGACCCTACGACGCCAATACCCCCCAAAAAAGTCGGTGGAGACAAGTACTGGGCCCACCCTGTTTTTACTTGTGGATGTACATATTTTGCATAAGATAAGCCTATGCTCTCTATCCTCCCTCGTAGACACAAGCCCACTTGTAGCTCGTGGGCCCACCCGAACTCACTCCCATATATTTGAACGTCCTACAGCAAATTACACGAGTAACATATCCCTACAGGCCCGAAAAATGCGCATTTTAGCGTGAAGTTTAATTTGACCAATTACTGTCCGTGTTACTTATATCTTTTAAAAGCTATTGAAAGATATCTTAGAGGTGAAGTGTTAAATAACTTATATAAACAATAATAAAATCAAAATTTTTAACGATTAGTATTAAGCTATAGTCTGAGTAAGAAATATCATTTAAAACAAAGTTACAAGCTTAAACGCAGAATAAATACATTTATATTAATTTATTAAAACAACTTCTTTAACAGTAAATATACCTTGTTTTTATAAACTTAATTTTATATAATGTCATTTTACGTTATTATACTTTTATGTATAATTATGTATAAAACGCTTGAGATTTTCATATTCTATAACTAACACTCAAGATACGTTAAGTGCTTTACTTCACAGCATTAACTACAATATATCTCTGCTTATATAAAAGAAATTAATAAATATTTGATTTTTTCTTTTTCTTTCCTGTTTTCAAAGTTATATATACTTACGTTTTTATACTATAATCTTTCAAGCTTCAGCTTTTCACTAACTCCATTTTTATCACCATCTAAATATGTTTTTATTTGTATTGATAAATTTTTCTTTCTTATAAGTCTTGAATTTCTTTTAGTTTATAATACTAAATTTCGCTGTATGTGATGTAACGGAAACTTTTATCCAGTCACTACATTGCAACACTAAATCTACAAGCCTCAAGCTATGTATATTCCCCTTAAATTCTTTGTGTTCATATGTGATGGCCGTACTGGAGGGTAGTCCTGAAATAGAGAATTCCTAGTTGCTCGTGAATGAAAAGCCACGGTACTGTCTTACATTGCCCTGTTACGTAGACGCGAAGCTGGGGAGTATGAATGTACCTATCGCCGCGCGTCATTTTTCGCTTCGGGCCCACTAAATATATATCAGTAAGCGCATCCCCATCGGCTTTAGGGGGGATGCCAAGGCCCGGCCAACCCGGCCGTGTGAGTTTCATGCCGTTCCCCCCGTGGCAAACCGTTCGTCGCGCATGGTTGATAATCAAACTCGGTACTCTCCGTACTAAGTCATATAAAGCTAATGCAACGTGTCGCCCACACCCTCTCTTTTCTATGTCACTATTTGATAAGGTCTCTGACCTAATTCCTGAAGTATCATCAAGAACCAGTACCAGACAGTCTTGGTCTTCCTGCTACTGTGCTTTGGGCCCGCAAGTCACCAAAAAATGGACAATGCCGGTCAAGCTGATGGCAGCAGCGTCAGTATGCGCCAGAGAGCGAAGCTCTGTTTTGGTTTAACTATTTCCGATTGGTTCGTATGTATCACACTGTCTTTGACTGTTGCACTCATCGGCATGGTATGTGGCCCATCCTTAAGATTGCCTTCCTTCATCTCCGCCCTTCTCCCAATCCGAAGACACTCAAGTGAGGTCGTCCAACCGTTCGCCTAGCTGATAGGGTGCGTCCACTAGGACATGACGATCGTCAGTATCGCTATTCCGAGCATCACAACTCAGCTTGGCAGTCTGAGTGACGTTGGATGGTATGGGTCCGCATAGTAAGTACACTGCTTCCTAGCAATCATGAGAGCGGAAGCCATTTGGCCTGTTTCGGATCCAAGAAATGCTGACAGGTTTTGGATAGCTTCCTTGCCGCCGCTGCCTCACAGCTTGCTTTCGGAGCGCTGAACCGTGTTGTACCCCACAAATACGTATTTCTTGCCGGCGTTGTACTGTTCGAATTCGGTTGCCTCCTTACCGGCCTTGCGACTTCCTCTGTCATGGCTATCATAGGTCGAGCCTTCACCGGTCTGGGTTCTTCCGGGGTTGTATCTACGGCCGTCGTGTAAGTGGTCCTCCCTGGGCTCTTCTGCACGAAAGTCTCCCTTTTCGACCGCTGATTGACTCTGAACCCCAGCATTATCACACAGATTGTGCCACCGCCGCATCTTCCCTTCCTAATTGGAGCCCTGGGCTCCTTGGAATTGCTCGGACAGATCCTCGGCCCTCTGGTCGGCGGCGCCATCACGGACCACATCAGTTGGCGCTGGTGCTTCTTGATTAACGTGCCGTTCGGCTTTTTATCCGGCATCGCCGCATTTTTCTGCTTGAGGACATACCGAACTGAGCCATGGGCAGAAACACTGAAGGGGCTCAAAAAGCTCGATGCTATTGGCATCGCCATCTTACTTCCTGCTATTATAGCTGTCCTGTACGTGATCCAATCTGGAGGCAACTCCATTGAATGGAACAGTTCAGAGGCGGTGGGTACCTTGATGGGCGGCCTCGTACTCTTCATTATCCTCTACTTTCGTGAGAAACGCAGGGGTGACGACGCTGTCTTACCGCTCAGGCTCTTTAAGGACCGGAGTATTCTTTTCGGGGCAGCATTTGCCTTTAGTGCGAACATGTCCGTGTCTCTTTTCGATTACTTTGTAAGTGGATTCTTTAGCCTTGGCGAAGGGGGTTGTTTATGCTAACGATATTGGACTTCAGGTTCCATTTTGGAACCAGGCTATCAGGGGCCTCTCCGCCGAGCGTGCTGGTATTTTGCTTTTGCCCCTCAACGCGTGTTCCGCATTTTCCGTCGTGGCTGCCGGTGCTATTTCAAATTTTCTCCGGCGGCCCAACCCGGTGATGATCTGCGGTGGTGCTCTCACCATAGCAGCGGCCATTCTCTTCAGTACAATCGACATAAACGCCACGGATAGCAAGATCTTGGGTTACTCGGCGCTGGCAGGATTTTCTGCCATGGCAACGCAGCAACCGCTCGTTGTTGCGCATAGTGCAGTCGACAAGTTTTTATCCCCGGCCGCCATCTCTCTGATGCTATTCAGCTCCATGTCGGGAGGTGCTTTAGGCCTTGCCGTGGCTCAAGCCATTTTCGTCAACGAACTCCAAGACAACTTGGCCCAAGTTCCCGGTGTGAACGCGGATGCCATCATCGCTAGTGGCGCCACCGAAGTCCGGAGTGTCGTGAACCCAGCCTTACTTGGGGAGGTTCTTCGGTTGTACAACCTTTCTCTAGTACAAGTGTTCTTTGTACCGGTGGGAGCCGCCTGCCTCATGCTAATTTCAGGTTGCCTCGTCAGCTGGAAGAAGTCGAACCTCGAGCACGGTAGCGAAAACACCTTGAGCGGAGAATCCGTGACTGAGGTGCCTGAGAACACGGACGAAGAAAAAGCCCATTGAAAACAAAAAGAAGCATTTTCAGAGGCTGACATAGCAGTAGCATAAGTGGCAACCTACTGCTGCTAAATATAGGAAAGATATCTGTCTCTGAAGGACGAAGTGTTTACAATATTTGCCGTATATACTATGCAACTGATCCAATAGACTCAATAGATCGTATCTCAAAAACGCCTATTACGTTTCCACTTGAATGTCGCATCAAGGGGATTATGGCAAGGGCTTCTTCAAGGTTTTCGTGAGAAGGAAGGCAGTGAAAAGATGTGTCACGTATGATAGGCTATATAATCCCAGTATTCAGCGTCCTTACCACGCTTCACAGCTCAGCATCCACCCCGGCGGTTGGTTCCCCTTGCGTGGCTTGAGCGGCAACCTGGGCGAGGATTTTTAGCAATAGCCTCATCTCCGCAAGATGAAACACATTGGAAACAAGAGGAACTTAATCATTGCCGTGAGGGAAGTAAAAATCGTATTCTGATTCCAAAACCATAAACCAGGAGCCCCAAGCATTTGTAAAGAAAATCAAGCAAGTAGATTTTAGGTGTTCTTTACCATCAAAAACTCTGAGTCAATCATCCTACTACCGCCAAACTGTCAATAGTAGTAGGTACCGATAAAGTCAGCTGCCGCTGGGTGGTATTGGGTATTCCCGAAAGATCAAGCGATCCCGACTTCATGCAATATAAGCGCTAAACACCATCAGTTAGTTGTCATTCCAAATACGCCAGTATATGTCGAGGTACATTTGGAAGGGTTACGAAGGAAAGGCTTACTAAAGCTGCTGCGATGACGGCCAAAGCCTCGGCTTTTTCCTTGCTCTCGTCGATAAAGAAACCCCACATAAGATTGCCGCCCGCATCGCACGTGGCCAGCGCACAGTAACGACCCCTTCCGAAGTCATTAGAGAGTTTTTGGATGGATTGCGCCTTGGCGACCACGGTGTTGCCCTCGCTGTCAAGGCGAAGACTCCGGAGCGCGGCGGTAGCGAGGTCATTGGCCGACCCGTCAATGACCAGGGTCACACCATGGGAGGGGTTTATGACGCCCTTGACGGTTTGCACGCGCCCGCTGCTCTCAATGCTGAGGTCGCCGAGCCGGACTGCGGAACCGTGGTTCACATCGGTGCCCATCGTGTAGGTGGCGATAAACAGGTTCACCACCTCCTCGTGCGTGATCTCGCGGGCGAGAGCCTCGCACATCATCTGCACCCGCTGGCCAAAGTCCACCTGCATCTCGACGGGAAGTTCCAGACCCCAGCGCCGGCTGAGGATCCAGGTGGCGGCCGCCTTGCCGCTCTGAGAATTGACACGGATGATCTGGTCCAAGGGGATGCCCAGGTCTTCCGGATCGACGGGGAGGTACGGAATATCCCACATGGGGGCCTGGAGCCCCTTGGCCGCGGCCTCTAGTCTCAGGCCCACGCCCTTCCGGATGATGTTCTGGTGGCTTCCACTAAAAGCCTGAAGCGCGTACTCGCCGGCATACGGCATGCGGGGACCAACGGTCAGGCCCGTCAGCTTCTCGTACTGGCGCTTGATGTAGTACAGGTTGGAGAAGTTGAGCCCGGGATGGATGCCTCGGGAGTAAAGGTTGAGGGCAAGGGTGACGAGGTCAACGTTGCCGCTGCGCTCGCCGTTGCCGAAGAGGCATCCCTCCACCATGTCGGCGCCGGCCAGCATGCCCAGCTCGGCCGCAGCCACGCCGCATCCGCGGTCGTTGTGTGTGTGTATGGAGATTTGGATTTTTTCCGGCGTGGAGAGAGAGGCGCGGAAAACTTCAACCTGGTCGGCAAAGACGTTGGGCGTAGCAACCTCGGTGCTGGTGGCCAGCACCACCACCATGGGTTCCTCGACCGTCGGCTCCCAGGCGCGCATGACGGCCTCGGTGATCTCCACGGTAAACTCGTGGTCGGCCTCGTTATAGGACTCGAGGCCAAATGCCATAGTCCAGTGCGTCTTAGTTTTGGGGTCATCCTTGGTGATGGACCGGAGATAGCGGACCGACTTCACCGCCTGGTCCACCGCCTTCTCCCGCGAGAAGCCCTGGTACTTCAGTTGCTTGTCGCTCACGCAGATGTAAGTGCAAACAGATGCTGTATGGGCGCCCTGTAAGGCGTCGACGGTCCGTTTCAGGAAATCCTCGCGCGTCGGCGCCAGGCCCCGCAGCCGCACATCGGTCGGGACAGCCCCTGGTGTCTCAACCAGCCGTCGGGTAAAGTCGAACTCGACCTTGGAGGCAGCGGGAAAGCTGACCTCAATCTCTTTGTAGCCAATTTCGATGAGCATCTGGAAGTATTCCCATTTCTGCTCGGCCGTCTGGAGATGACAAGGCGTAATCAGCAGCGTTTCCGGAGACAAGGTTGAGTCGTTTCTACGTACCAGGGGGCTTGTCAAAGACTGATTTCCATCGCGAAGATCAGTAGAAAGCCAAATAGGCGGCTTTTTCATGACCTTATCAGGCCATTGGCGGTTTGGGTTCTTGATTTGCTGAAACCCAGTGTACTTGTTCTGCGGTTGAGAGAGCCTATATGGTATGTCTTAATGAACAGTCTCTGTCAATGTATCGAATTTTGGACTTACATCTTGGCGACTTCTCAATACGCTGTACAGATCTTAACGATCCCAGATATTTGTACGAGGAATTCGAGAAAAAAACGAAACAGTTCAAAAAAAAAAAAAAGACTCGTTGGGGATCTGGGGCTCATGCCTCTCAGAGATTCATGCCAAGTGAGTTGCCTTTTATCTTCCACTTTCCACTTGTTACGTTTATTACCCTTCAGAGACTTGCACTGCAGATGGTAACCCGTATACCGAATAACCAAGCCTAAGCGCCATGGCCTGTATCGACTCGCTTCCCAAGTGGAAATCTGCGTCTCTGTCACAGCAGATTGACCCTGGACTTTGGAAAAACAGAAAGGGGTTTACCTCTTTGGGAAAGCGTACCAGGGTAGTATGACACGGGCTGAAACTGGATCGGCTACAGGGACAGGATGGGTCAGGCCACGTACATTAAGAGTGTACCTGGCTCCGAAGTAGAAAACGTTGACGGAGTTCGCGGAACAACCATACGATCGGACTACTCTCAATCAAGTCAGGTCGTAAGAATAGTCCGGCAACATCGTATATCGAGGGCGGCAGACGTAACCTCAGTGGTACGTACGACTGAGTCGTGTAACTTGCATTTTACTGAGCACTACTGCAATGTAACCGATGCACATGGCTTACTGTCAGCAATTCTGGGAGTACAGTCAGTCATTCGGGGCCGCAAAATATGCAGGGACTGTGGGGCGGTTCGCAAAGCGAAGTCTCGGGTGCGGGTAGGATGCCACGAGTTTGCTCGCTAAGGCCTTACGCCGTTGAGATTTGCCGGGTTCCGACGTAGTAGGTTACCAAAATAAATGGATCGGCGGGAGAAACGGTGGAGTGTGACCATGCATGAAGCAATGTCATACTTGCGGGGATGGTCGTTATGGGTCACGTATCAAGACTTCCCGAGGTTCCCGACGTGCCCACGAATGACTCGCAGACAAAAGATCCCACACGCTCTAAAGTATCTTTTCAGAAATGTAACCTAATCCATCTGTCCCTGGAGAAAAGACTGTACGTTCAGTGGGACTAGACGGCTTCCGAGGCCATGGTCTGTCTTTGCGGGCCCCATTTGGTGGATCGGCAAGGATGCAAGGATATGGATTCTTTTAAAGTCTTGACAGGAGAAACACGTCCCGCTCTGAAGTCGAACCTCCTGCATATTAGAGGCCCGAGTGTATGTATACTTGGGGATAATTACATAACTAATTCGATTAAAAGAGTACATACCTAAGAATAGAGAATCTTGTTTTACTCGGTATGAAAGGTATGCTAGGCCACTGACTTAAAATTGGTAGCGCTCCTATGAATTATATAGTACGTAGAACTGAGCTATCAACGCTTAGAATGAATGACGGGGGGGCTTACGGACCAGTGACCACCATGGGGCCACTCACTGTCGAATGTCACAACAGTAATTATTCAAACAGCATGGACTTGGTAAGACGTAGTGTGTGGTTAAAATAGCATTTAGTGTGAGTAGAGTTCGTCTGACTGATCCACTACATGTGTATCGGCGTGTCCTCATCGTTCGATCACCTCTACGACGTACGTGTTTGGACCGAAAATGGCGCCAGACAGCGCCGACCCCAGGAAAAGTAGAAGCCCACTCTTAAAATTCCATCTGGACGCAAGAGAACCAACCTCCCTTGGGAACACCCCATCTCGTTAGACTCTGGTAACTAAACCTTTGGGGAGAAGTCTGGGACCATACATATGGCGCGCGGGACCATGTTTTCATCGCTTCGCACCAGGCCAAAATGGGTCATCGTATGTGTTCTGGGCCGTCAACTTAGGCTCCGGATCAAACATTAGATTACCCGTGTAGGCCCTGGTCCAGCAGTTTGAGGGATGAGGTTAGGTGAGCACAGTTGCTTATCCTTTCCATGCGGAGGTTTTCCAGCCGTCTTACCCGAAATGGACGGCCATTACTATTCCTTGTATGTCTGGCGTGGGTAAATCTATGTCTCAATGGCCTGTTATGCCATGTTCAGAATATGAACTTCCAACAAGCGGGACAAGTAAACCAGAAACCCTGTACTATAGTTGAAGTCGAAAGTGAGCGGCCCCGTGGTGGGTACCAACCCACAGGCTCCCCACAGCCTAGTCTAACCGTAGAAAGTCCAGGTTCTTCTGATCGTTCATAGAGCGCCAGTTATTATAAGAGCGCTACTTACTCTCTTTAACGCTAGAGCATTCATAAGATAAGGTTTTGTACCAAAGGTACGTACTTTGTACTAACTCTATTAGTTATGTAAAGAGCCCCATATACGCATACACGAGCCACTCACTTACCGTGGTGTACCAGTATGCAGACATGTCTAGAAGATTAGAGTTTGACGGAAAATTCTGGGTGGAGGACCCTAAGCACGTTGTAGCGTGACCAAGGTGTCGCTCTGTTCGCGAGGGAACGATATACGGCGAGGAATCCTTAAAAAGGAGGATATCACAGGGGTATAGGCTAGGCACACACTCAGCTACTTAATAAGCCGAAATCGCCGTATAAACAAAGCAATATTTCAATGTTGAGTATCGAAAGAGACGATCAACATCCCTAGCCAACCCCAGTGCCACTGGAAACGCATGCAAAGATGGCTGTGCTCCTTTTCAAAGATAACCCTCGGATGAGTTCCTATCTCATCTTCGGCCTCGTATGTCTATTCGCCGCATTCGTGGCGAACCGTTTGCGGTCGACCGCATTCCACCGACTTCCCTTGGCCCATTGGACTTGTTCTTTCAGCCCCGTCTGGATCCTCTGGCAGAGATACAAAGGGAGAGAGCTGAAGGCGGTTCTTGCCGCGCACCAAAAGCACGGCAAGATTGTGAGGGTGGCACCTAGCGAGCTCAGCATCAGCGACTATAACAACGGCGTGCGCCAAGTCTACAATGCCGGGTTTGAGAAGCCGCATTACTTTGACTTCTTTCAATACTACGGGTAGGTTGTTATCATGTGCTCTCGTGCCGGTCACCAGAAGCGGCTGATATGTACTCCAGGCAACGAAACTCCTTCGCCAGCCGATCGCGTGCTGACCACGCCGCCTGCCGCCGACGCATCTCCACATGCTACTCCAAAACGACGCTGGTCAACAGCAAGTCTTTGTCCAAGCAGATGCAAAAAATCCTCTACGGACGGCTCCTGCCTGTCCTAGAAGAACATGCCGTTCTGGGTCAGCCCGCCGAGCTCCTCCGGCTCTTCTATGCGGCCGGTCTGGACATGCTCAACTGCTACATCTTCGGCCTCGACGCCGGCCCCAATTTCACACAGGATCCCGAGTTCACCAACCTGTGGCTGCACCATTACGAGAACCGCTACGCTCCTCAGTCTTTCTGGCTCCAGGAAGCCCCCTGGCTCGCGGCCGGCCTCAAACGCATCGGCTGGGACGTTATGCCCCGTGAGCATTATACTTCGACCAAATGGATTGAAGATTGGATGTTGGGCATCTGCAGTGACGCCGAGTCCGTGTACCGAAAGATGCTGAACAACAGGGAGGATGTAGCGGACGAAGATGTTCCCATCGTATATTCACAATTACGAAAGGCCATGTCCAACATGAAGGACGATCAGTTCTTGGGTATGCCCATCACCGAAGCCTCGACGCGCTTGTCCATTGCCAGTGAGGTTTTCGATCATATGTGTAAGTCAATCTCGTCACTACCCGGTCTACAAAAACACCTCATACAACGCCTGGAAAGAATGAAGCTAACATATGTAACCTTTCTATTATGATCTAGCCGGTGCACGAGAAGTTTTTGGTGAGATCACCTGTCCTTTCATTATGCCTCGATACGGTATTGATCGCGTTATTCTCCAGGACTCGTTTTCTCCTATGCTCTCTACTACATCGCGCAGAACCCGGAGCAACAAGCCCGCCTTCAGCACGAGGTGGCGCACCTGGGGCTGCACCTGGACCAACAGCGCGACGCGCAGGACCTTCCCGCGAGGGCGTCACCACAGGCCATCGAGGCCCTCACCTACCTGCAAGCCGTTATCAAGGAGTCGCTCCGCATGCGCCCCAACAGCACGCCGCTGCCCCGCATCACGCCGGCAGACCAGGCGGTGAGCATTGCGGGCTGCGACGGCATCCCACCCAACACGCGCGTCAACTGCTTCCAGTGGTTCCTGCACCGTGACCCGGCCCTCTGGGCCGAGCCGGACCAGTGGGTGCCCGAGCGCTGGCTTGATGAGCTGACGGGTCAGGAGAAGCGACCCAGCGAGATGCCGCAGCTCTGGGCCTTCGTCACGGGGCCGAGGGCTTGCGTCGGTATGCAAATGACATACTACTGTGAGTCTGGTATCTTGCAGCTGAGAAAACCGCGTGTGTTAACACTCCCTCTACAGTGTTCGGATATGCTCTCGCCGCCATCTTTTCCAACTTCACGGTCGAGGTAGCAAAACCCGAAACCTATGGCAAGCATTATCCAGGCAGCTTGGAAGATGAGTTGTGGCTTAACTTCCATTCGCTGAAGACTAAGGAGGGGAGCTTTTAGTGTAAAGAGTTTGTGGTTTCTTGCCTTCTGCACCGGCGGTCCCAAGGCCCATCAACAATTCAGGAAATCGTGATCAGGTTTATAAATAAGGTAGACCAGTGGAGTTGTGCTTTCTTTCCGCAAAATTTTATACATTTTGCTATGAATTGATGTGTCGAGATGGTGGGATTCAAGGCATCACAAGCAGGAGGTCGGATCCTGACGACACTTCTCAGATTTCACCGGAGTAGTGCAGTGGCTGCATCTTCAGGCAGTCGGTGCCGCCGATCTATGCAAAACTGAATTATATCATATAACTCTAGTTGGTATCGACTTATTCAGACCTCAACGGTAGCAATTGTAGCCCTGTCAGCTGACTGTGCGGTTAGCAGCAGCAGCGCGCCAAGCAAAACAACAACTTCACGATTGTCAACACGATCGTGTACTATTTTGGTCGCATATGTAGAGCCACTAGAGCGCTCCCTCACGAAGTCTCTACCCAAAGTATTGCCCAAGATATTTAGCTGGCCCGAGGCACAGGTGCTGCGCTACTTCGTCGAAATCCGGAAAAAATGTCGTCGCAATCGAGCCCACAAAGGCAGCATAGATGGTATGACTAAACTCCAGGATATCATTTCTCCGCACTTACTACAACTTGGTTAATGTTGCGTTCGGTAATAACTATGTGAACAAGTTTTTCGTCAAGTTGGGGAAGGTGACTGACAAATCGCATTAGGCTAGAGCAATCCTTCAAACTCAATGCTAAGCTCAAGCATCCCTTGGCGCGCCAGGCCCCTTCGCGGGACACTAGGTTCAGTGATATCTCGAGATGCTTCAAGTGAGGTCACTCAACGATACCTAACACACCGATAGTCCTACAGCCATAGTGTTGGACTCTCAAGAGCAGGAGCTTGTCGACCATATGTTGATGCGGGCCAGACTGGGCTGGGCTCCTAATGGCCGCTTTCGCCTCTTCGACCAACGAATCTATCGCCAGTCCGGAGGCGAAAAGCACCTTGGAAAACACTGGCACCTTGCTTTTTTTGACGCTATCCCGAAACAAAGTCTTTTAGATCCACTTGAATCGATTTCCTTCCCGTTAACGGTGCCTCACGGGCTATTATCGAGGAGTTCTTCGATCACCTTGATCATCCAAACTTGACGAAGGTGATACTGGAGGACAGCTGGAACATTAATAACGTTGGGCATGATGGTTGGTCTTAGAGATAATCCCTTAGTCGTCGACCCAACTGCGGTGAGGAAGACCTACACCATGGATTCGGAAACCGCGAGTGGGTGACGGTCTCCGAGTGCATCAATGTTGCGGATCGCGTCCCACCGCCCTTGGTCATCTTCAAGGGCGTTAAATTCCAGCAGTAAGGGTTCCAGAACCAAACAGATGACGAAGACTTCGTCGACTGGCGGTTCTCCAGTTCAGTGAAAGGCTGAAACAACAACTTGATTGCGCTAGGTTGGCTAAAGGAGATGCTTATCCAAGAGACGGCCCCTACAGACGCTTCAAGATGGAGACGTCTTATCCTCGGCGACCATACAGCCACGCCGACTAGAGCTTCATGCTGGCCTGTTTAGAGGCGAATATCTGGCTGGAACTCCTCCTTGCACATACCTCGCAGGTCCTGCAGCCGCTGGACCTAGGGTCCTTCTTGGTGTTGAAGAGGGCATACCGAAGAACCTTACGTGCGACTTGCGCGTCCAATTTAAGAATGTTCCCAAGCAAACCGGAGTCCCTAGAGGCTTGGAATAACACTAGGGAGCTTTCCTTCACCCCAGAAACATCACAGGAAGCTGGCTGGCTACTGGCATATTTCCAAGGCACCGGAACAAGGCGCTCATAAGCATACTGGTTCTTCAACGTGACCAGGAACGTCTGGAGAGGCCCTCGACGCCAGAAAGAAGACCTCCAGAGTTAGATACTCCGGTGGCGGTGTCTGTGGTGATGTTCCAGACCCCAAGTAACGCATGTCGGTTGACAGATATTTTGAGGGACCTGCGTGGCGTCGACGAGGCCTACGCCAAGCAGAAATTTCGTCACCTGACGCGTAAGCTCTATAAGTCACTTGACGATAGTTGGATGCAGATCGCCAGCCCCATAGAGGAACGAGATCGAATGGCTGCTGCGCTAAAATACCAGAAGCCTCAGAAACGCCAAAAAGTGAGGCCGTCTGCGCAGGACCTCTTCGTGAGTATGCGAGACGTTGCACTAGTCAAGAGGAAGATAGGAGTCTTGCCAGATGTGCCTGACTTAGACTCCGACGGAGAAGGATAGGTAGACCTTGCGTATCCAAGGGAAGAATACAATATTGAGGTAAATTAGTGCACAATGGCCTCTTAAAGACAACTATCTATTTCTGAAACTATCTGGTTATGGAGATGTGTGTCTTTTCGATGGCCGAAGGTATCGTGAGACGCCTCTGAAACTAGTGTCTCACGAAAGGTCTGGCTCGCCAGTTAATGCTTGAGCTTACGCTGGTAAATGGCAAGTATAATGAAAGATTTTCTGATTCGAAATGTATTGATGGCTGTCGCTATTACCGCCTCTTTGGACTTTGGAGCGGCGGCTGCCACTATACGGCACCGAGTGCGATCCCTCAGCTAACCCGGGAGAGCATCCTGACAACATAGTCACCCATCTCACCCGTGGTGGCGTGGCCTCCCATATCCCTTGTACGGACTTCAGCCTCGATAGTTTCTTTGACCGCCTCTTCAATTAATTCCGCTGCCTCGGGCATACCCAGGGAATACCGAAACATCATAGCCACGGAAAGAATCATGCCGATGGGATTAACGATCTGCTTTCCTGCAATGTCGGGTGCGGAGCCTGGATGCATATTGGCGTTAGCGGGCAAGGGAAGAAAAACCGGCGTCAAGGAGAACTGAAGTAATCAGAGAACGTACCATGAATGGGCTCGTACAAGCCCTTAATAGTGCTGGACCCGACGGTAGGGATGCCGCATAGGCTGGCGCTAGGCAAGAGCCCAATACTTCCAGCGATGGCACTGCCCTGGTCGCTGATAATATCACCGAATAAGTTGCTAGCCAGGACGATGCCGTTCAGCTTCGTCGGGTTACAGGCTAGGAGCATAGCGGCGCTATCAGCCAGCTGGTGAGTGAGAGGAACGTCCGGGAATTCGCGGGCAAACACCTCGCTAACAACCTGGCGCCAGAAGGCACCGCAAGCCATTAGAACGTTCGCCTTATCCAGGCTAATAACGGGCAGCGGAGGCGCATTTTGGCGTGCAAGGCTACCCGCTAGCCGGGCTACACGCTCGACCTCCTCGTAGCTATACTGGTCCGTATCGAAGGCGGCCCGCTCGTCGCGCCCTTTCTTACCAAAGTAAATCCCACCAGTGAGCTCGCGGATCATAAGGATATTGGTCCCGCGGACGACGTCAGCTTTAAGCGGCGAGTCATCGACTAGCGAGGGGGCGGGGAAGTTGATAGGGCGCAGGTTGCCATAGAGCTGCAGCTCGCGGCGGAGGACACCCAGACTTTCGTACTCGACCGAAGGTACCCGGCCGTTCCATTTCTTTTCATAGATTCATTAGGCATCGCTATCTCGCGCATCTGACAGAGAGAGGGAATGGGGACACGGGCGCTAAGGCTGGTGCTAGGGGGTTTCCACTTACAGGCCCGCCCACAGCGCCCAGCAGGACCGCGTCGGCTTCCTTGGCCGCCTTCAAGGCCTCCGGTAGAATGGCCTGGCCATGCAGGTCGAAACTAGTCTGGATAAAAGTAAGACGGTGTCAACAACGAAAATTCCAAGCCGCCCTTCATGACTACTGTGAACTCACCCCGCCCAATTCAAACGACTGGATGTTGCATTGGACATTGGGGTATAGACTCAAAGTTTGATGCAGGACCTTGAGTCCTTCGGACATGACCTGTTGGTACAAATCTCATGGGGTCAGCAAAGCCGCGGGCGGGAAAACGGTACAGGAAAGCGTGCCCCAAGATGCGTACCTCAGGCCCGGCATAGTCTCCCCCGAAAACAACGATTTTAAAAATCTTGCCAGGCATGGTAGCGACCTGTGGTGTATCCAAGTGTAGAATGATGGCTCCCGTTCCTCCGACGTGGTTATATTTTCCCCTGCTGTTCTCCCTACAAATATGACAAGAGTCAGCCGAACTTCTGTTCTCGTTTGAAAACCGTCCTGTCCCTTGCGGCTATGCGATTCAACGGCGAAACGGCCCTGCTGTCACAACACAGCCCGGGAGACTAGCTGGGGATGGCTGACACGTGGGGCGCCAGGACAAACCGCCTGTCCCACGTCTTGGCAGCGCATGCCAAGTTACGCGGCTCGGGCCATGAGGGCGAAGTAATGGAGAGGGGCCGGAGAAGCGGGGCTGTGATCAAAACGGGCCGCACCGTCAAAACTCAATGGAGTGGGGGTCCCATGTACAAGGAACCAGACGAATTTATGGGTACATGTACATTTGTATACATCCTAGGTACTTATGTACTCATGTACATACTTACCTACCCACCAGTGCAGTGTCATAACCATAAAATACGGGGCAAATGCGATGAGTTGGTCTGAGGCACTCATCATGGAGGAAGATCGGAGTATCCGCATGATGGCAACAGCTCCTTAGCCTCACCTACACTGGGGACCTCCGACACTTACAGCCCTCGCCAAGGTCGCCGAGGTGTCTTGCAGCTTTTGCGTGGATTTTGTGGGCTCAGCTCGGCAAGCCGCGTTTTCACCACGAAGGCCCGAAGTCAACGTTGAGGATGAGTCGGAGCAGGGTGCAACGTTCAAACACCCGCCTCAGGGGCATGCATTCATAGCCAAACGGGAGACGGGGATTCCCAAGACAGTTAGACATGAGGCAAACCTAGGCCAGATCGCAGGAGGAACGAACATTAGATGACACGCCAAGGCACAGAACTCCTTGCGAAGCAGATGGGCAGAAGCATGTGTTCCCCCGGAGACCCGTCTATTGAGCTAAGATGAAGCGCATAAATATCTGGACTTGCTCCAATACTTCTTAGACCCTGGCGCAAGCGGCCTATTACAGCATCGAATCCTCATTCACACCGTAATAGAAACAGCCAAAAAATGGGTTCCTTGCAACAGACGACCGAGTATGGCGATGTACGAGAGCCGAACTACAGCGTGGACTGGCAGAGCGTGGGATTTACACCCTATCCTGGTACACCCATCTCTTTCTCTCTCCCCCTTCCCAGCGTCCACGCTTCCGGTCACGGAGGGCCGTGATGCCGTGAACGGAGACGCGTGCTAACCGAGTGCTCGTGCGGTGTGTAGTAAACGGCCGCGTCCAGAGCACCTTTACCACGGGTACCGGGTGCTGGAGCCCGCCAGAATGGGTCACGAACCCCATGGTGCAGATCCACGGCCTGGCGCCGGCGCTCAACTACGGGCAGCAGGCGTTCGAGGGCCTGCGCGTGTTCCGGAACGAAAATGGCGCGATCCAGCTCTTCCGGCTAGCGATGCATTCGGCACGGTTTTCGCGCTCGGCGGCGGCGGTAGGAATCCCGCCGCTGCCGGCGGAATTGTTTGAGCAGGCGGTACGGCTAGCCGTCTATCTTAACAGCGAGTTCGTGCCGCCGTTTGCGAGCGAGAGCTGCTCCATGTACATCCGGCCTATCGTGTTTGCAAGCAGCCCTACTATGAACCTACAGGCGGCCGACGCCTACACTATGACGATCTTGGTAACGCCCGTAGCCACGCTATATAAGCCCGTCGGCCTTAAGGCCCTCGTGGTCGAGGGCTTCGACCGTACAGCACCGCGCGGCACCGGTAGCTTCAAGATTGGCGGCAACTACGGCCCAACCCTGCGTGTTATGCAGCAAGCCCGCCAGCGCGGCTTCGCCCTTACCCTACACCTAGACTCGCAGACTAACTCGCTTATACACGAGTTCTCAGCTAGCGGCTTTGTTGCCCTTAAGACGCGGCCGGGGCCCTCGGGCTTGATCCGCACCCTCGTCTTACCTAAGGACGAACATATTCTGCCCAGCATCACTGTGGACAGCGTCGCCACTATTGCCGAGTCTCTGGGCTGGGAAGTCGAGCGTCGAGAAGTATGTACCAGAAAAGCCCCCCCTAGCCCCCTTTTCTTCCATACCTCAGCCCTTCTCTCACTCACACTCGCTCACAGATTCCTGTCGGCGACCTCGCTACCTTCACCGAGGTCTACACCGTAGGCACCGCGTCGTCCCTTGTCCCGGTCAACACCATCGTCCACGAATCTACGGGCAAGCAGTTCGACTTCCATGTGGACCCTGCGTCGCCCGAGGCTGCATTCAACATCTTGAATACACAGCTTCACAACATCAAGCGGGGCATTGATCCCGAGCCTTGGGGATGGGTGGAGGAGTTGAAGGCGGAAAAGGTTCTGTCCGACGTTCAGAGGATGCTGGCGTCCCAGAAGCGTGTATGACTCTCTACGTGAACCGAATTGAAATCAAGCTGTCATACGTGTATGAAACACGGTGGCATCCGTCACCTAGGCTTCTTTTTGAGTGGATTGATTCCCCTCATACCTATGGACAAGCTTATGGGGAGATTGGCCGTTCTGGACCCGTAGAGACCATTACCGTGAAGTGTGGCAGCGGCGGCGCGGGTTGAATGTGCGTTGCTACAACATTGTGCATGAGAAGTGCCCTTAACTGAGAGCATTCTTGACGGCGTCCTCACGATAAACGAAACTGATGGTACCCTCTGGAGAAGAGGACCAACGACGCCTCCAGAATTCCCCGGCTGGAAATTCGGACTGATGGCGGCAAAGCTTGGTGTAACTTGAAACCCTCTGTAATCATTGCCCGGCTCTTCTGCATCCCGTCTCGAAACCCCCAGCCTCTCGATGAACCAAGACACCTGAAGACTACTGAAGCTGGCTATAAGGGCTTGGTCATGCCGCTGTCAGGGCAATGGTACCTCGCCCATACTTTTATACTACGGGGTATGTTAGTTCAAGTGATATCTGTAAGGCTATATTAAGTATATGGATTCATTTCCTACCGCCGATGTCTTATTGCGATATCGACCTCCGGCATCGCAAGGGTTCCGAGATGCGAGATTTCGGGGACTGGTCGGGGTTGGGCGGCTCGATTTCGACGAACTCCAGCCCTTTCCGACGAAGTGGCTGGGAAAGAACTTTCGGGTCAACCACAGTTTCTTGGCAGTACTTACTTTGGGTGGGGAAATCGATACTTCCGGTGTGGAGCGCCCAGGCGCCGATCTTCGCCCACAACAGCTAACGCGCGTTGAGGTCTTAATTGGCAGTTATCTTCGTCTTGGTTAGCCAGTCCAGCCAGTCCAGGCTTAGCGCGCGCACGCGGAAAAAAAAAACACTAAGCGTTGAGACTACTTGGTTCACCATGGTAAATGAGGGCCGCAGTCAGCGTACCGACAAGGGTATGGGGCAGGAAACCGAACCGTAATTGGCCCAGCTGAATTTAGTGGCAGGGATACGATGGAGACGTCGCTCTATTGATAGAGGTACGTAATTAAGTACCTCAGTACGTAGACCCATTTTGGTTAAAGATGGATCAATTCGGCATAGTGGAGATAGTGGTAAGGATACGATGAAGACGGCAGGGATATAATGGAGACGTCTCTACTTAGTTCACCTAGTAATTAAGGGCATAGTCAGCGTACCAACAAGGGCATGGTGGAGATAGTGGGTACGGTACAAGGTATGGACGCCCTCACTTTCGATGTGGACCACAGTAAAACACTACCCTAGCTCAGTACCTGAGCCCATCCGCCTTTCTTTACTGTACCCCAGCATATGTCCGGAGCCAGAGAGGGTCCCTCTATTTTCCAAGGGGGGGACAAGGGCGTCAGGAACTAGGGAGCACCCCCATGCCAGCTCAGCTTCGGCGTTGAGCTGACCGGAGACCGAATGCTTGGCGCTGAAGCATGGAGGAGTAATAGAGCCAATCCTGCAGCCATCACAGGATTATTGAATTGGACAGGATGGTGGCCCCAGCATCATCCTTGTTGCTTCAGGGTAGAAGATGGGCAATTAAGCACTTTGTTATGAGCAAAAAGTAGATTTACAAGCTGAAAAACATTGCTTTGGTACGAATTCTCCAAAGTGTCCCGTGCATGTCCTAGGAGGTAACCGATGAAAGAAAGGGTCGAGTGGCATGTTCATCACCACGCCATTACGGCGGTCGCCTTGGGCACTGCTGCCGCTTTGGGAACCCTGGCCGTGGCCACAGCGCCTCCTCCCGTCAAGACGTTGTAAATTCGCTTTCCAAATTTGGAGAAGGCATTCGTCATGCCGCCGATTTCCGTCAGTCGCTTCTCTAGAGGCGACAGCGCAAAGGAGAATTCCTCGCCGCCAATACGCAGGATGTTGTGGCCCAGGTCGATCTCAATGGCAGCACCCGTCTCGGCCAGCTCGTAAAAGCGCTCGTCGGTGACGGTGAAGCCCAGGAGTCCCAGCGACGGCATGTTGCGGGCGAAGATGAAGGCAAAGCTCTTCGCAATTATGCATTTGGCACCGACACCTAGACGAGCAGGTACTTAGTACAACTTTCTTGCCTTGGAAGAGAAGGTCGTTGGGGTGAAGGACAGCAGAGGCATAAAAGGACCGACGCCGTGAGATAAGGTTTTCTCTGGGAGAGACTTACCGAGCAAAGCCTGAACAGCTTCCTGGCGACTTGATCCGCAACCAAACGCCTTCCCGCCTACAACAACTTCGTGACCAGCTTTGACGGCGTCGCGGAAACTGGGATCATTCCTTTCCATGCAGTGTGTGCCGAGCTCTTCGTTGTTCTTGGACGTGAGCAGGAATTGAGCCGGCGCAAGCTATCGTGGGGGTGAAACAGTCAGCCTCAGGCGGGAGACAACGTAACGGCCCTACGGGAAGGGGGGAGGGCACTGTAGCCCCGGGGATTTTGAGCCTCCGGGACCAAGCCTAGCGGGCTACGCTTATGCTTACCGCGTCCGTATCGACAAAGTCACCCATGCGGTACACCTTGCTCTTGATGGTGGCCAAGGCTGAGCTCTCGGCGCCCGACGGAGCATTCGTGGCGCCGCTGCTCGAAGCAGCATCTGCGGCACCGCCTGTGGTCGCGTCGGCCTCGAGGACACTGTCCCGTCCAGGCGGTTCGACCCACATGGGCTCCTCGAGGGCACCGGTAGGCAGTGAACCTTTTCCTTTGACGCTAAACCATCTGTCTTCGGGAATGAGGTCGATCAACTCGTGTGGCGACCTGACCGTCATTTCAAACGAAGACGCTGCCACGGTAGCAGCCGAGGCCAAGGAACCAATCGCGCCTAAAGGGAGGGGTACAATTATTAGCAGGAACTTGACGACTCCGTTTACCGAGGAGAGCGGTCGGTGGCAGAAAAAGCGCCATAATCACCTACCCTTGCCCATGCGGTTCTCAAAGTTGCGGTTCTGACTGCTCAGCCATACTGAGTCGGGCGCGGCCATATCTGCGCCCATTCCGACGCAGTACGAGCAGCCGGGAATGCCAATAGTGAAGCCGGCGCGCTCGTAAATATCGGCTAGGCCCGTCTTCCTTAGGTGCTCCTCGATAGGCCGACTACCGGGCACTACATGGCGCTTACCATGGCCGACAGGCTTGAGTCCGGCGTTTAAGCCGGCTTGGAGAACTAGGGCCCCTACCACTAAGTCCTCCTCGGCTGTGGTGCAAGCGCCGATGAAGACGCCGTCTAGCTTGGTCCCCGCAACCTCGGTTATAGGCACGACGTCGTCCGGGTTGGGATACCGCGCTACGAACGGCTCGGCCTTAGATAGGTCGATTTCGTATGATTCGGCATAAGGACATCCTTCGTCGGGCTTGAAGTAGTACGACGCCTTCTTATAGTGGGCAGTCTTACGAGACTCGATGAAGTGCTTTGTGACCGTATCGGCCACGAAGATTCCCGTGATGCCACCGAATTCCTAACCAGGTAACATTAGACTATGCTAGGCAAATATCCCACGTCGTCTCCGGAGGGGGGAGAGAGGGGGAAGGGGATTCGTTACCACCTACCGTAGTCATGTTAGCAACGGCGAAGCGCGCATCCGAGCTGAGCCATCGGCAACCGGGTCCTGTGTACTCGACCACCCTATCGGCCGCGACTGTATTCCGTTTCAGCTGTTGTAGGATATATAGGATAACATCCTTTCCACCAACGCCTCGAGCCGGTTTACCGGTGAGACGGATCTCAATGACCTCGGGCACCTTGAACCAGATCTGGCCTGTTACTAAAGCCATTGTCACCTCGGTCGCACCGAGACCGATAGATAGACAGCCGTTAGCGCCAGAGCTACAAGTATGCGAGTCGGAGCCGATAATGATCTGGCCAGGCTGCGCACGCTCGCGATAAAACTCGGTATGCATGATAGTATAGTTACTGCCCTGGAATTGTGTCATTTTGAACTTCTTACGCGCAAAGTCCATTTCGCGTTCCAGGCTCTGAACTAAGGGCGTGTCGGCTAGCCGCGGGTCGACAACATGGTCACCAGCCAGCCAGAAACGGTCGTTTCGGAAAACGCCGGGGTCGCCGAGCTTATTATACGCTTGGAGCATGCCCTGTTCCAGTTTTCGTTCGTTTAGAACGTGCTTTAAAGTAAACACGGCTGGGAGATCGCAAGGAGAGAGGGAGATGGCAGGGCTAGGGGGGCGACTTACATGCCAGCTAGCTTCGCTCGCCATCACCCAGTCCACCGAAATACTGATAATATCGCCAGTCTTCACGTAACCAGCACGGGAAAGATCGTGAAAAGCAAAAATCTTCTCCGTCACATTCATAGGCGGACGGCCAGCGGGGACCGCACGAAGTGGGGCGCTAATAGCTCCATCGTATCGCTCGGACGAGTTCAGCGACTCGAGCCCTAGGGTGGGATGGAATTAATTAGCTTGGATGCTCCTCTACGGGATAGTCTGAGGAACTGGCCGGAGAAACACAACTGGCCACAAGGTTAAGAGAGGACGGGAGGTATGCGTACATGCAGAGGTTAGAAGAAGCAATTCGTCGGCTTGCTCGGCTGTGACCTCGTCGGTCCACGATAAGGCCATGCCGCCCAGGTTGGTGGGCGCCGTGGCGATACTCAGCGTCGTCTGGATAGCATCGCTTTCTTTCTCGTGTCCATTGCGGCGCAAATAAGCATTGAGAGCGGAACAGATGGTAAGTGGGTGGAGGGACGGCTGCTCTTCGCTGGCTTGAATCGCCGCCCACGCGTCGCCGCCAAGTTGTACGCCACGAATCGTCCACAAAAGCTGGCCCAGACGGGCGTGGAGGGGTTGGGAGGCCATGGGGGAAAATGAAGCCCTGAGTACTGTGTTCAAAGATGGGGAGGTATGCAGGGCCAGGGCAACGGATTGATTGGCATATCCCTCTTTTAAGCGGTTGTAACGCTCTACATGCGTAAACGGCGCCGTGTTACAGAACACGCCCACGCATCTTGCATAAACCAGGCTTAGTCAAGCTCTGCAGGTATGAAGCTTACAGATCTGCATCGGATGACCGCTAAGGGGACGCTGCAGTCATGGGCATAGGTTCCAGGGTCAATCAAGGTTCGTGACCCAGGCGTGGGGTTCCGACTTGTTGAAGTTCGCGCCACCAATAAGTGGCCCATGTCATGACTGAGCACTGTCCATGGACGCGTACACAGTACATGAAGCTCCCCACAATGCTTTTGTACTTGTGACCACGCATAAGTGGACCTGTACTTCCATGCAGCAGCCTTCCATATATGTTCGAGTCTACGATTCATTTTCTGGATTCGGTTGTACAAAGGACCCCTTCAAAAATTCTTGTCGCTGGTCCGTGGCACTCTGTTGCCTTGCCAGTCGGCAGCACCACCATCATGAGGCTGGTGCCAGGGCTTCAGATAAATGTTGTGCTTTAGGAACACAGGGTCTTCAGGGACCGGTAAGGTTGGATTGATATGCGAGAAGTAATACTTCAGAAGGAAGGAGGGGCAGTTTTCGAAGTGGGAGGCAGAGCCCCTTTGATACGTGAAGTCCCTAGTCAATATGCGTATCACCCTACCTGTCCCAAATCCCTCTTATTGGCCATAACTACCCAAGGCTCTCCTTTATAGAGGCCTTTGTCTTGTAGGTGCCTGTTTCCTTTGTCTCGTATTCTCTGCATTATCCCTTTTTTCCTAACACCAGGTGCTCCCATCACCTTCGAGGTCCTGCTCTGACTTCCCCAATCTGTCCTGCTTTGTCGTATCTTGTCATGCCGTAACAAACTTTTGATTATATAAGTATTTGTAAGAGTACGATTTCAGACTGCACGTGTTATGTCGGACCTGTAAACATGGCACCTAGGCAATACAATCGCATTAGAGAGGGTATGGTATGCTGGTGGTACAAGTTATCATTTATAGGGCAACAAAGGAAACTACTGCCAGTCAAGGCGACCTATACGCTGTAGCTAGCCAAGGCCCGGATGGTCCTCCAGTTAGGCATGGTCCACTTATAAACCGTCTCAAATGACTTTAGGAGCGTCAATTCCTCGCGGATAGGCTTATTTTTGCGGCAGATAGGCATTCGTCTCTGCACCATCTTCGTATAGGGCCGTCCCCAGGGCCGTCCCCTTCGCCATGCCGTCGAGCGCAAGTTCGAGCAAGGCGCTGTATGATCCGAAAAATGTATCCAATAGAAGATCATCGCTGAACCACGCATCTACTCCGAGATGGAGTCGGTCTAAGGCAACTGAAACATATTGCATCGAAGCGCTGTCCATAGTGACATCGACGCGTGCTATGCCAACCGGCATAAGAAAGGCTTGTAGCGTTGTCTGCAATTTTTGGGCCAGGTAAAGGGCAAAGGCGCCATTTTTCAACGCCTTTGGCGTAACCCCGAGGTCCCGTTGGATGCTAGGGTGACGATCCCGCGGGTGATGACCCCCTCACGTTACCTAGATACTCCACTGGCCCTGCCAAGAGCGGAGCGCTCTGGGGTACGCTGACAGCGAGGAAGGTGTAGTGGCGATACCTTGTACTCCACTGCAGCGCCTGCAAGCTGGCGGTTCCGTCTTCGGCAGAGATCAGTGGCATTCGGCCCCGGGGAACGTGTACCACCTGCTGGCCGCGGGAGTGGAGATATTCCGATGTGGAGGTCTGATGTGGCGTCTTGTCTGGCCGGAATGCCTGCAATGCATTGTCAGCCTGCATCGAAGGACGTGGCTTATGCATGTAACTCTGGGTGGTTGTACCTCCACGTCGACGAACAGGTCGAAGCCTTGTTCGATGATATCACTAAGTGTCCGCTCAAACCCCGCACGCCCCACCTCTCTGACCACAACGGCATAGCGGCGGACTTTGAACAGATTCCGGATCCGAACCTGTTGTCTTGTTCAGCGAGTTCGTTATTTTTAAGACACTTGGCAGTGGTTCTAACCACAAGGAAACCGTGGGCTTCTGGCCCGGCGGCGTCGTCCTCGGCCGCACAGTGCAGCACACATACACGGGGTTTTGACGCCATGATGGCTTTAAGCAAGCTGGAGGTGGAAGTAGTGATGGAACCCGCTCAGTATTTGGTCGAGGGGCCACACCAAATAATATACACCAAGGATCATCCGCTTGCAGCCGCACCTTCAAACATTATATCATGAGCCCTCCTTGATTGGCGACTCACAGGGGGATTCCGAACTCTGTACTCCTGGTACTCTCGACTGATGTTGACAATGGTGGGTTCAGAATTAGCAAAACCCTCCTCCACTGCAACCCCACCTTCACCCTGCAAATAGTAGTAGGAGTGTCACGAGGCAGTAAATGCGGCAGCAGAGACCGGGCTGCTGCTGGGCACCGTAGTTAATTGAACCTGCACGAGACTAGATCGTGGTCGGTCGCATCTTTGATCACTAATTGTTCCACATTTGAGGTTGTTCCGCAGTTCCGCTCAGTGTACACCGCTAGTCTTTTTCTCATTCCGGTTAGTGTCAAGATGCAACGGTACCAGGAGCGCGAAGATTGGTGCCCAGGGGACATCACGCCAGCGCACCTTACGGTGCATGCTGTTGCAGATCCTCACCAAACAAGGTAAATCGCGTGTACAGTTTTACAGTGGAATTACGTAACAAAGGCATGTTAGATAGCTCCACATGACGGATTAAGGAGTCTAAGCTCAACTACCCCTTTGTAAGCCAGCCTTTTGCAAAACAGCAGTTGCAGGGGTGCCTTATAATGCCTTCGGCCACTAAAAAGACGGATAACTCTATAACCAAGCTATTAAGACCTTTTTAAATATATTTAAGAGACGATAATACACTTCATTACCTCCTTATTGTTTTCTTCCATATAACTTATTAAGTTTGCTTATCTCTCTTTATTAGAATTCCTGTTTGTTACAGGTTGGGACCTGGGAGATAGGCTCAGGCGCACCTGGCCTGAGCGTCTCACGAACCCCTCATATGAGGCTCCGAGTAGGTCTCTCCATTCGAACGCCAGGCTAGTGGTCAAGACCTAGGAGGGGGGAGCTGAGCAGCGATCCGAACGTTCCGATCCGAACGTTCCGGTCCGAACGTTCCTATCCGAACGTTCCGGTCCAGTCTCGCAAGATTTAACGAGACGCTGCGCCCGGCCTCCTGAAGACGGTTCTCTTCTCTCTTTCCCATCTAGAAAATAAACAGCATTTGGCCCCTTCGATAGTGCTTCAAGGCTCAGCCTCTCACACTGTTGAGCTTATTAGCTAGTATATTTATTAGCTGTGAATTTCTTAAAAAGTTGAATTATTATAGAGCGGGTTAATATGTAGTTTTTACTTAACGGCGTCTTTAAAACATTTAGCTCTTTACCATAGCTATTTATTAATGTTGTTTAATTTAAAAGTTAATAATTCTTATATAATTGCTATTAAGTCTTCTGTAAAGCTTAAGTTTTAAATTAAACTAGACTATAATAACGTAAATTACATTAAAGTAGAATGCATAGGTAAATATGTATGTACTGAGACAGAGCTAGGGTATAATGGTTTGAGCTTTGATCAAGCTAATGCACTTTAAATAGAAACGCTCAACCGTTTGTAGTTAGTGTAAGGGATGGCAGGAGGTAACCACTTGCCCACAATACCCAAAAGGCTAGCAATGTCTCCACTTATGGAGACACACCCCTCTAATCCAGACCTATATGGACATAGCGGGCCAGACATAGCTGCAACCCTTACAGTTAGATATATGACATAGCAACACACACAAGACAATTCAACCTGTTAACCACCATGCTTCATGGATACACACTCCCTTTTCTCTTGACTTTGAACCTCACTCTTTACCTCTTCATTTGCTGCGACTCTTGATCAAGACTATCTACAAGTCTTTGACTGTGATATCTTCCTTCAAAGCACGGAACCTCTCCGTTCAGATTGACCTAACGACCGCGTCCTTCCACCAAACTTCTTTCACATAGGGTTTGTCCGTTCTACTAGATACGCTTCCAACTGCATATATCACTATATCTAACTTGGACCTACATTTTACTTACAATACCGGCATTATTTTGGGCTATAGAGATTGCTTTATACTAGATACAACTTTTACCGACAGCAATTATATAAAGATATTATAGAGTTTAAATAATAGAAGTAGAACATGCAGTTTTAATAAACTTTAGTTATGTCAAAGAGCAGGCAAGCAAGCAAATAATAAAGTCAATTCAGGTTCTATACTACAGGTAAAAATTTCTATTTTGTCGATACAGGTTAGGCTTAGTAGATAGGAGGTAGCTTAATGAGCTACAACAAAAGTCTTCACAGTTGTAAAATTTTGTCTGAATGTCCACTGGAAGTCCGTGCAGAGCAGACTTAGCAGAACTTTATCACAGGCTAACTGATCTACAGTTAGTTCAGAATGCCTTAAAGGTTGCCTTGTAACAGTACAACCTGCTACAGTCCATCCCAGGACAATTTAAATATATTGAATATCTTTACATAGGAGTAAAGCATGGATATATGTAGATATACTACTTAAGTTCTTAACGGTAAGATAAAATCGGCGTTAAAATTGACCTCTGTAAGTGTATATTTGCTACTAAGTGGATAGGAAATCAGTGGATAAATTATATCTACTTACTAGGTTAACTACAGTACTATGGTCGACGTTAAAAGTAAGGTATCCAGGTTTGTGTAGCGACCCACAAACCTCCACTTCCCTCGTTCGACTTAGTTCTTCATAATTCTTCTACAATTTGAGAGCCTTATACTCTATGTGGCTAGTTTCTAAAGCTATTCTAGTAAAACCAACTCAAAAATAACTTATAAACATAAAAAAAGCTATACTTTAGGTCGCTAGTCTTATGCATGTATCCACTCATACATGTGCATGGACACCTCAATAACTGTGGAGACCACAGTAGAGTGTGGTCCCACCTACCGTGACAGGGACTTGCAGGGGAATGGGCGTCCGGTAAGGGTTAACCAAGGTGTGAGAAACTACATAGCAGTCCGTGGCCTTATGGTCAGCATGCCAGGTCACCCCATGACAGGTGGCTCGTCCCTGGAGTAGCCTGAGTAGGTGGTGGGGTTTTGAAGTAACGCCCAGCGCCCCTTTCACCTGCCCTTCAGAGCATCGTGGGGAGATAATCCGCCAGTAAGCTGACGACACCTGCGTAATTAGTTTCGCAACCAATCCACAGGGGCCAAGGTCTAAAGCAAGGCTGGTTAGCGATCATACGAAAGCTGGCGAGGCCGTGGATCACTAAAAGAGCCGCTGCGGAGTACCTTTCTAGAATTGGTAGCTAAGTCGAGTCATCAAGGTTTTGACACGGCATCAGGGCGACTTGCGACACGCGGGCATGGAAATCGGTTTGAAAATAAATGCTCCATGCGAGAGGTACTCATCATCGCTATTTGAGACTCGTCGGTGATTTACGGCACTTGTAAGCTTGTCCCCTCGCAATACGAAACCGCGTGAGCGCGCCCGTAGAAATCGACTAGCATAACCACAGTTGTCGTATGACGTTGTAAGGTATGGGGCTTCGGCCCCAACCGCGTTTCCCGGTCACCGAAGTTGCCCGAGGTTCCGAACGTCTCGGGAATCCCAATTCCGATGAAAATTATCCGATTCCGTCGAAGTGGCGCAGCCCTTGTGCATAAGCTCAGCTAGCGCTAGCTCGCTTTTGCGCTAGTTTGGGTGAAGAAATCAATACTTTGAAGTCACGGCGCCTAGGCGGCTTTATTTTATTTCAATTGTACCATAGAAGCACGCGGCAGGCTTCTAGGATCGCAGGGCTGTTATTATAGTCAATTGCTTAGCGCACTATGAGGAAGATCATTTGCTAAAAGGATAATAACGTAGAGTATTGAGGTCTCAATAAGGAATCTGCTACTGCTGTAACGGCTGGCACCATGGACCTTGGTGTGATAGCTCGTAACACGTGGCAGCAGTGCCACGCTAAGTCGTCGGAAGCAAAAATCCCATGTCGTAATGAAGGTTCGGGAGCCCCCGTCCCTGTTTTGCCGGCGTCAAGTAAGCTTCGTATAACCTTCTGCGGATGCTGGGCAGGGAACAGACCTGCATCTCCGAACCGGGGACGGACTTTTTTTTGACCCGGAACACTTCCCCTTCTTACCCCTGAGGTTTAGGGGCCCGCTCACTCGTAGTGGATTTAGGAATGGTCTGGTTCTACCACACTGAGTAACAAGGATACAATAGATGTCTCTTTGACTAACCGAGGAAGGTATCTCCTTCGCCTCAAAAACAGTAATTTTTAACGCAGACCCAAAATACATGGCCTAGCATGAATGGAACCTCTAATCACAGGCTCTTATTACCATCCTATAAGTATTCGAGTGTGGCGTAAAGTACTCCTCAGCCTCCGAAGCTTATTTGTGGTGTGCTACTCTATTACATTAAGGTTCAACAAAATATCACTGTTGTCAAGACCAAGAAGGCAGGAATGGTTCGCAAAGAGCCTCCTGGCTTACCGATGTATTATAATTTCAATCAGGTCACTAGAGCCACTTAGAGACTTGAACCCATACACTGCTGTTTAAACTTCTTGGCCACCCGGTGGCTATTCGCTGAGTTTACATCATGACTTTAGATTCAAGCCAAATCCAGCCTTTATTGCATGCCGCGTCGGTTGATGCAATAGAAAGACGCCGCTTACGAAACCGGCTAGCCAAGCGCAAGTCCCGTACGTGTCAACCTCCCCTCCCCCAGGTCATCCAGAATGTATCCCAGGTATGGTAGACCGTTAACAGTACATGGCGGCAATGAAATGCAGGCGCTGAATCGAAGAAGCGGCTGGCAGATCAGGCAGATGCCTGCGAACCAGCCACGGCTGTAATGGATATTCATACGACCACTGCCGGAACCTCGAGCGCAACGCCGAAGGCCGAAGAGCCCCGCTCAAAGGACACTTGTTTGGCCCTTCGCTACAACCAAACATCGTCACTTCCGGCACAACAACACATGGACAGCAACATGAGCACATGGGACTGCCCACAGTTGCCAGATTGCAACCGTACCCACGACGAAACACTGGCCGGCTTCTATCATTTACAAGCACCCGAGAAACTAATGCCGAGCCCCGAATCCGATACCACCGCAGTCCATACCACCATTTCTGGCCAAGAAGACATGCTTGGATGGTTTGGCGACGATTCAATACCATGGAACGTGAGTTCTGACCCATTCAGAAGACCCATACAGCAGACAATGCCGACGCCAGGGCAAAGAATGTATCCACCCTCCTCACTTCTCCGCTGTCTTTCCTTTTAATCCCGCGTTGCTCACACATTGGTGCACTATGTCTTGTATCCTAAACCATTCTCTTTCCTCAGCATCCCGGATCCCCGACTCGGAGTTTCTATCATTCCTTTCCCAACTGCCACGGTTCCTCCCATTGCCTCTGTCACCACTCTTTCTATCGACCATGATATGTTGCTCACCGCTTAAAGGACAACACAATGCCAAAACAGGCCACTCCGCTGCATATCGCTGCCGCGCGTGGACACCTGAGCACAATTAAGCTTTTAATCAAGTACGGGGCTGACGTCAACGCTGTCGACGAGGCTATGCTTACACCTTTGCACCACGCTGCAAACCACCGCCAAACTGCCGTGCTCTGCTTCCTGTTAGAGCACGGTGCTAATGTAAATTGCACCGACTCTGACGGCCGTACATTGTTATACAGGGCGGCAGAAGAAGGGAACGATGAGTTAGTGGAAACGATGTTAAGATACGGCGCAAGTATGAATGGTTCATAATTATATAAATGTGAAGCTTTGTTAAAGATGTATAATTGATGAAATATATTATGTATGTGGGCTTTTAGAAGGGCCTATATTGAAGGTTTGTAGTGATCTTGTGAAATCTAAAAGGTGTGAGTGTGTTATTAAAACGAGTGTTACGGCATGGGTACATAGGTACAAGGGCATGGGAACGCATGGACGACTTACCGCTGCCTGGCGGTACGTACCGCCGCTGGCTGGATATATTCCTGCCAAACAGTGACTGAGAGAAGCCTGTTCATCTTATTTTCCTCTTCACCTGTAGTTTTCGCATCTCAATAGAACCCTTGGGTCATCAACAGATTCTTCGTTCCTTGAACCGTGACACAACTACAGGTCTCCTCATCCGCCTGGGAAGGCTTCTATCAATATCCCAAACCCTACAGACATTCCGACGGGTACGCAGCTGCAAGCGCGACCCACACACACCGCTGAGATGCCAGCCAAACAGGGTAGATCCCTCCACCGGATCACAGAAACTCACAAGGATGACCCCGACAATACCCGTGAGGGTTCCGCCGAGACGAATGACACCAGCGACGTTGACGACACCGAGTCCAGATTCGTCCAAGAGCGCCACAGACGCCTTGAGCTAGAGAGACAGATGAAGGATCTCCAACAGCAGATGGCTGCCTTGATCCAGCAGACGGCAGGAAGTACCCAAGGCACACCACCGCCCGTCCTTCCCGATGTTGAGGGCTCCCGACCGGAGGTTGAGCGCCTCCCCGACCCCCGTTTTCTATAACCAGAAGTCTAAGGACACCGTCAAGTTCGAGACTTGGTTTCGTCAGGTCAAGAACAAGATCCTGGTGAACGCTTCCCGTTTCCCCACCGACCTCTCTCAGCAGGCCTATGTCGAAGGTCGCTTGGGCGGAGATGCCAGCGATAATCTCCAACCCTACCTCCAAGACACGCACCCCGATCCGATCCAGTCGTACCAGGCCTTGATGTCGCATCGTTGGCAGCAGTACCATGACCCTAACCAAATGGAGGCCGCCTCCTTGGAATTCGAGAACCTTCATATGACCGCGGGAATGGATTTCCAAGTTTTCAAGAACAAGTTGCTTCGACTGGCCGGCGAAACTGGCCAAGTTAAGACGGATTGGAAGCGCCTCTTCAACCGAAAGCTTACGACGGAGTTGCAAACGGCACTGGCCTCCTCCTACATCAAGAGCAGCATTGGATTCGACGCGTTTGCAACTGAGGCCGCCCAGATCGCACTGGTCCTCCAGTCTGCCAAGAGTGACGACCCTAGACGTCGCGCGAACCGCGGAAACCGTGGCGGTAATCGCCGAACCCCCATCCCCGCTGTCGACCAATCGGATCCTGCCAAGCCTTCGGAGAAGCGTTACACTACCTCAGTCCTGGCCCGTCAACACGGTCCTGACAAGCTCCGTCGCCTTTGGGAGAACCGACTTTGTCTTAACTGTGAAAAGCCTGGCCACTACGCCAACAACTGCCCAGAGAAGCGAGTCAATGTTGACCGTTCAAACCGCATCAACGCTTTAGTCAGCCAGTGGACAGGAACTCCCCGTCCCCGTTCGAACGCCGATGGTCTTGCGACCGAGATTCCTGACTCCGACCGAGTCGAAGATGTCACGGATTCGGAAAACTAGATACACTTAGACAAGTGGACTCCGATCCAAGGGAAGTCGTCGATGTTGAGAACACGCGGGATAAGCGATCCTCTGATTTTTTGAGCAAACACCTGGGGGGAAGACCGTTTACCTTCCCCTGTACCATAGCTTATAATGGATCGTCTCTCTGCCCATGCCCTCGTCGACACCGGAGCAAGTGGATACCTGTTTGTGAGCGTGGCCTTCGCCCGAAGGCTCCTCCGATACCTACACCTCCCCACCGTTCGTGACTTTCATCCTCAACCTGTCGGCGGATTCGACGGTACCCCATCGCAACTGGTGGACATTGCCCTGCTGGGACACCTCTGGGTCCAGAGCCGTCTCACCGCCCGAACCCATTTTCTAGTCCTTGATATGCGCCACGACATGATAGTCGGTCGCAAATGGTTGGAAACACACGATGTGACGCTGGATGTTCGTCGCCGTCGTCTTCTCTTCCCCGAGGAATGGACCCCCAGCGCATGGAACATCATGTCGCCATGGACCAGGCCGGACAGCTTCTACAGAACCCTACCTTCGATGCAGACGCCCAATGTCGTGAGCGAAAGATGGCCATCGAAGACCAGCGACGCCTGGCAGGCCGAAGATCACGACGTCTGGATTCTTCCGTGATCCGCGGTCCATGTGCGACCAACACCGATTGCGAGAAGTCGCCACCAACAATTCGATATGAGAAAATCCTAACACGACCAATGGCCGCTCGTGCGCAAGGAAAACGAAACGACGAAGGCATCGCGAAGATGAAACGCGCGTTGGCTGAACCAACCGACGCGCCGCCCCGTTGCCAACACCGCCACCGAGGCCACCGTTGTCCCCGATGGAACGCGACTCCCAAGGACCCTTCATCCGACGCCGGAGTTCGGCAGGAAGTTTTAAAGAACGTATCGACATCGCTTTTATCTCCGCACCGGCGATGGAGATGTCATACCGCCGAAACCCTCAGGATTGGCATGTCACCAGCCTCCACGCGATTGACAAGGTTATCCTGGAGAAGCAAACGTTACGCGGGGACGTGTTGCCCTCCGACTCAGACACGCTCCGCGAAAAAGCATTGCAAGTGGTACCAAAGCAATACCACGAGTACCTAGATGTGTTCAGCAAGTTCGAGTCCGATAAGTTGCCACCGCATCGCACCTGCGACCACAAGATCATCCTAGATGATGATGCCAAGCCGGACGAGCTCCTGGGATACTCGGGCCTGCGGAAGATATCGCTTGAGGAAATGGAGACATGCCGGAAATATGTGACCGAGAACCTGGCAGAGGGATTCATCGAGCCAAGTGAAGCGCCTTGGGCGGCACCAATCCTCTTCGCGCCTAAAGGGAATGGAGGACTACGTTTCTGCGTGGACTTCAGAAAGCTCAGCTCCGTTACTCGCAAGGACCGACACCCGCTTCCCTTGATCGAGGAGACTATGGCCCGGATCTCCAAGGCAAAGGTCTTCACGAAGCTGGATATCCGACAACCATTCCACCGGATCTGAATGGCGCCAGGGTCAGAGGAGTTGACAGCGTTCCGTACCCGTTATGGCACTTTTCAGTATAATGTCCTCCTGTTCGGATTGACAAACGGACCCGCGACCTTTCAGCGCTTCATGAATGACACCTTGATGGACTATCTGGATGATTTCTGCTCGGCATACTTAAGACGACATCGTCATTTTTTCGGATTCGGTTCAAGAACACGGGGACCATGTGAGGAAGGTCCTGCAGCGCCTCCGCGAGGCCGGACTGCAAGCCGATACCGACAAATGCGAATTTCATGTCCGGGAGACGAAGTTCCTAGGTTTCATCATCTCTACAGAAGGAGTGGCGGTGGACCCTGCCAAGACGTCCGTCGTCCGCGATTGGGCGCCCCCGACGTCTGTCAAAGGAGTGCAATCATTTCTCGGCTTCTGTAATTTCTATCGCAAGTTCGTTCGCGAGTATGGGCGGATCGCTCGGCCGCTCACCAACCTGACGAAGCAAGGTTTACCGACGTTCCAATGGACGGAGGAGTGCCAGGAAGCTTTCAATACCTTGAAACGACGACTGTTGGAGGCCCCAGTCCTCGCTCACTTCGGCTACGAGAACGAAACACGAGTGGAGACAGATGCTTCCGACGGAGTGATTGCCGGAGTCCTATCACAAAAGAAGGATGACGCTTCTGACGACTGGCACCCCGTCGCCTTTTACTCAGAGACCCTCCAAGGGTCGGAGCTCAATTACAGCATCCACGATAAAGAACTGTTAGCCGTGGTCCAAGCCCTCAAGCATTGGCGCGCTGAGCTCGTGGGACTCCAGCGTCCACAGTTTACGATTGGGACGGACCACAGCGCGCTGGAATACTTCAGCCAGAAATGCCACCTAAACTTGCGACAAGCGAACTGGGCGGAACTCCTCGCCGAATACCACTGCATGCTGAAGTACCGCCCGGGAACGCAGAATGCCGCAGCCGACGCCTTGTCACGGAAAACGGAAGATCTGAAAACGCAGAAAGAGAAAATCGAGGCGATGCGACACCTGGCCATCTTCCAGGAGGGCAAACACGGATACATACCAGCGCTTTCCATGGTGGAACCCTTGAGTGAGGTGGCCCTCTTGGAGGACGACCTGCCACCGCCACCACTCTCTGGGTCAATGCTGGTACATAGGGCCGTCGAACTCAACCGCACCGACCCCCTTCTCCAGCCGTTTCGGGACAAGACCACGTTGGAGCCGGCTGACGGCATTACCTGGACCCTCTCTGACGGAACTCTCCTGAGGGAGGGCAAGATGGTGGCCCCCGAACAAGACAATCTGAGAACGCACATCTTGGAAGACTTCTATTCGCGCTTGACATCAGCACACCCGGGACGCAACAAGCTCCGCAAGATGGTGCAGAGCCAGTACTGGTGGCCAGGATTATCCAAAGACGTTGACCGTTTCGTGGCCAACTGTCGAGTGTGCCGATCGTCGAAAGCCCCCGGGATAAGACGCCAGGATTTCTCCATCCCCTTCCGATATCGCTTCGCTCATGGCAGTCGATTCAGATGGACTTCAAGACCATGCCCAAAGATCGAAAGGTGTTTGACAACCTCCTCGTCATGGTTTGCTCGTTGAGCAAGAGGAGTTGGTGCGTTCCCTGCACCCGATCAGTGACAGCCAAAGACGTTGCCAAGATGTACTACCATGGTCCATATCGCGTCTTTGGACTACCACAGCAGATTGGGAGCGACCGTGGACCCCAATTCGTCTCCCACTTCACCGACGAAGTCTCTAAGCTGCTGGGCATCACCTGGAAACTGGGATCCTCCGGCCACTCCCAGTCACAAGGGCAGGTGGAGCGTATGAACCAGGCCATACAGCAACGGATTCTGCCTTACTTATCACACTTCCAAGACAACTGGTCGTCAGTGATTCCAGCTTTTGACGCTGTCCAGGCTAGCCTGCCCCAGGACTCGACGAGACTGTCTCCTCATGAAGTGGAGCGTGGTTTCCTTATGCCGCTGCCATATTCCAAAGCTGACTGGACCCAAGACATTGGCAAGCTTCCAACAGAGCGTCTCGGACGACAAGACGCCCAAAAGATTGTGAAGACACTCCACCAGTACACAGAAGCGGCACGACAACAGGCTACCTTATCTCAACGCCGTATGTGCGACCAGGCTAACAAGTCGCGACGCGAGCCAGACTTCGAGATCGGAGATAAGGTGGTTATCCTTAAGGGGACATGGACGACGGACCAACCTGGCGACGCCCTGACATTCCCCTTGACGCAGAAATGCTACACTATCAAGGGGATGAGAGGACACTCCTATGAACTCGACACGCCGCCAGACTGGAGGGGCACGAACGTGTTTCATGCCGATCGCCTTCGGCGATTCTAAGACGACCCACTCCCGGGACAACAGGCTGAGAATCCGGAGGGCGAAATCGTGGATCCCTCGCTAGACGAAGAATGGGAGGTCGACAGAGTGCTGTCCTCTCGACTGCACTATGGGAAACTTCAATACCAGGTGCGCTGGAAGGGTTGGGACCCGGACGCAACGTGGTACGACGCGGAATCATTCAATAACAGCGCCACACTCCTTCAGAAATACCGCGAGGAGTACCCGGATAACGCAGGACCGCCGAAGCGACTGGCTTCATGGCTTGACGCCGCAGCCAACGACAGGATCGACCCATCTCACGCTGACGACAACTCTCCGGCTTCGACGAACCGAACGAGAAAGAGGATTGCCCGGAAGAAGTGACCGAAACTTGCGGACAAGTTTCATTTTTTGAGGGGGTAATGTTACGGCATGGGTACATAGGTACAAGGGCATGGGAACGCATGGACGACTTACCGCTGCCTGGCGGTACGTACCGCCGCTGGCTGGATATATTCCTGCCAAACAGTGACTGAGAGAAGCCTGTTCATCTTATTTTCCTCTTCACCTGTAGTTTTCGCATCTCAATAGAACCCTTGGGTCATCAACAGATTCTTCGTTCCTTGAACCGTGACATGCAGGCGCAATGTACTTCGGCCTCCCAGTGTCCGAAGCGGTTGTGGTACCAGACATAGTCTCCGTGCCCCGTGACTATGTTAAAGTACCATTCGAGTATTCGTCTCGGGAGTTCCAACGCCAGGGGACATTTGCCTTGTTGGTAGCTGATGAGAGATATTGAGGTGCGTTTTCCTTGTCAGGAGAAGTTCTACTACCGCACCAGGGATCGCCCCATAAATAGATTCCTGCCCAACAGGCAACTCCGTGGCAGGCTTCACCTAATACATCCCTGTGGTACAAAAACGGACCCGTAACTGCCCTTACAGCAAATGCGCCTTATATGCGACAATCCCTCTTCTGCTACTACCCCAGTCATAGACTCATCAGTCAGCCACCTCCATCCTAACACACCTTGATGCTAAACGACTCGCTCAGCGCCTTGTCAACCTTGACGCTCGTCGAACCCTTCTCGCCATCCAGACCCAGGATCGTCACCTTTGATACCTTCACCTTAGAATCGTAGTCGAACTGGCCTGCGGCTATCAGCGTGCCGTTCTCGTAAGTAAATTCGACTAGGGTCGTGTGCAGCTGCTCAAGGCTATGACCGTCGTCGAGGTACAGCTCGCCACGAGCCGTGCCATCTCCGCTCAGCGGCACCAGGATCTCGAAGTCTTGCTTACGCAGATCCGTCGTCGTCATGGCCGACTTAGTGCGAAGTGGCACAATGACACCGCCCTTAAGGTACAGGGGTAGGTCTGACCATTCCTGGTCCGCGTGCGGCACGTTCTCGCCCTGGCCCTGAACCTTCTCGTGCGTGTAAAAGTTGTAGAAGACATCCTTCGGCAGGTAAACATCGACGCTCGTCGAGTTTTCTTCTGTGACGGGTGCCACGAGTAATCCCGGGCCGTAAAAATACTGCAACTCCTGCGTCCATGTGTTCTTGTCCTCCGGGTACAAGTAGAACATAGGGCTTGCTATAGGCGTGCCGTCAACAGTCTGGCGGTGCATAGCGGTATAAATGTAGTCCAGTAGACGATAGCGGATGTCAATGAATTTCTTCGCGACTGCCGTGACAGACTCCCAACGATAGAACTCTTGAGGAACTGTAAGGTGCATATTAGTTAGTTGCTTAGAATACGCACTGATTGGTTCGGAGTTTGGTGCCGCAGATCACATAAACAGAACTTAGCAACCTACCCATCTTGTAATCATTGTGATTACGGTAGAAAGGGGCAAAGGCCCCTAATGCCGCCCAACGAGCACACAGCTGCTCAGTAACGTTGCTGCTGAAGCCACAGACGTCGGCGCCCACCATGGGGATCTGGTAGATGGATGTGAACGCCAGCATGCTGCGGACGATGAGGCGATACTGGTCCCAGGTAGACACGTTATCGCCGAGCCAGTGTCCTACTTTTGCGCCAGAACCAGCAAATGTCGACCTGGTGATGACCAGGGGCCTTTCCGTAGGCCTCCGAGATATCATGGCTTCGCGAGAGGCGATTGACATCATGGAGCCGTAAAGATTGTGGGTATCGTACATGGCCAGGCCATTTTGGTGAATAAGGTCGGTGTCAACAGTCTTGTTGGAGATTCCTCCCTTATCCGCATTCCAGCCGTCCTTGTAAGCCGCCTTGTTGTGCATAGCGTACTTTGGGTTCAACAGGTCACGGCCAGGCAGTCCCATCTGCTTGCCTTCGTTGCCTTTGGCCTGACGCTCAGAAATTATCACATTGTTAGAGGAAGCCCAGGAAAATCTGTCTCTGATCTCCAGGGGACCTTGAGAGGACAGGCTCTCAGTTGAGTTCTCGCAGTCCGTACCCTCTGGTTGAAACTCGCAGGGCCAGCCGGGTAGGGGCCTGGGAGGCGCCCTAACTGGCGGAGGGTGGGCGGAAGATCAACAGCTGCCTCATCTGGGTTCTCGCATGGGAAGTAGCAGAAGTTGGAGGGTTCGTTCTAAAAGCGGGATATCGATGTCAATACAATGGTCTGTTATAGTCGAGGAGGTGTAGAAGCAGGGGAATAGCTTCACGAACCATATCAATCCATAAGAAGTCGATACCGACACCCGTCTCATCGGAAAAGAAAACTTTAAACTGGTTATTCCAGTAGTCTGTAATGTTGGCAGCGAACCAGTCGGGGAATGCCGTGGTTCCAGGCCATACGACACCTTTCCACACGGATCCGTTAGCACGAAGCATGAAGATGTTATCTTCGACACCAGTGTTAAAGGCTTCGGGGAAGTCTTTCCAAGCCACGGCGGGGTCCACCATGACGGTGTACTTCTGGTTGTTGGCGTGTAGATAGTCCACAAGCTGGCGCATCTTAGCTAGAGGGAATCTCTCGGGGTCCAAGGAGAACACCTGCGACCTATTGATTAATGCTTCGAGCAGATATAGAGGGTGTATCCGAGCTTACCCGACGACGATACATATAGTCAATATCTGTCCACATCGTCCTAATATATATACATAAGCCTTAGTTGTCTTATATTCCGCGGTTAGCTTACTCCAGTGGAATTCCAGCTTTACTGTGGTTGTAGACGACTTCGGCGACTTCGAACACGTCTTGATAACCGTAACGGCATTGGTCTGGTACGTATTAGTAGCTGCAAAGGTTGCAAAGGAGAGGAAAACGCACGGAATCCAAGGCCAGAATATGGTTGCATAACAGGGAGCCCGACGACTTGAGCATACTGCTGGGAAACCTGAATTGGGGAGGGTCCAGCCATGAAGTAGAAATCTAGAACACCACCGAGGGTGTTGTACTCGAGATACTGTCCAGACTCCTCGGTGTTGGTAACCATAATATCCATGCCGTTCGAGTTGCGGAAAAAGACGCCATGGGAACCAGTGGAACGGTGCTCAAAGTAGACCGGGTGGCTGCTGTATAGGTTAGCGGCTTCTGGAACACCAACGGAATCCTGCGCCCAAATGGTGCGAATGTAGTCGGTAGTGTTCAGTCTAAACGGATCTGAGTGCTCGCCCAGACCGTACAGATAGGGGTTTTCGGGCAGCTTGGTTCTTAGCCGCAAGTACTGTGACTCGAATACGAGCCTAGCAGCCGAGGTATCAAAGAGGACTTCACCAGATTCTGAACGAGAAACGGTGAAGGCGAAAGGCTCCTCTGTATAGTTGAACCTCAGAGCGGAAGCGGAGGCCTCTACGCTAGCTGATTCCGGCCGGGGAGGACCTCTTCAGGGATCTGATAGACGTTGTTACCAGCGTCTTGGATCTTGACGTGCAGGCGAGTCTCTGGTTCTCGGATTAGCACTTCTTAGGACAGAAAGGACCGGTGTTTCAGTGCCCAGCTCACCAGTGTCGTAGGAGACCTCGAGGATGAGGTCTGTTAAGTCAGTTCCATAGACATCACATGCCGTTCCGGCTAGCGAAAGGTCGGCTGTGAGCCCAGTGGCGCTTGTTTGAACGTTCGAGGCTTTGTAGCCAGGACAAGAAGCCAGGGTCCCGTTGAAGGATGGTCCCTTGCAAAGATGGCAGCGGCAGAGGCTGTCGCCGCCAGTAACAGAAAGCTCACCATGTTAGAAAACCGTCACGATTGGCCTTGGTGTGTCTAACAAACTTCATGCTGGCGACAGCCGTCTCTCATGGCCTCTTATATAGACTGGACCAGAGGATCACCTGCGTCATAAGTGGACCGCCTACGTGTAATACCCCAACCTCAAGTACCTCTCTGTATTTGCAGGTCCTGTACGCTCAACTGCAAGGGGCAATCGAGCTAACGCAGTGCCAGATGGTATAACCCTGGGCGACCATCGGGCCACCGGTGAACGGCTAGCAGCGGCGATGTTTTGGTAGGAAAACTGGTTTAGTTGGTTCAGGCCGGCGGCTATGGGTGTTGCGGCCTGGCCTATACGAGCCCTACTTGCTCCGCTCCACCTCGGCGGTCACTAGAAGTGTCCGTCTGGCTTTGCCGAGGACCTTGACTCGAACCAATACCCTCGATTTGGGAGAAGCCGGGCTATGGATTCGCTAGCCCGACCACGACCCCCCTCAGGTAGCATGCAAGCGGGGTTAGAGCTGACTCGAGAACCGCCGACGTGTATTTACTTGATTGTCTCCATCGCGAGTGCCTAGAGCGGGCGAGTTGAAGGGAGCTTGCGTACTCCAGCCCAGCTTTGGCCGTGTCCATCAGACCCCGTAAGATGCCATCCATTAGTTCCTTCTGCGGGATTATGGGCGATGGTGGAAGGGCGGTATCGTGGGTTCCATGCCCTTTGATTGTTAGCTCTTACGGACAGGTTTGGGAGTATGGGCTTCGAGAGCTCAAACCAGTATGCTTGGTCGTTCTGTGCCTACACTAAGAGCCCGGAAACATTCGGCAGAGTACCTGGTATCGCTCTGATTAGGTAGGTTTCTTCCAAAACGGCACACTTCAGCCAAAGGCGGGTGCTAATGTCAACAAGCCTCGCTAGTCAGCATCTAGCCGGGATGAAAACACGGGCCCGAATTTCTTCATCGTCCTCTCGGATCTCGACCACAATGCAGGCATCTTTCTTGCGTCAGTCGGCAAGTACACCTGGAAGTGTTAAAGGCGCATCAACTGCGATACATTGGCATGATACACACCCTGTTCGCCCCTCTTTCTTTTCCTGACAAGAAATCTATCCAGCCCGGGCCTAAGCACCTCATGTGGCCCTAGACGCTGGCTCCTGTGCGAGGAAAAGACCCGTTTCTTGGGCTGCGAGTCACAACTGGAATGAAGGTCTCTGCTCTTTGCAGTCATTTATCCTTGAAGTGACAGATCAATGCTCTACATGCACTTGTGACGGGCTTCCTGCACTGCAATTGGCAGGAAACATTGATCGAGGAACCGGACCAGGTGGCGCTTTCCTGGTCACCAGGAACAGACTTTCGGACGCTACGTCGACCGGCATTAGGTCACATCGACAGATTGAGCTAAAGGCAGCGGATTGCATCAGAATTCAGCGAGCGATTTAGCGAAGAGCCGCTAAATGACCCCATCTTCCTTGCCTAGTCACCAGAAACAGGCTATGGTCACTACGTCGGCCGGCGTTATGCTACATTGACAGACTGAGCTAAGGGCAGCGGATTGCATCAAAATCCAGCGAGCTATTCAGCGAAGGACCGCTTAACAACCCCGTTTTCCCTGTCTGGTCACCAGGGACAGACTTCGGACGCTACGTCGACCGGCATTAGGTCACATCGACAGATTGAGCTAAAGGCAGCGGATTGCATCAGAATTCAGCGAGCGATTTGGCGAAGAGCCGCTAAATGACCCCATCTTCCCCGCAAGACTATAGCCACGACGGCACAAGGGGCATCACCTGGTGGATCGCTACCTTGACAGACTACTATATACCCTGCATCCTAACCTTCTCCCACTGAACTGAGCCCACGGGTCCATCTTGCAAACCTTATGCCCCGCCTGATGATACCGAGTTGCCAAGCCGTCTTCTTGACCACGATGAACGAATGCACCCAAGTGGGCAAATGAAAATTTTCTTCATTAAGAGTTGACTGTGAAGGCCCGACGATTCCTTTGTCTACGCGCCCCGCCACAACCCGTCTATTGGTGCCGTAATTTCCACATTTTGTGCCACCATCCGGCCTCCGTTCTTTTCTACGCGGCTTCGTCCATACCCCACTCCCACGGCACAGGACACGCAGCTCACCGCACAATCTACACCCAGACACTTAGCAAATGAAATTGGCGGGCACGTGGGCGGAATCCTTGCCATCGCTATCGGGCTGGCCTAAGAAGCTGTAGATGTTGATATGGACGGAGGGGTCGTTGGCCTTGTAGGTGCCAGGGAAGCGGACGATGCTGCTGGGCGACGTGCTGCTGCCACCCGTGACGCGAAGCTGCGCAACTAAGGTGTAGAGTTATGCGTCACCCGCCGAATACACTGAATACAGCACTGGCGTCTCATTCCGCAATAGATAGTCGCAGTTGGCAACGGATGTCGGCAGGTCGAAATTAACCCTGGGGTTGCCCCGTGGTCAGTCATGCTGGCCGAGGCGGGGAGGCTCCATGGGTGTGGACACACTTCTCTATTCAAAAGAGTGGAGGGAATTGGAAATAAATGATGGAAGTCAAGAGACTCACCAGCCATTAGAGGCATTTATGCGGCCGACAACCCACTTCCGCGACAATGTGTCAAGGGCATCCTGCCAAATCTTAAACCAGCTAGCGTCCTTAGCCGATGTAAACGCCGCGTTATCAATCTTGGAGAGGTAGGCGGTGATGGGGCCTTTATACGAGGCCGAATAGGATTTTCGGGCTGTTGGACCCCTGTGCCCCCCGGATGAGGTGCTGGTACTGGCCCAGAATGGCGTTGCCGTTCTTGACGGTGATGACGGTGCCCTGCTTCCCATGCCGCCTGGAACGCTGGCCGTTTTCTGCGGGTGTGTGCCAGGCAAGTCCAGGGCAGACTCGCACTGCGGTATGGTCCGGCCTAGCCCGCGTTCGGGGATCATATGATTAGACAACACAGGTTTCAGAAGCTGGAGAATAGAATGTTACATAGTGCGGGCTTCTGAGTGAATGTGATGTCACTGGTATGTAAAGACGTCATGAGAATGGAGGTGAGCGTGTGTGTGTTGTTGAAAGGAGTGTAATTCTAACTGTCAAGTTGCCACTCACTGAGGTGTTTTTCATTCCGAGACGGCAGCCGCGTAGGCCATAGGTCATGCTCAATTTCATCTGAGACATCTGCGGCTGTCACCACCTGTCTTGTGCAACCTGTGCACAATCCTTATGCACTGCATCAGAGATGCTACATAGATGGCCCCTGTATGGCATTTACTCTGGAACGCACAACACACTTTTCTAGGTGGCAGGGCCTGGGTAGCTGCCCTGGGGTGGTAGATTTCCAGGTCTGTCACGTATCGTGTGTTCATGCTAAGGTTGCTATTTTTCGGGCCTGTCACGGCTTTGGCTGACCTGAAGATGAACCCTAACAAATCCCGGTCTCCCAGCCTTCGGATTCTAGTTCTTTTGCCCAGTTCCCTGGCTGGGCCGGCGTGGTGCAGTTTGTTAGGGTGTGCTCCCACTAGCGCCGTTCCAGGACCCAAGGAGATAGGTAGATAAGTAAATAAGACTAGTTAAAAGGTCTGTTACTATAATACAGCAAAAAGAAAGATTCCAGGTGTAGGGAAGCCGGCCGCGTCTCCTCAAATGCCCGAGTCGTCCTGCTGCACGCGGATGAGGGATTGTTGCTCGTTCCAGGCGTCGCAGTTGGCCTGCAAGGCGTCGTTGTCAACGATGGCGGCGAGTTCGCTGCGGCGTTCGACGAACTGCAGGGCGAAGCCCTGGCTCGTGTGCCAGCCGATGTGGCAGTGCATGAGCCAGGCGCCGGGGTTGTCCGTCTTGAAGGCGATGGCGAGGTAGCCGCTTGCCGGCAGCAGGGCCGTGTCGCGGCGCGGCGGGTTCGCGCGGTTTAGCGCCACACTGGCGTTGTATTCGCCCGTGCCCTGGGCCAGTACGTAGAAATCGTGGCCGTGCAGGTGGATTGGGTGCGGCACCGCCAGCGTCGTCTGGATCACCGTGTACGCCCACACGTCGGCCTCATCAAGCGCTAGGACGGCGTTTGACTGCTCGAACGTGCGCTCCTCATTCTTGATTTGCAGTAGCGTCGGGTTACCCCAGTCGACAATCATGGTCGTCGAGTTGAGGTACCACCGGAAGAAGCCGTCGTCGTTGATGCCCGCCGCCGCCATCTCCTTATTCAGCACGTCCTCGGCGCCCACCGACTGGGCCAGGTGCGGCACTAGCAGTGCCGTGTCCGTGTCTTCGCAGATGTTGTCGTTTTCGTGCGCGACCGTCGTGGGCGTCGCCTTGGAGGCTCCGTAGTAGACGATGCCTCGGATGTTGTCCGGGTTCTGGTTGCCGCTACACGCCGACTGCGGCACCGCCCGCATCCAGAAGCTATCGGCGACGGCTCCTGGTCGGCCTTGATGATGACGTTGTAGCGCTGGCCTGGTAATAGCCTTGTGTGTCAGCTTGCTGTCCTATCCGCCCACGCCAACTGTGTGTGCGCGCGCCCGTCGGGAGAGGAAACTTACCCATGCCGATGTTGACGACATCGGTGGTGAAGGGCTTGACGGGCACAAAGTCGGCTGCGATAACCGTCATGGTGTGGTTATCGATAGAGAACTTGAAGTGCGTGTCGACGGCCGTGTTCACCATGCGTAGACGGTACGATTTACCTTCGGTTAAGCTGAGATTAAAGCGATGACCCGTTTGCGAGGCGTCGCCTTCCTCGCCAAACACGTTGGTGCCATTGATCAGACCGGTGACCAGCTTCGGCGGCCCGGCCACCTGAGCCGTGTGCCATAGCTCGTCGACCGTCTGATGGTCCCAGTCACTCAGTGTGATCAGGCCTAGATCCTCGTCGTAGTTGGCCGTAGCGGGCCCGTTGATGATCATACCGCCAAAGAAGCCCTCCCACGCCTGTAGCGAGAAGTGCGAGTGGTACCACGAGGAGCCGTACTGGGTCGCCCGCCACTTGTAGGTCATGGAAGAGCCCGGCGGAGTGGCACACTGCGTAATCGAGACGACACCGTCATTGCCGACGTTATTCTGCTGGCGGATGCCGTGAAAGTGCATACCGGTACCGTTGGTCGATGTTTTCAGGGAGTTGGTGAGATGGACCACGACATTATCACCTATTAGCTCGTGTCAGTTCTCAGGGGTATACGACGAGCAGGATTTACGGCGCTGGACCAGCCCAAAGAAGGTCAGAGATACATACCCCAGTCGGCGTGGATGGTAGGACCCGGGATACTGCCATTGATGGCCATGGCATAGCGCGGGACGCCACCCGGCGCAATGTTGACCTCGGCCAGGTCGAACCAGTACTCGCGCGTGACACCCGTGTCGGGGACGACGGAGGTGTAGTCGGTGTCAATGTCAAAGTCGCACCATTGCGAGCGCGTGTCGGCCGTGTTGCCGGCGCAGATGTCACGGCCGAAGACGTGCGGCTTGAGAGCAGCCGGGGAAGCGAGCGTGTGCTGAGCGAGCGACAAGAGCGCCAGCCAAGAGGCGAAGCGCTGCATGATAAGAAGAACGAGAGGACAAGGGCCAAAGGAAAGGCGCGAACGAGTCGGATGTACGGGCTGGGCGGTGATGCTGGCTGCTGAAACCCTTCACCAGATGCGTTCTCACGCCGACTTCTTATAATTAGTCCAGGTGCCTGTTCCGTTCCTACCCTTCAATGAAGCAACACCAAGGTCACGCTGTGCTTGCATGTAACGGTCCGATTACGGCAGCCGCTGCGGCTCCTCTCATGCCCATTACGTCTCCCCTTGGTGAAAAGGAAGGGTGCCTCTCCTGCGGGGGCGGCGCGGCGGCGGAATGCGGGCGATGGCTCCGAGCGTCCGTGGCTGGAGCTCTGAGAGAAAATCCCCAGGTGGCGGATCAATGCCGAATGCTAGGCGGCTGCCTATCGATTAATCTCCCTGCAAGTGGCGCTGCTTTTCAGCCGGCCATGACACCGTTACCGCAGAGCAGGCTCACGTTCCATGGCGAGTCAGTCGATCTCAATGCCAGCGTCGCGGGCAACCCACGGCGGGCCTGCCGGATGTAACCGACCCAGCAGCCTGTAATCTCAAAGGGTTCGGCCGACGTACTTTTTTATTATTGTTCTTACACCTAGCGACCTATCTAGGCCATGAGGACCCCTGCGCATCTTAGCCTAGGAAAACCGTTCCGGGCTGATGTCCGGCCGGGTGAAAAACCTAGGTTCCGCTGCGTCGTACCGCTTCTATCTACTCTTTGACCTGCCATACCGAGATCGGGCTCAGCGCGCCCGCTTCCTAGCTGATAAGTTGATTCGCTAGCTGGAACATGTCCAGCCTTCCGAGCGGAGTAGCCATCTTGCGATGATTCCTGCTTTTCCTGGGGTGTCGAGCATCCTGTCTGTGTCTATCGGTCCTCCTAGAGCTTGGACGAGATGCTCTCGTCTTTCTCTTTCCCGTGGGCAGAAAACGAGTATATGCCGGATGGTCTCCCTACCCTGACCGCAGTCACACCATGGGCTGTCGAAGCCTGGAACCCTGCGCTTAAAAGGAAGTCTCGCAGCCCAATCTTGCCGGTCCTCGCTTGGACGAGGATCGAGCTCTCTGCCTTGTGAAGTCCTTTATGGAGCTTAAGGACGTGCTTGTCTGGAGGCTTTTTTGTTATTGCTGGAGCTCGCGATGTCTGGATTTGCCGCAGTGTCTGGCTTTGCTGCCATCTCTGGAGCCAGTCTCTCTCCTCGGCCTTGCTTGCCGACTCTCCAGCTAGCCACGTGTCTAGCCATCTCTTGCGGTCGGGGACTTCCGGACCTGTCGGTCTGCGCCGTCGAGTCGGCCTTGTTAAGATCCACCTAGCTGCCATGTCGCATCTAGCTTTGATAAGTGATGCGATACGCGGCTGTTGGAGCCTCTTTTCCGACGCCGCCACTCTTTTGTTCAGCCATACGTCTAGGGGCGATACGTAGGCTTCTGTTTCTAGTGTCGTAGCTGCTGTCGCCTTAAAGGCCCCTGTGACCTTACGGAGGCACTCGGTCTGGATATCGCCTAGTGTCTTATCCCTGCTTTTCGAGATGTGATGGTGCCATTCTGAGGCTCCGTAGCCTATAGCAGACCGTACAACCGCTGTGTAGACTTGGCGGGCTCGCTGAAGAGACGCGCCCCACGTAGAGCCGGCTATGCGGTCTAAGGCATAGACCTGTGTCGCCATCTTTTTCGATATCGACTGGATATGGACGTCCCAGCGGAGACGCCTATCCACCTGGATGCCAAGGACGCGGCAGGAGTCTTCTGGTTCGATTTCGTGACGTTCTAAGGCTATCTTTGTGTCCGGACCTTTCCGTCTTCGAGAGAAGTGGACTAGGTGATATTTCTGGACTGCGAAGGTCATGCCATGGCTGACTGCCCATTCTTTACAGATCCTGTGAGCGGCTTCCAGCCGCTCGCAGGTCTGCTCGGGGTTTAAACCGAAGCCCACGAGGTTCGTGTCGTCTGCGAAGGCTATAGTAGCTATCCCTGGTACAGCACGGAGAGCCTTATAGAGACCGGCTGTATAGAGGCAGAAGAGGATAGGCGATAGGGGTGAGCCCTGTGGGACGCCTGCTGGGACTGGGATCTCCTCCGATTCTTGGCCGTCGAAGAATAGCGTGGTGGACCGGTTAGATAGGAAGCTTCGGATCCAGCTGATAGTCCATATAGGGACCCTCAGCGCTCGCAGGTTAGCAATAAGCCTTCCATGGTCGACGGAGTCGAAAGCGCCTGAGATATCCAGCGATAGAAGGGTTGCTGCGCCTCCATGCTTCCAGGCTGTACGGACCAGGTCCGTTAGCAGCCGTAGGGCCGTTTCCGTAGAGCGGCCCTTTCGGTTCCCCATCTGTTCGTCTGGGAGCAGCCCGTTCTCCTCGGCGAAGCTAGCTAGCCGTTGCGCTAGCAGGCTCTCGATTACCTTCCCTATAGTGTTAAGTAGGGCGATAGGTCTCCATCCGCCAGCTTGGTGGTACTCGTTTAACTGCTTTCCTGGTTTCCGGAGGACAACGGTCACTGCTTTGCGGAACGCTGTTGGGTAGTATCCTATACGCCAGCATGCTTCCGCTAGGGAGGCCAAGGCCTGGAAGAGGGGCTTTCCTAAGCGTTTAAGGAATCCGTTCGGAAGCTGGTCTGGCCCAGGCGCCTTCCACTGGTCTACTTTAGTGAGGACGTCTTGGACTTGTTCTGCTGTCACTTTGCTGTCCATATTGAGAGGCGCTGCGAGCCGGTTCGTTGTTCGGAAGCCAGTGTGCGTAGCCTTAGGAAGGGGATAGAACCTCTCTCGGAAGGCCTCTGTTTTCTCCTTATGGGTCCTTGCTTCGCCACGCGGTGTGTAGAGCGTAGGGACTGCGGGGGTAACGGCGTTGCTGCTCCTTCCGTTCTTGCCCATCTCGCAATATTCCAGACGCCAGCTGGCTGACTAGAAGCCTCGTGGAGCATGTGTCTCCAGGACGCCGTCTTGGCTTCTCGGATCGTTTTCTTTTTCGCAAGGGATGCTTGTCGAAGAGCTCGCCAGGCTGCGTCTGTCCTATCGGATAGCCATGCTCGCTGGGCTCGTCTCTCCTCCTCTATAGCTCTTTTTGTGTTGTGGTTCCACCAGGCCTTGCCTCTCCCCTTAGAGTAGCGGAGGGGGCAACTAGGTCGGCTATCCGAGTTAACTCCTTAGTTAACATCTCGGCGTAGTTATCGATTTCTTCTGGTGTCTCGAGTCGCCCTGGCTGTGGTAGGTGCGCCGCTTCTGCTTTTGCTTGGTTATAGTCAGCTGTTTTCCAGCTGCGTCGTGGTCTATCTTGGCGGTCTATATAAGGTCCGGCCACGCGTATCACCTGAGGGAGGTGATCGGACCCTGCGTACGGTGCATATCCATCATAGGCGACCCGGAGATCGTCCGTAGCCCAGGCTAGGTCGATCGTAGAGTCTGCGCATCCTTTTCGTGTCCATGTCGGTGTTCCAGGGGTGTGATCAGCTGGAGTCTCCAGGATTCTACTAGCTGGAGCAGCTTGTTAGCTGCCTTATAGGGTCGGACGTTATATCCTCCCCAGATAGGGTGGTGGACGTTGAAGTCTCCTACAAGGACTGTTCGTCTTGGCTGGGGTTCGGCATAGAGGGCTTCGATAGCTGGCAGGTCCGATCTGCTGGTGGACCCAGGGGGAGGCGAGTATATGCAGACGACCGTTATGGGGCCGTCTGGTAGTTGGATTGTGATACGACACCTATCTGGCTGCGCCTCGTATGTCCACTGCGCTAGGTTGTACTTCTTGTTAATGTAGATGCATGCCCTACCTCCTCTATCGCGTAAAGTAGGTGGTACGGAGAGGATCTCGGGCAGTAGGTGGTCGGTATATGTGGGTTTCGCCAGGGCTCTTGGATAGCCAGGATGTCGTATTCTTCGGAGATGGCATCAACTGCCGGGATCTGTGCTTTCTTGCTTTTCTGCGTGTTCCAGTGTAGGATCCTTAGCGCTGTCATGGTCGAGCGTGGATGCTGTTTAGTGTTGACTCCGGTGTTTCGATGTCCATGTCGTTTATCTCTTCGTGGGTTCTGCTACGGGCTCTGCCCGTGCTTCTAGTACGGCAGCTGGTTGCTCGACGCTTCCGCGGCTGTACTGTCTGCCAGTCTTCGGCTGTTGGCTTAGGGGTTCTTGCGAGGGCAGTGCGAATCCCTTCGGTCTCGTGACGTAAGCAGCCTTGGCGATCTGGACCTGCTCCTGGCGGACTGGACACTCCTTAGACCACGCAGTGTGTGGTCCTCGGCATGCTGGACAGCAGTACCGGCTCTTATTCTCGGCTTCTGGGCATTCTTTGTCGTCATGCTTTGTTGAAGAGCAGAGCCCGCACCTGCGTGCGTGGCGGCAGACACGGGCGATATGTCCATAACGGTAGCAGTGGTAGCATTGCTTAAGCTGTGCTCCTTCGGCGAAGGGCTCGCATGGATAGTAGCCATACTGCCAAATAAGGCCGTCTCGGCATAGCTGTTCCGCTTGTTGAACCGTGGGTACTGCAATATATAGGGCCGTGACCTTCCTGGACGAGGTCTTGGCGTTGCGAGGAGCTTGGCCTCCAGGACGTCGATAGGGCCGCCGGGCTGGTTCCGGAGTTGGACTTCTAGCTGCCCTTGGTTTGTCTCTATGGCCTTCTTGTTAATGCCATGGGCCACCACCAGGATCTTTCTCTTCTGGATAGAGGCGTTCTCTCCGAAGGCCTCGGTGGTCCAGGCCCGGTCGGTTTCTAGCTGTCGCTTCTCTTCTGCTGTCTTACAGGTAATAGCATAGTCTCCGCTGGGAAGCTTCCGTGCGGCTATTGCTGTTTCTTTGCCTGTTGCTGCGTTGACTTTCCGCACGATCTCTTCGTAGGTGCGGCCTTCAGTTCCTGCGGCCTTGACCGTTACCTCCCGTTCGTGTCGAGCAGGTAGAGTCTTGGCTACCTGGGGGCCCTAGGCGCCGGGGTGGCGGTAGGGGCAGTAGCGGCTACAGCGTATGTCTTAGGAGCTTTAAGTTCCTTATAGATAGCTTGCAGCGTGTTCTCGATAGCATTGATACGTCTTTCGACGCTGGGCTGGTTGTCTGATTCCTTGGCCGCCGTCTCTAGGACCGGAATGGCGGCTTGAACTGCTGCGGCTAAGGCCGCAATGTTGACTTCACCAGCTAGGAAGCGTTTGAAGTCGTCTATAGTGCTGCGTATATCCTCTGGACTGCGTCCAGGTGCTGTAATGCTGTCTGGCGATGTTGTTCTTGAGTCCGGAGGTGACGGCTCGGGGGTGGAGCGGGCCTATGGCGGCTCCCACCACCCGCGCTTTGCCTCGAGGGTGGTGAATCGACCATTTCTAGGCTAAATGAAGCCCTAGGAACAGTTTCCGGGCTATCCGGTAGCTTATAGAGTCGTGGTTGTGAAGTTATCGCTATGTGGGGTCGGTTTCGAAAAAGTTTTTAGCTTCCGGCCGACGTACAGAAAGGCATGCATGGCAGCGGAGCAGGATAGGAACAAGCCGAAATCCACGAGACGTTGGGGATCGGTACAGAGCCAGGGGCACGCCAAAGTAAAGTCGAAAATAGACGGCATCGCGAATGTGTTTCCATAACGGGAATCGATCGCATTTAGGCCGCCCCACGAGGCGTCGCAATCTATCTACGTGATCGGTTGGCTTCGGGCGGCGGTCATATTTTCCGATTGGCTTATCGTGATGGCGTATCCGACTAGACCTAGGTATTTGGGTGCTTTTTCGTCCGGTAGCTCTAGGCGAAAGCACCGATGTTAGCGTTACGTTACTACCGAGCCGTTGCATTATCGTTTTCCAGGACCCCGGTAGGCGTGGGTGGCAGGCAGTGGGAACCTAAGGGCTGGTGGGCGAGCCGGAAAGAGGCGTTCGTCCTATACATGCCCCCTCGTGCACTACTACAGCGGGTGCACAAAGATGGACCCCCACGGCGATGCGGCGCTGACGAGCTCGGCAGTTGGACCCACAACCTCCAGGGATACTTCGTAGAAGGCATTGGGAAAGATAAACAGCCCCGCCCAGGTTACAGGCGTTTCAAACGCCTCCAGATGAATATCCATCGCCCCTCGGCACCCACAGATCCAATGCATAAAATGCCCTCGCCGATTGGAAGCCTGGGCTTCGGGCACCATGCCCACCACGCACGGTCCGCGCGAAAAAGAAGGCAGTCTCCTTTTTGACGGACCTATGCCGCCTGAAATACTGATCGGTCGGGGAGGGGCCGTTGGGCCCAATCGTGCTCCCATCTACACAGCACTGGAATCGGGTTGGGACAAATTCCACTGAAGGATACATGCATCTGCGGGTTTCGCCGAGAAATCCCAGCTCATGCATCAGAGAGTCCTTTGAGCCTCATGCCGAAAAGTCCCGAACCCCTCGATCTGCCGGGCCATTCCACCCGAGTTCCGGGCCCCGTGATGGCTGCCAAGGTACGTGTGCCCAAACGCGCGAGCCTCCCCCGGCGGGGCCTCGTCGCTACCACGCGATCCTTGGACCATGTGAGTCAGGAGGGCTTGATCGAACGCGCCCGTGCCGCGGCAGGCATCCCTCTCGTGGGGGCTTTGTTTTGCATCCATTCAGCATTCCAGGCACGGCTCCTCCAACATCTATCTTCCCATACTACCTCTACATGGAGTCCGTCCCACTCGGCCGAACTGCGGCCGTCTTTCGTGTGCCGTGCACCGGGGGCCCGCTCAGGATATACCGGTTTGGTAAGCTATGCAGTCAACCATCGGCGGCGAAGCAGTTCATGCGCTGCAATCCTGGGAGCATTGGCCTTGCAAAAGGATTCTCGAAAGGGCTCCGCCCAGCTGTATTGCCAACAAGCCGCTCAATTGCAAGCGTTCAAAGGAACGCGCCCAAAGAATCCCCTAGATTGGGCGGGTAGGACACTAGCAGACCCAGTTGCGCCGCCACGGCGTAAATCTTGGTTACATGCCTATCGGATCGCGCGCCCTCCACCCACCCGGAATCGGCCGCGGCATCCTGTTTCCATACCATCATGTGAAAAGATTACTACGCACATATTTGCCGAAGTTTCTAGTACCCAGCTGGTGTAGCATCTGGCCTGTCCACATGTTCGTACCGGGCGGGGGTTACGGCAGATGAACTTGAAAAGGTATCGGCCTCCCTCTGTCCCCCACGTCGGAAGTCGTGAAAGATCCGAGCACATGAGGTCGTACCACATCACATATACAGTAGTCGCCGTGTAGATCAGCGCCCCCTCCCCCAAACCCACCCAACTACAGCCACCGGCTGCAACGGTAGTCCCGGTTTTTCTTTTCCCTTAGTGCCTCAATGGCCAGCCACTTCTTCTAAAAGCAACGTCGATGCGAGCTGTGCCCCTGGGTTGGGTGCGCGCCTCCCGGATCTTGGTCTCCTTGGGCGGGTCGTCCCGGTCATCTGCTGGGTGATAAGCCCCAGCGTGCCATTCGCAGCACCCGCACGAGAACGTTCACCGTTACCGTGACGTGTCCGCCATCTGCGGGCGCGATATTCCTCCCTGTGCGTAGCAGGGGCTGGCTGTTGCAACGACCCCTCACAGCCGCGGCTATTTCAGTGGATAACTCGGCTGCCGGTAAGGGTGACTTCTTCACGGCGGAACGGGGACTGCCCGGCTCTTCGCCTGTTGGACAGGGCCGAGTGTGTCATGTGCTATGTTTTATAAGAACCCAGGCGAGGCCCTGACTCGATTCCCCTTCGCTGTTTTCATGCCCTCCTTCCCAAACAAACCTGTGGTGCCTATCCTACCCTTTTTACTATCATTTACCGCCCACAGGCTTGCTCTGTTCCCCCTCCACCAACATGATCCGACAACTGCTTGTGCCTTTGCTTTGCGCAGTAAGTGCCGCCGCCCAGCCCGTCAACTCCAAGGCCGAAGCCGAGTTCAATCTCTTTGCCTACGGCCACGGCATGGGTGGGCTTCCGGTTGTCGAAAGAGATGGTGAGGAACCCCCATACCCACCAACTGATGGGCGAAGACACCCGAAACCAAATTAGTCGATTCTAACGTCATCTTGGCAGGTGCTGCCTACATCATCGCGGCGCCTATTTCGACCGACTGCCAGAACGTGACTTGTACGTTCATCTTCCCTTATTTCCAGCCGTCCGCTCTTCTGTGCATCTGAGCCTGCTCTTATCCGAGATGATACGGCTTGCCCTCTTCCCTCTTGTATGTTCAGTCCCGCCCATACTAACGCGAAAATGGGCAGTCCGGTCCGACGGCAAGGAGCGCAGGCTCGAGGCAAGCGTCGGCGGCGGCGGCAACGCGACGAGCAGCCTTTTCGCGGTGCCCGAGACACCCGGCCCCATTGGCTTCGCGCGCGACGCGTCCAATGCGTCCATGGCGACGACAGGCTTCGGTCTGTACGACTCATTCTTGTACCTCGAGGCGCCCGGAGCCGGCAGCGGCTTGAAGATGGACTGGTTCGCCCGGCCCGTGCCGGGTGCTGACCGCACCTGGGAGCTCGGGTGGCAGCTCGGTAGCGCCAATGCGGTGGCTGTCGCACTGCGCGACATGGCCCCGTCCAAGTAGAGGCTGTGTGCTGTCACGGCTGTGGTTGACCAGTAGATGAACCCTAATAGACCCAAGTCTCCCAGTCTTCGGATTCTAGTCCTTTTGCCCAGTTCCCCGCTGGGACATCGTGGTGCAGTTTGTTAGGGTGTGCTCCCACTAGCACCGAGAACGAGCTCGCACGGAGGAGTCACGGAGACAGTTAGACCAAAGAGTTGCCGTTAGGCTTGACATGCGGGATATCTCGTGTACATGTAGATAGACTCTCGCACGCCGGATGCCCCTCGGGAGGCGGGACACTGTCCCAGTATGGCGATAATACATGTGTGTGTGTGTGTGTGTGTGTGTGTGACAGCTTTCTAATAAGGTAGCAGGTATGAATATCCTTCTACTTTCCCTATTCATAGGTAGAAGGGCATCCTTCTTCTTTACTCAATTGACACCCTATACGGTTGCTAGTCAATATGCGTATCATCGAGGCCGGCATCGTTCAGGCTCGGGCCGATTGCAGCTGCATCTTGCCCGGTTTGAGAGACGTGGCGAGCGATGGTCCCGGTAATGTGAAGATCTCTCCGTATGTGAGATCCTTAGTGGGCCTCGGAGAACCGGTCCTAGAGAACCGGGTTAACTAGGGACCCATGCATCCAAAAAGAGGCGTTGCAGGGCAAATGACGCCGAGTATCGCCGCAGCGCTAAGCCCAATTCTGTATCGAGGCCACGAGAACGCCATCCTTTCCCCTCAACACTTGCATGACAAGGCATGGCGACATTCTTGGCTGTCCTTTACTGGCTGCCCGCACCTTGGCGTCACCGGATATCGAGTTGCCCCCACCCACACATGGCATAGTCCAGATCCTGCGTGTTCCGACTTCCGACCACATGGTTTTGCCGTCTTGACCTCTCGCTGTGACATGTTCGCTCATCCATCCAATCGGATCACATTAAGGAATGCACCTGCCACTCTTGACCCTTGAAAAAGTTGGGGAAAAGTATACTTTACTCAAATGCCTATGGCCCCACTGCCTTGCTGTCGAAGAATTTTAAACACGGAATAAATCAAAACGGCTTAATGCTTCAAGGCAACATCAACTATGAGGCTAGCTGAATATCGACATTAACTCAGCTGTGATAGAAAATTTTTAAAGGGGGATAGTTGATATTGACGAGGCACGACCCTCACAATAAAATCTTCAGAGGCGTCGCCTTAATGATGATTGAATTGGATCGTGGATTGCCACTTAGATCAAGTCGACCGGAGGATCTACCCGGAATCCCGCGCGAGGCCTTCGGTTCGCTGCATCACATCCATGCTATACGCCAAGCCTCCTCACGGAGCTCCCGATACAGTAAGCAGCGTATGTCGTCAACAGGCAGCAATCGATGTCAAAAAATCCCTGACACCGGGATCATGGGCCTCGGAATAACTAGCACCGTCCACTGCGTGGACTCATGTACCTGGGCCCGCTGTCTGCATTGCAACTTGAGTAATATACCCCATGCTATCCCTCGTGTATAAAGAGCGACGGCATCTGCCCAAACCGACCCTTACCACCATTTTTTGTACCCTGCAAGATCTCTCCTGTACTTTAGCCATCTGCCAAGATGCATAAAGCGAGTTTGTTCCTCGGTGTTTTGACAGCTTTGGCCGAAACAGCCGCACTTGTCACTCGAGCTGATATTAATCAATGCCTCTCGGCTTCGGGTGTTCCCTATGATGCCAGGAGCTCCGATGACTGGAACATAGACTCGGCCGCATACAACGTCCGTCTTCCTTACACGCCCATCGCCATCGCTGTTCCCCGGACAATTGAGCATATCAAGAAGGCGGTTCTGTGCGGTAAAGAACTTAAAATCAAGGTTTCTAGCCGATCCGGCGGTCACAGCTACGCGTCCTTCGGCCTGGGCGGTGACAACTCCCACCTGGTCATCGAGCTGAGCCGGATGTACGGCGTGTCACTTGACAGGCGCACACACGTCGCCACGGTAGAGCCTGGTGCAAGACTTGGTCACATGGCCAGCGTCTTGTACAAGGAACACAACCGTGCTGTCTCACACGGCACATGCCCTGGGTAAGCTGGCAATCCATCGACATTCTGTTGAAAGCCATCTGTTGATCCATCTGTAGTGTCGGTATCTCAGGCCACTTCGCACACGGCGGCTTTGGCTTCAGTTCTCATACGCACGGCCTGGCAGTTGACTCTGTCGTGGGTGCCACGGTTGTACTCGCCAACGGTGCCGTGGTCGAGGCATCAGAGAAGAAGAACTCTGATCTTTTCTGGGCCATCAAAGGTGCTGGTTCTAATTACGGGGTCATCGCATCGTGGAAGCTAAAGACAATCGAGGCCCCCACAACCCTGACCTACTTTAGCATCTCCTTGGGCTGGAATAGGACTACGGCCAAGACGGGACTAAATTCCCTGGAAAGATACGCCAAGAATGTGATGCCTCGCAAACTCAACTTTCGTATTTCCGACTACAACCGCGGCGATCCAGTCATCGAGGGTCTTTACTATGGAACCAACGAGCAGATGCACGCCGCCATTGCCCCTCTTCTCGCCGAGGCTGCCCCGACAGCCAATTTCACAGGGTCGCAGACTGTCAACTGGATCGAGGCTGTTACCTACTTTGCCTTTAATTCAACCATTGACTGGACATGGCCTAGCCCCGTAAGTAGCTCCGCAATCAACACCACGCCCGCTGGGAGCAAAAGATCACTGATAATTCCCACTAGCGTGACAATTTCTATGCCAAGAGCGTGACGCTCAAGGGTCTCAACGGCACGTCCGCGTCTAATTTCGTCGATTACTGGTTTGACACCGCTAACAAGCTCACCTCGCGTCAATGGTTTTTCCAACTCGACATGCATGGCGGCAAAAACTCGGCCATCAGCCAGATTACTAACAGTGAGACGGCCTATGCACACCGCGATAAGCTGTACATCATCCAGTTCTACGACCGTCTCTCAACCGATGCCGTGTACCCAGCGGATGGCTTCAACTTCTTGGACGGCTGGGTAGACGAGGTGACGAAACCTCTTCCCGCCTCGGACTGGGGAAAGTACATTAATTACGCCGATTCCAACCTCAACCAGGAGTCAGCTCAGAGACTTTACTATGGCGAGAATCTTAGCAAGCTGCAGCAGCTTAAGGCCAAGTACGATCCGGAAGAGCTTTTCTGGTATCCTCAATCCGTCCGACCCAGGGTTTAGACATCGATAAACGAGGGGTGGGATCGCTCGCAATTCTCGTTGCTCTGCCTTTAGAGCTGCGACAGAGGTAGAAAGAAATTGGATGCTCTGCCCTTTGCGTCGATAAAGAGCTTGTATAGCCCTTAATTCCAATTCTTATCCTCTTGCCCGTTACATTGTGTATAACAGGCTTATCTGGTTTTCCATACCGTTATCAAACTTTTGATCATGTCTAAAGGAACTTCCCAGGCTTGCGCCATTGACTGTATTAGTACTTATCAGGGCATTCCTGCTGCGGACAACCGACGAGGGAAACGAGCTGGCATGTAATTACGATCTCGAAAGCATTATTGGAGCCAAGGGTACGTTTCGTCGCTGTCGAGAGTAAGGGTCTTCGTGTGGCGGTAACATGTCATAAGCTCACCCCCTACCAAAGAGCCAACCCCCAAACAGCCGCTGGTTTCGGACAACAGATGAGACAATCACAAACCTTCAACACCAAATATGTAAACAACAAGACATATCGAGAGTAACCGTTTTCCGCTCTTTCGTTTGATACCAATATCGATGGATGAAGCGCCGCTGGCTGTCGCTCTCCTTCAAGTGACCTAAGGTTAATCAGTCCGTTCAGTCGCCAAGCACTGCAACGTCACCTGGCACTGGTTAACTGCCAGAATCAATTGCAAACCTCTGAAAAGGCATGCCTAGGAGCATCACCAAGCCCTCACGGAGGAGCAAGAGCGCCAACTTATAGCGTGGGTGTTACTTCAAGGCCGCCTTGGCTGGGCTCCAACACACGGCCGCTTTCGTCAATTCGCCCAGTCCATCCTCAACACCTCTGGAAGCCACCGCCGCCTTGGAAAACGCTGGCATCACCGGTTCTTCAAGTGCTGGCCGCAGGTCAAGACCCTGGTGTCCACTGGCATGAGTTTCCAGCGCCTCAATGGCGCCTCTCGCGCCAATATTGAGGAGCTCTTCGAAAGGCTAGCCCGCGAAGACCTCGCCAGCATCCCACTAGAGCACAACTGGAACTTCGATGAGATAGGTGCTCAGATTAGCCTTGGAGGCTACCCCTTCGTCATTAGACCTGCCGCTATGAGCCAGATCTTGGCCATGGATACTCCCCGAGGCGAGTGGACGACCTCTCTGGAAGCAATCTCTGCCGCTAGCCGTGCGCTGCCTCCGCTGGTGATTTTCAAGGGCAAGGCTGTTCGACAGCAGTGGTTCAACTCCCAAGTCGACGAGCAGGACTTCGAAAGCTGGTCTTTTGAAGCCTCACGGGCTGGCTGGACCAGCAATTCAATTGCGCTGCGCTAGCCAAAGCAGAGATTCGTGCCTCTGACGGCTCCAGAGGACCCTGAACAGTGGCGGCAACTCATCCTCGACGGCCACGCAAGCCACTGCACTAAGGAGTTCATGATGACATGTTTCGAGGCACGCGTCTGGCTCAACCTTTTGCCAGCTCATACCTCTCAAGTGCTGTAGCCGTTAAATCTCGGCCATTTCTCAGTGTTAAAGCGAGCCTATCGGAAATACCTACGTGATGCCTGTCTCACCAGCTTAACACTGACTCCAAAGAAGCTAGAGTTTCTAGAGGCCTGGAACAAGGCTCGTAAGGAGGCTCTGATAGCAAAGCATATTGCCACAGACTAGAGAGCGACAGGCATCTATCTAAGGGACCCCAGCAAGCCGCTCAATAGCCGACTGGCGAGGTAGCATGACCGCGACAGGTTAGAGGGGTCAAATTGGTGTGTTCCGCAGCTAAGGGAGGACCCTCTGCTGTCGCAGATGTCTGCTCTGGAGGTCAAGACACCTAGTACGTCACGTCAGATCAGCGTCATCCACCGGGACCTTGGCGATGTTGATCCAGTCTATAACTACACAACGCTACGCCAGGTGTTTCGGAAGACTGGCAAGGCCTTGGACCAAGCGACCGCTGAGATCTCCAGTCTGAAGCACGAACGAGACAACTTGGCTACAGCGCTGGATTTCCAGAAGCCTCAGAAACGGCGTAAGGCTCAGCTAGCCGCTCAGGACCGTTTCGTGACGATGCTGGAGGTGCGCAAAGTCAAGGAGGAGATGTCGACCCCTGAAGATGCAGGGGTACGGTCACTGCGGAATCTGAAGCTGTCCGCACAGACAGATCGGACGAAGAAGTCGATTCTGAGGTAGAGACTGCATCATAGTCTCTTGAAATCAGTCTGCTTGTGCGTAGCCATTGTGGTTGTTGAGAACTTTCAATTGATCCGTACTGTTGCCATCGCGTGAGGTCATCTTGACCTCTGGCCGTTTGGGGGTTGGCTCTTTGGTGGGGGGTGAGCTTAAAGCCGCACGACTCGCGGATGACAAAAAAAAAAAAAGGAAAAAAAGGAAACACTACTCACGAATACAGCTAGACTGCCAATCACCGCCATCTAGCGTCTTATCGGCGGTGTAATCCTGCGCCGTTGGATTTTTAAATCCACACGTTGGCGCGCGGGGTCTCGTGGCCAGGAGAAGCAATAGGTCATATTGGTCGACGCCATACACGCCAAGTCACCCCGTCACGATGTCTCGACGAATCTGGGACGATATCTGCCATGGATTCGGAGAACGCGGTATTATTGGCATCTTAATTGATGCTATCTTGACGGGACCTGAGCAACCGCTTACATTCGCCGAGCCGGAGGGCCCGTCTGAGCAGCCCGTCACGTACGGATACACGCCGCTCCCAAAAGATCTGGAGGAACCATGTATCCGTCTCCTGGAGCTTCTGCCCGGCCAGCGACAAGACGCCATTGCATGCCGCCTTACTAGCCACCGGCTGGGTGATTGCCGAGGCCACTACGAAGCGCTGAGCTACGTTTGGGGCGACACCAGCAACACCTGGAACATATACGTCGACGGCATGTCGTTCTACGTGGGCGAGAACCTGTACCAGGCCCTGTCGGACCTGCGAGCCGCCGATGAGGCGCGCATGCTCTGGATCGACGCCGTCTGCATCGACCAGACTGATATCGCCGAGCGCAACCGGCAGGTGGCCGTCATGGCCGACATCTACCGCGGCGCCGCGCGCACCCTCATCTACCTAGGGCCGGCGTACCCGAGGGCCACACCGCTGGCGTACGCTATGGTGGAGCGGCTCGCGGCCGAGGCGCTGGCGGCTGGCGGGACCCCGGCGGCGCCGTTCACGCTCTCGTCGCTGGACCAGAGCGCGTCGGTCCGGAGCCGGCTCTCGCCCCGCGACGTCAACCTGCTTGACGTGTCCAGCATCCGCCACATCGCCGAGGCCACCTGGTGGGCCCGCGCCTGGACAGCCCAGGAGATCCTGTTGGCTCCCGGGCCACGATGCTCACGGGTGTCCACGCCATCGAGTGGGATCGCTTCTGCGCCGGTGTCGACTACGGTCTACGCACCGGCATCATCGATGCCGTCACCGGCGGCGTACTTGTCGACCCCTGCGTCCTGCCCTACCTGATGACGCGCACGCTTCACCGGGAGGCGCACACGAGCTTCGCGGAGCCCGGGGCCAGCGCCGCCGCAGCCTCAGCACAGCGTCTTCTTGTCCTGTTGGTGCAGGGTCGATCGCGCCTGGCCATGGACCCCGCGACAAAATCTATGCCTACTTGGGCATGATGGCACTAAGTCATACCCACGCCGGCTCGCTTGCTATCACGCCCGACTATGCAGCCGAGGACGTAGACGTCTACAGGCATGCGGCCCAGAGCATTATCATCCACTCGGGCTGTCTCGATGCCCTGGGGGCTTGTGTACCGGATGCTTCGGCCCCTCTGCCCACATGGGTGCCTGACTGGAGTAACACAGACCCGGTCCCCAGACCCTTGATGTACGACACGCTCGGAGGCCGACGGCTTACGCACGCCTGTCCGTTCGATTCGCCGCCGCCGACCTTCACCCATGATGGAACGTGTCTCGTTCTCTCGGGAACGCCCATCACATCCATCAAGTCCCTCTCTCCCGTGCTCCCGCGGCCTTTCTTTGACACCGAGGGCAACTGGCTCCTTTGTTTCCTCTCCGAGAAACTTGGCGACTCGCGGCTAGCGACGGCGGTGAAATTATTCCTCCTAGTGCCCATCATCTTCACCCAGCTTCGTGCGGTTTACCAAGGACTGCTCGTCATAGTCACACACCTCGGCTTACTTGCTCAACTCGATGCTTTCGCCGCCGAGGCGCCACCCTCGAACCCAGCTTCCCGACCCGGCGGCGACGAGGAAGATAACGATCCACTTTACGTTTACCGACAGACCCTCTCGGCCGGCGCCGGGTCGGAATCGGACGGCGACAGCGTGCGTCGGCTCTTCTACGCGTGGGCGGCCCAGCATCGGCCCCTTTTCCGCATGTGCGCCCTCGGGATTCACAAGGTCCTGCCGTCCCTCGTTCTCTTTACCTATCTCTGGTCCACGCGGACACAGTACAGTGGCTTCACCCGCTATCTCGAGATGATGTACGAGCGGCGACTGGGCCGGGGGACTAACGGGTTTCTAGCCCTTCTTCCCGCCGCTTCACAGGTGGGCGACGAGGTCGTGGTCGCTAGGCGGGGAGGGTGCCTCTCGTCCTGCGTCGTGATGAGGGAGGCGATGATTGCTACAGTTTAGTGGGAGAAGCGTATATGGAAGGTATCATGGAGGGAGAGGCTTTCCGGGAGAGTGGCCAGGTAAGATTTGTAGTCCGTTGAGATAAGCAGGCCATTTTTAAAAGCGACGGGTAACTGGAATGGAATAGAACACTTGTACGGCAGGATCAGGAAACAGCCTTAATCTCGCGTACCTAAACCTTCCAACCCTCCGGGTTGCTCAAGTCGGCAAACGGCCCGGAAACCGCCACGCGCATGGGATAGTTGCCTGGCCCCACGCCGGTGCCATTAGTAAAGTGGCCAAGCCGCGCGTACTGTTGTTGATACCGCGAGTAAATGCCCTCGCGGGGCGAGCCTTTCCCCTCACCCAGTGAAGCGTCACGCGGCCGGGAAGAGTCCCGTGTATGCGGAAAGAATCATATAAAGTTGGACTCCCACCACTCGGGCCAACCCAGAATTGGGCCACCGCACCTATCTTGAGACCCCCTAAGCTGACTTTTAGTGTTTTGCAGCCATTTGATGTGTAAAATGTAGGTGACCTGCCAGTTGACAGATCCTGCTCTTAATAGCCTATGTGTGTCCACGGTATCCAGTTTAGCAGACTAGGTTATTGTCCCCCCCCATGGTGGCACGCATCAGCTACTCTCAAGGCTCCAAAAGAGCTGTACCTCCCTAGACAGACACTCCATAACCTCCTCGCGATCCGATCAGGCCATGGAGACTTCGACTGGTACCATAAAAAGTTCCGACACCTCCAGAACGACCGGTGAGCATGCCGCATGCTACAAACACCGGAGCATCTAGTTCATTGCCCGAAAACGAGACGACACCAGGCCCGTGTTACGGCATGGGTACATAGGTACAAGGGCATGGGAACGCATGGACGACTTACCGCTGCCTAGCGGTACGTACCGCCGCTGGCTGGATATATTCCTGCCAAACAGTGACTGCGAGGAGACTGTTCCTCTTCTTTTCCTCTTCACCTGTAGTTTTCGCATCTCAATAGAACCCTTGGGTCATCAACAGATTCTTCGTTCCTTGAACCGTGACAGCCCGATGGCCAAAGTTCGACCCCGAACCGAAAGCCCTAAGGAAATACAGGCAACGGCTGATACACAACCCGGAGAAGTTTTAGCTCTTCGTGTCGCTGACGAAATACTATGAAGATATATGCCCACCACCGGTAGGCCGTAGAGGACACTTTACATGAAGCAGTAGCTATCCAGACGGAGAAAGCGCCGGGAATGAGCTCGCACGGAGGAGCCACGGAGACGGTTTGACCAAAAGTTTGCCATTGTGCTTGACATGCGGGATATCTCGTGTACATGTAGATAGACTCTCGCACGCCAAATGCCCTCGGGAGGCGGGACACGTCCCAGTATGGCGATAATACATCTGTCTGTCTGTCTGTCCCTCACCGATGGGTCCAGGTCCTGTTCTCCCAAGAGTCATCGACCTGACCCCCTCGATCGGTCCTCTTCTGGCTGTCCTCTTAGATTAGTTCAGTCGATTGGGTGTTCCCGATTGCATTGATTGTGCGATTGAACCTGCGTCGATTCCGCCCCGTGGGGTGGAAGGTGTGGAGCCAGTTTCCAGTGGTGTGGCAGGCGTGGACCGGGCGAATTGGGTCGACCCGAAAAGAACAGGGTCAGAGTCGGCGTAAGACTCCAATTTGAGTTTAGCTATGGACGTTTCGGGGAAGGAGTGGTTATAGCGATTGCCGTAGATTGCGACTGTGCGGGACGACAGATAAACGGAGGGCTTGCAGGTAGACGTTGGCGAAGGCGATAAGCAGCGATGCGATGTGGTGAACGATGGAGGGCTCGCAGGTCTCGATTCCTCAGTGTCGATTGGCGTCCGTTTCCAGGCGGTGCATATATCCGATCGGGCTGATTGAATGCCTCATACTGAGCACCATTTGGAGGCCTTTGACAATAGTGAGTTGTATTCTCCACCAATCTCCAGGTGGGGAAAAACTTCTCGAAACCGACCCCACACGGCGATAACTTCACAACCACGACTTTGAAACCCACCGGATAGCCCGGAAACTGTTCCTAGGGCCCCATTTACCCTAGAAATGGTCGATCCACCACCCTCGAGGCAAAGCGCGGGTGGCGGGAACCCCCAACGTCCCGCCCCACCACCCGAGCCGTCGCCTCCAGACTCGCGTACGCCATCGCCAAGCAGCAACACGGCACCTGGACGCAGTCCAGAAGCCATTCGCAGCACCGTAAACAGCCTTAGACGCTTCTTAGCTGGTGATTCCGACGTTGCCACCTTAGTTGCAGCCGTACAAGCCGCCATCCCGGTCCTCGAGGCGGCAGCTAAGGAACCAGACAACCAGACTAGCATCGAGAGACGCATCGATGCCATCGAGAACACGCTTCAGGCCATCCACAAGCACATTAAGGCTCCTAAGACATACGCTGCCGCTGCCACCGCCATAACCGCCGCTCCCTCACTTAGAGCCCCTCAGATAGCTAAGGCGCTCCCTCCCCGTCAGGAACGAGAGATCACCGTCAAGGCTACAGAGACAGAAGGACGCACCTACGCAGAGATCGTTCGCAAGATCAACACCGCCGCAGGGAGAGAGGCAGCAGTAGCAGCACGTAAGCTCCCTAGCGGAGACTACGCCATCACATGCAAGACAGCAGCGGAGAAACAAGCCCTAGAAGCCGACCTAAACTGGACCGCCGAGGCCTTCGGAGAGAGTGCCTCCATCCAGAAGAGAAAGATCCTGGTGGTGGCCCATGGCATTAACAAAGAGGCCATAGAGACGAACCAAGGGCAGCTAGGAGTCCAACTCCGGAACCAGCCCGGCGGCCCTATCGACGTACTAGAGGCCAAGCTACCTCGCAACGCTAAGACCTCGTCTGGGAAGGTCACGGCCCTATATATTGCAGTACCCACGGTTCAACAAGCGGAACAGCTATGTCGAGACGGCCTTATTTGGCAGTATGGCTACTATCCATGCGAGCCCTTCGCCGAAGGAGCACAGCTTAAGCAATGCTACCACTGCTACCGTTATGGACATATCGCCCGTGTCTGCCGCCACGCACGCAGGTGCGGGCTCTGCTCTTCAACAAAGCATGATGATAAAGAATGCCCAGAAGCCGAGAATAAGAGCCGGTACTGCTGTCCAGCATGCCGAGGACCACACACTGCGTGGTCTAAGGAGTGCCCAGTCCGCCAAGAGCAGGTCCAGATTGCCAAGGCTGCTTATGTCACAAGACCGAAGGGATTCGCACTGCCCTCGCAAGAACCCCTAAGACAACAGCCGAAGACTGGCAGACAGTTCAGCCGCGGAAGCGTCGAGCGACCAGCTGCCGTACTAGAAGCACTGGCAGAGCCCGCAGTAGAACCCACGAAGAGATAGACGACATGGACATCGAAACACCGGAGTCAACACTAAACAGCATCCACGCTCGACCATGACAGCGCTAAGGATCCTACACTGGAACACGCAGAAAAGCAAGAAAGCACAGATCCCGGCAGTTGATGCCATCTCCGAAGAGTACGACGTCCTGGCTATCCAAGAGCCCTGGCGAAACCCAAATATGCCGACCACCTACTGCCCGAGATCCTCTCCATACTACCTACTCTACGCAACCGAGGGAGGTAGGGCATGCATCTATATTAATAAGAAGTACACCCCAGCGCAGTGGACATACAAGGCGCAGCCAGACAGGTGTCACATCACAATCCAACTACCAGACGGTCCCATAACAGTCGTCTGCATATACTCGCCTCCCCTGGGTCCACCAGCAGATCGGACCTGCCCGCTATCGAAGCCCTGCATGCCGAACCCCAGCCAAGACGAACAGTCCTCGTGGGAGACTTCAACGTCCACCACCCCGTCTGGGGAGGATACAAAGTCCGACCCCATAGGGCAGCTGATAAGCTGCTCCAGCTAGCAGAATCCTGGAGACTCCAGCTGATCACACCCCTGGAACACCGACATGGACTCGAAGAGGGTGCATGGACTCCACGATCGACCTAGCGTGGGCCACGGACGATCTCCGAACTGCCTACGACGGGTACGCCCCATATGCTGGATCCGATCACCTCCCGCAGGTGATACGCGTGGCTGGACCCCATACAGACCGCCAAGACAGGCCACGACGCAGCTGGAAAACAGCTGACTATGACCAGGCGCAGGCAGAAGCGGCATACCTACCACAGCCAGGGCGACTCGAGACACCAGAAGAAATCGATAGCTACACTGAAACGTTAACTAAGGAATTAACTCGGATAGCCGACCTAGTTGCCCCCTCCGCTACTCTAAAGGGAGAGGCAAAGCCTGGTGGAACCGCGAGACAGAAGAAGCTATAGAGAAGGAGCGAAGAGCCCAGCGGATATGGCTTTCCGACAGGACGGACGTAGCTTGGCGAGCCCTCCGGCAGTCAACTCTCTCAAAGAAGAAAGCAATCCGAGAAGCCAAGACGGCGTCCTGGAGACATATGCTCCACGAGGCGTCTAGCCAGCCAGCTGGCGTCTGGAATATCGCGAGATGGGCAAGAACGGAAGGAGCAGCACCGCCGTTACCCCCGGCAGTCCCTACACTCTACACACCGCGTGGCGAAGCAACGACCCATAAGGAGAAAACAGAGGCCTTCCGAGAGAGGTTCTATCCCCTCCCTAAGGCTACGTACACCGGCTTCCGAACAACGAACCGGCTCGCAGCGCCTCTCGATATGGACAGCAAGGCGACAGCAGAACAAGTCCAAGACGTCCTTACTAAGGCAGGCCAGTGGAAGGCACCTGGACCAGACCAGCTTCCGAACGGATTCCTTAAACGCCTAGGAAAGCCCCTCTTCCAGGCCTTGGCCTCCCTAGCGGAAGCGTGCTGGCATATAGGATACTATCCAAGAGCGTTCCGGAAAGCAGTCACCGTTATCCTCCGGAAGCCAGGAAAGCAGCCAAACGAGTATCACCAAGCCGGCGGATGGAGACCTATCGCGCTGCTCAACACTATAGGGAAAGCGATCGAGAGCCTACTAGCGCAACGGCTAGCTAGCTTTGCCGAAGAGAACGGACTGCTCCCGGACGAACAGATGGGCAACCGGAAAGGCCGCTCCACGGAAACAGCCTTACGGTTGCTAACGGACCTAGTTCGTACAGCCTGGAAACATGGAGGCGCAGCAACCCTTCTTTCGCTGGATATTTCGGGCGCTTTCGACTCGGTCGACCATGGAAGGCTCCTCGCTAACCTGCGAGCGCTAAGGGTCCCTATATGGACTATTAGCTGGATCCGAAGCTTCTTATCTAACCGGTCCACTACGCTATTCTTCGACAGCCAGGAATCGGACGAGATCCCAGTTCCGGCAGGCGTCCCGCAGGGCTCACCCTTATCGCCCATCCTCTTCTGCCTCTATACAGCCGGTCTTTATAAGGCTCTCCGCGCTATACCAGGAATAGCTACTATAGCCTTCGCAGACGACACGAACCTCGTGGGCTTCGGTTTGGACCCCGAGCAGACTTGCGAGCGGCTGGAAGCCGCTCACAGGATCTGTAAAGAATGGGCAGTCAGCCACGGCATGACCTTTGCAATCCAGAAATATCACCTAGTCCACTTCTCTCGAAGACGGAAAGGTCCGGACACAAAGATAGCCTTAGAAGGCCACGAAATCGAACCAGAAGACTCCTGCCGCGTCCTTGGCATCCAGGTGGATAGACGCCTCCGCTGGGACGTCCACATCCAGTCGATATCGAAGAAGATGGCGACGCAGGTCTATGCTCTAGACCGGATAGCCGGCTCGACATGGGGCGCGTCTCTCCAGCGAGCCCGCCAAGTCTATACAGCCGTCGTACGGTCTGCGATAGGCTATGGAGCTTCAGAGTGGCACCGCCAGATCTCGAAAAATAGAGCCAAGGCACTTAACGACGTCCAGACAGAGTGCCTCCGAAAGGTCACAGGAGCTTTCAAAGCCACGGCCACTGCAGTACTAGAAACGGAAGCTTACGTGTCCCCCTTAGACACGTGGCTCAACAGAAGGGTGGCGGCATCGGAAGAGAGGCTCCAACAGCCGCGTATCGCATCACTCATCCAAGCAAGGTGCGATAGCGCAGCTAGATGGATCCTAACAAGACCGACTCGCCGGCGCAGACCGAAAGGCCCCGACGCTCCCGATCGTAAGAGGTGGCTAGACGAATGGCTAGCTGGAGACTCAGCATATAAGGCTGAGGAGAGAGACTGGCTTCAAAGATGGCAACAAGCGCAGCAAAATCGAACAGCACGAACCCCGACAGCAACTAAGATGCCGCCAGACAAACACGTCCTCAAGCTCCATAAGGGACTCCATAAAGCCGAGAGCTCCATCCTCGTCCAAGCGAGGACTGGCAAGATTGGGCTGCGAGACTTCCTTTTTAAGCGTAGGGTCCCGGGCTTCGACAGCCCCTGGTGCGTCTGTGGTCAGGGCAGGGAGACCGTCCGGCATATCCTCGTTTTCTGCCCACGGGAAAGAGAAAGACGAGAGCATCTCGTCCAAGCTCTAGGAGGACCGATAGACACGGACAGGATGCTCGACACCCCAGGAAAAGCAGGAATTATCGCGAGATGGCTACTCCGCTCGCGTAGGCTGGACATGTTCCAGCTGGCGAATCAACTCATCAGCTAAGAAGCGGGCGCGCTGAGCCCGATCTCGGTATGGCAGGTCAAAGAGCAGATAGAAGCGGTGCGACGCAGCGGAACCTAGGTTTTTCACCCGGCCGGACGTCAGCCCGGAACGGTTTTCCTAGGCTAAGATGCGCGGGGGGTCCTCATGGCCTAGATAGGTCGCTAGGTGTAAGAACAATAATAATCTCCAGGTGGGTCCGGTCAGTCGTCAGCTAAATAAATAGTTTACTACTCGGGTAAAGGCATAAAGAGCCACTTAGCATCCCGCTGTCCACTGTGTGCTCATCTTGCTAGCTATCCCGCCAGGCTACGAAGCTCGCTGCGTAGTTGCAGCATGACCATCTGTACCTTAAAACAAGGTGCCTGTCCTCGGCGTATGGTGACTTTGGCAAGCATGCGTGACAGCGACAAGCTAACTCGCCAGACCAGTTTGATACACAGCTTTATGCCTGCCTGGAACCGGCGCAGACCGAAAGGCCCCGACGCTCCCGATCGTAAGAGGTGGCTAAACGAATGGCTAGCTGGAGACTCAGCACATAAGGCTGAGGAGAGAGACTGGCTTCAAAGATGGCAACAAGCGCAGCAAAATCGAACAACACGAACACCGGCAGCAACTAAGATGCCGCCAGACAAGCACGTCCTCAAGCTCCATAAGGGACTCCATAAGGCGGAGAGCTCTATCCTTGTCCAAGCGAGGACTGGCAAGATTGGGCTGCGAGACTTCCTTTTTAAGCGTAGGGTCCCAGGCTTCGACAGCCCCTGGTGCGCCTGCGGTCAGGGCAGGGAGACCGTCCGGCATATCCTCGTTTTCTGCCCACGGGAAAGAGAAAGACGAGAGCATCTCGTCCAAGCTTTAGGAGGACCGATAGACACGGACAGGATGCTCGACACCCCAGGAAAAGCAGGAATTATCGCAAGATGGCTACTCCGCTCTAGAAGGCTGGACATGTTCCAGCTAGCGAATCAACTTATCAGCTAGGAAGCGGGCGCGCTGAGCCCGATCTCGGTATGGCAGGTCAAAGAGTAGATAGAAGCGGTACGACGCAGCGGAACCTAGGTTTTTCACCCGGCCGGACGTTAGCCCGGAACGGTTTTCCTAGGCTAAGATGCGCAGGGGGTCCGACCGGTGCATATAGTATATATCCACCTAAGGCTCGTTAATAAAGGTTTAATCTTAAGACTTATAAAAGATACTACCGCGAGTAAAAGAACTTACACTCTTTACTTGAAGCTTTTTCAAGCTTTCTTTCCCTGCCTTTATTACCTCATCCTTTGTGGCGACCGTAGGACCAAAAGGTAAAGAACATTTCGTTGAGATAGTAAAATTAAAACTGCTTCCAGCACCTGCGTTACCTAGGAGCTCCTCACTCATAGGGTAACCTTGAGCTGTGTCGAGTTCGTCAATATTCATCTCCCGAATAGTACCGAGTGCCTGGCGAACTTCCTCCGCGGTCGAGCCCCAGGCGGTAATGATAGCAAAGCCGATAATGGACCTAGGCGGTGATAGGTGGGAAACCATGATGCGGGTATTTGGCTATTGAAGGGAGGTAATAATATGTAAGGTGAAGGGAGGTTGATGGATTAATTAAAGAAGGAAGGAAACAGGAATGAAAGGAGGGAGGTGACTCCCTTATATATGTATATTTATGATAGCGACTGTGGCAAGAACGAATCCAATAGTGGTCTAGTGTCGATAATTATGCTTTAAATAAGATAAAAATAGATGTGTGAATTTTCTAATACATACTTCGAGTCCAGGGATACATTACGGAATTCTCCGGAAATCCGCCACCTCATGTAGAGTCAAGCGCTTTATCCTTCCTAACGAGTCCCATTTTAATTTAGGCACTAAACGGCATATTCCGTCGAATAGGCCAGGTAGTAAATAAGCTGATCAAGATTCAAACGCGGGAGAACATGCTGGGTAGCGACTTACGGATCCCGGGCGTAACGTCGTACTTGGCTTCACCCCGTTCGGCTTCTTAAATGTCCCCGAGACCCGGGCCCGTCCTTTAAATGCCGGCGTTAAAATGAAGTGTGGTAATTGGACCCTGGAAGAGAGGCCGCATCCCTACGTGGCACGGCCTTACATGCTCGTAATAAGCATGCTCGTAATAGTGTTACGACACCGAGGACCCAATCTTAAAAAAGTGGCTGGGGCCCACACCAGCCAAAAGGAGATAAAAGGGCACCACAGGAAAGCTTCCATCGAACCAAGGATAACATTACCAAAGGCAAGAAAAGAATCTTCCCAGTCGGGGAGGTTATGAAGGTCGCGTAACGGATCATAGGATCGCGGATTCAAGATGCACGATCCATTGATCCAAGGTAAGAACCCAAGGAATGGAGCTTTACCTTCTATTAGACTGTTAAATGTAAACAAGTAGTCGAACATGATCCTGAAAAATGCGTTCTCTCGTAGTCTACCCGTTTTATTTAGTAGTCCCCTTGGTTAAAACAGTAACTATGCACTCTGACTACACCCTGCCTGATATCCACGGGCCTGAGCGAGCCGGAGACGCCCGCCGAAAACGGCGATTGATTAGTGGGTTGCTTCTTCCGTGCTAATCACGACCAGTCGACTCCCTGCTACGATCTTTCGAGCCATCTGTACTATAGGCACGTGAGCTATAATTTCCAGGACCGATGTCTCGTATTTAAACTCCTTGGTAATCCAGTTCTTCATCTCCACAGCCACGAGAGAGTCAACGCCGTAGGTGTAAAGAGGGCGACCTTGGTCGATTTCTTCGGCCGGCACCTGTAGGGACCGAGACAAGACCCCAGAGATGGCACCACATACGATGCGTACGCGGTCCTCCGTCGTTTTCGCGCTCGCTAACTGCTGGCCGGGTGAATCCGTGGCCGCTTGACCGGCGGGCAGAGACGACTTCGGGCGACGGAGGGCGGAGAACTTGGGGTCTTTGGCAAAGGTGTCGGCCCACTGCCCAGCGTCGGCCTTGAACCCGGCCACGATCTGCGGGTTGGTGGTGCCCTGGTCATCGCCCATCTCCTGGCGGAGGGCCAGAGCTAACATGGTGTGAAACTCGCTCTCGCCGACAGCCACCGCTTGCCAGCGGGCGGCTACGCCGCCGTCCACAGCAGAAGCGTTCAGGCGGTCGGCGAACATTCCCACGTCGCGCACCGCCGCGAGGTCCAGGCTAACGGCCTTGAGCCCGCGCGCCCTCCGGTAGTGCGCCAATGCATCCTGGTAGTTGGTGCCGGCGCAGTAGTTGGCCTGGCCGGGATTCCCGAATATGCCCGAGAAGGAACTGAGCATAACGAAGAAATCCACGTCCCCCTGGAAGAGCTCGTGCAAGTTCCATGATCCCCGGATCTTAGGCCGCAAAGATTCTTTCCACTGCGCAAATGTCATGTTGGCAAACACGGCATCGTGCAGGACGCTGGCATTCTGTATCACGCCCCGAATGGGCGGCATCCCTTCTGGCACGGCCTGTACGGCAGCAGCAAGCGCCGCTGCATCGGAGACGTCACACTCGGTAATCCAGATTTGCACCCCGGCCGACTCTAGCTCCTCCACGAGCCTCTTGGCTTCCGATGACGACGTTCCAGCCCGCGAGAGGTAGCAGAGATACCGGGCACCACAGGCCACAAGAAGCTTCGACATGCTCCTCCCCAAGCCGCCCAGCCCACCGACAAGTAAATAGGACCGGTCCGGCGCCAGGCGCGCGAGGCTGCTGGCCGTCTTCAGTACCGGCACCGGGATTTCGTCCTCGAGAGATAGCGTGACTTTCCCCAGGTGTCGGCCCGTCTGGAGCAGTTTGAAGGCGGAGGTGACCTCGGCAAAGGGGAAGGTGACGATGGGGAGGGGTTTAATGACACCCCGGCGGACCAGATCAAAAGCACCGGCAAAGGCGGCCTCCAGGGCTGGGCGGTCCGAATCCCACATCTCGGCGATATTGATGGCCACGAAACTGGCGCCGCGCACGAAAGGACGCATCTCGAGCCCGTTGTTATCGAGCCCATCCTTGATGCCCAGCTCGACAAAGGTCCCCAGGGCGCGAGGCAGTTCCAACTCTCGCGCAGCAGCTCGCCGGCGAGCTGGTTAAGAACACAGTCAACGCCGCGGCCGCCCGTCGCCCGGCGGACGGCAGTGGCGAAGCTAGCGTCCCGCGAGTGGAGGATGCGGTCGTCGGAGAGGCCGTAGCGGTCGCGGAGCAGCGCGCGCTTGGCCGGCGACCCGGCGGTGGCGAACACGTCGAGCCCCAGGTGCCGCGCCACCTGCACGGCGCACTGGCCGACGCCACCGCCGGCCGCGTGGATGAGCACCGTCTGTCCCGGCCGCAGCCGCGCTCGCTCCGCCAGCGCGTAGTAGGCCGTTGTCGCCACCAGCGGCAGCGCTGCGCCCTCGTGGAACGACATGCCCTCCGGGAGCGTCTGGCACGCCGTGGCCGGCACCACCAGCCGCGTCGCGTGCGCCCCGGGCGCCGTGAAGCAGACTCGATCCCCAGACTTGAGGTCTCGGACCGCACCGCCCGTACGCACTACGAAGCCCGCAGCGTCGCGGCCGAGAACCTCGTCGGGAAGCTCGCCAAGCGCAGTCATCACGTCTCGGAAACTGGGGCACTCTGGTTAGCAGACGATCCAAACGGTCGGCGATAATAGGGTTAGGGGCAAAGGAAGAGCAGGATCAGAGACGGGGCAGGACTTACTTCACTCCTGTCGCCTTGATCTCGACCTCAACCTCGTCGTCGCCGAGTAGCGTGATTGGGCTCCTATCGGCCTCGAAGCGCAGCCCGTCGAGGGTGCCCACGTCCTTGATTCCCAGACGCAGGGGAATGCCGATCTCGCCGGGGAGCGTGGGCACGAGCCGCGCGGCCGCCACGTCATTGATCTCACGGTTCCAGGCCGGCTGCTCGACGAGGCGCACGACGTGCAGCCGCCCGCCGCGGAGGACGTACTCCATCTCGCCGGCCTCGGCATCGCGGATGGCGGCGGCCAGGACGCAGCACGCCTCTTTCGTCGTCGCCGGGCCCCCTCGCCCGGAGCGGCGCGTCCCAGGATCTCCGGACCCGCGTGCACGGTGCGGAAGGCGAAACCGTCGCGCTCCGACCGCAGCACGCGCGCAACGCCCGTCACCACCGCTGCGGCCGGCCCCTCCAGCGCCGTCAGCCACCAGATTGGCGCGTCGCCTGCTAGAAGGCGCTGCAGTTTGGCGAAGTCCGCGTCTTCAAGCCGCTCGAGCAAGGCCTCGTCGAGCTCGGCTAGGCACACCACGCTTGTCTGGTCGGTGAAGGACGGCAGCGGTTCGTCCCAGCGAAACCTCTGGACTTTGGCCTGCGTATCCGCTTCGAGTGTGCGAGCAAGCTGGTTTGCGAACGCGCAATCACTCCGCCTCTGGATTATGGCGATGGAGTGACCCGCTGGCTTCGATACTGAATCAGGATCTACCACTGCATCCCTGGACGGTTCCAGGCTCACGGCCCATTGTTCATCGTCGCTTTGAAGAGAAGTCAGTATGAGAAAACGCCCACGGGAAGCTAGAAGTTTGTGAAGGGACGCGGCCATCCCTTTGTGGGCCCCACCGCGGCAGACGATGAGGTCAAAAGGAGCAGTGGGTGGCGGGTCTTGGACCGGGTCGAAGTGTATGAAAGACGCGCCTGGAAGCTGCGCGCTCCACCGAGTCGAGGCTTGTTCCGCCGCTTCTGCGGTCATATAGGCACACGTATACACACTCGTTAGCGGCGGCTCTATTCCTGCTACTTTGCAGGCAGGAAGGTCAAAAAGGGACCCGAGCGGTGGCATGTTTTTGTCCGTTGTGTCGTCCTTGGCAGCCGGCGTGACCAGATCCAGAACCGACAGTCCCGGGCATTCCAAAGCCATCGATGACATAACCTTATGCGTGAATCAATTCTTGTTAGCACGCCGGGCTCTCGACTACATAAAGGGAGAAGCGACCGCTGTTGTGACGTACCTGTTGAACCCGCAGCTCTGGAGACAGCTCTTCCATCCAGGCCTGCATTTGGCCGTCGGTCATGGCCCGGACGGCGGGCAGCCACTCCAGTCTGTGGCAGTACTGCCTGGACTCGGCCTCTTCCTGTTCGGGCGCGGCCACATCGCCAACGGGGGTCCAGCGCAGCCCGCGCATTTCCAGCAGAGGCTCGGACAGATCTTCGGCCATCGCGAGACCATCGGCCACAGCGTCGCAAAGACCATGGCGGCGCGTTGCCGTGCACGTGTGGAGCACCGTCCCTGCTCGCCACGGCACGTTGACCCGCACATGTAGCTGTGCCAGGCCGCTGGGCATCATCAGGGCCCGCCGCAGCGGTGGCTGGGTCACGGCCGGAGATGCGCACTGCACCAAGGCGTCCAGCGTGATGGGGTGGACCACGTGCGGCCGGGACGCGCCGGCCTTGCGGCCGGGAGGCACAAAGGTCGATCCCGTGTCCGGCACCGTGATAGTTCCGCTCATGTGCTGCCGGCCGCGGCGGATGTCGCTGAGCACCTGGAACGCCGGCCCGTGGTTGAGGTTCAGCCGATAGCAGCTGCCGTAGAAAGCGCGCGCATCCTGGGCGGAGATGCAGAGCGTTTCTCTCGTCTCTTGGTACTCGCGGCGGCACCCTTCGGCGTGAGCGTCTGCCTCTGAAGCCGGATGGGACCCCGGTTCAGCCTCGTATGTGACACGAATCAAGCCCTCGCAGTTCTGCCGGAACCCCTCGTCGGCGCTGGCCAGGGTAGAAATAGAGAAGCGAAGCCATCCGCCAGTACCCTTGCTCCCAGCGGCAGTTTGCAAAATCAAGGACGCTTCTATTTTGCCGTCAGCAGGGACCAGGCCGCCGCCTCGACGTTAAAGTCTCGGATAGTGAAACCCGAAATAGCTCTCTGCGCATCCGCAAGCTGGTGGGCGCCCTCAATGGCCATGCAGAGGAAGCCGGCGGCGGGATAGAGCACTTGGTTCTCGATACGATGGTCCAGGATCCACGGCTCTTCCGAAGGCCGCAGGTGCCCCCGCCAAACCCACGTGCTGGCCACAACCGAGGGCATGGGCGCGCCGATGAGGTCGCGGCGCGGCTGCGCCCGGTTGCGCAGCTCGTAGCTGAGGCGCGGCTCGGCCCAGAACGAATTTGCGTGGCTCCACGCGTAGGGAGGCAGGTCGGTGAGGGGCTTGCAGCTCGACGCCTCGTAGCCGTTGATGCGTGCCATACGGGCGGGGACACTCTGAGTGATGAGAAAGCCGGCGCAGTCCAGAGCAGCCTCCCAGCTGTTCCGGCCGCGAGATAACAGCGGGCGGTATTCAATGCCTTTGGCGCCGGCCTGTTTCACGATCTGGCCAATGGGCCCCTGGAGCGCTGAGTGCGGGCCGATCTCGACCACAATGTCGACGCCGCCGGCCACCATGCCCGCAAAGGCGTCGGAGAAGCGAACGGGCATCCGCAGGTTGTCCCACCAATATCTCGGCGTGGCCATTTGGCGCTGGTTCATGAGGCGCCCCGAGACTGTCGAGTAGATACGCCGGTCCGCCACGCGCGCCGCCGGCGGCCGCAGCGGCGGAATGACAAAATGGGGTTTCGCCCTGTCGATATGGTGCGAATGGTATGCTGTCTTGACGCGGAGGCGACGCGAGAAGACACAGTCCCTGTTCAACATATCATGCAGGGACTCGACAGCTTCGGCGTCGCCTGAAAGCGTGACAGACTCGGCTGAGTTGATGCAGGCCACGACGACGCGGCCCGGTTTCACGGCTTCGATGTACGGCTGGGCTCCTTCTACCGACAAGCCGGCCGCCAGCATGGCACCCTTGGCATTTCCCGATTCCTGAGCCATCCGAGAGAAGGCGACGCCCTTAGTATACGAGATCCTCCAGGCGTCCTCGCGGGAGATGGCACCGGCGCAGTACGCAGCCGCCACCTCGCCGCTGGAGTGACCCACCACCGAAGACGGCGCGATGCCCCAGGAATGGAGCATCTGGACCAAAGCAACTTGGAGAATTGTGGTGAGTGGCTGTGCGTAGGCCGGATCGTCCATGTTGCTACATGCTGCCTCACGCCCGAGTTCTTCCGAAGCAGACCAGGAGCATCCCATCTCGGTTTGGAGGAACAGATCAGCAGCCATGACACTCTCGGCAAAATCCTTGTCCCCCATGAGCTCGGCCCCCATTCTCGGCCATTGTGCTCCCTGGCCGGTGAAGACGAAGCCTAGGCGGGGTTCCTGACTTTTCTCCCTGGTAGGTAACACCAGGCCGGTGTCTTCCAGCGCCGCCCGAAGCCCACTAAGTGACGAGGCCACCACATGCCCGGCCCAAGGGAGGTGAGAACGTCGCTCGGCAAGCGTGTAGGACAGTCTCTCCAGGTACGCGCCCTCTGCCCCTTTGCCGTCCTCGACGCCGGGGTATGCTTCCAGGTGCTCTCGTAGGCGCCCTAGCTGGCGCTGAACTCCGTCCTTATCGTGCGCTTTGATGTGGAAGATTCTAGGTCTGTCTTGATTGGGTGCTGCGGGCGTCGGGACTGCATCTTCATGCGCTATCCGAGCCTGCCGGGAGAATGTCGAGAAGCTTTCAATAATGGCGTGGGCGTTCGTTCCGCCGGCCCCAAAGGAATTGACGCTCAGCCGCCGAATGTCGCCATCAGTGACCCACGGCTCCAATTGTCTTGGGACTCGCAGACCAAGGTTATGGAATGGAATGGATGGGTTAAGGGTTTCCAGATGAATGTTTGGGGGTATCATCCCTTTCTCGAGCATTAGAACGCCTTTTATTAACCCGGCGAGACCGGCAACAGCCTCGGTATGCCCAATCTGTTATTTTCTTCAGTGTCAGCCGTCGCACAAAAGACATCATCACCTGTGGCGCGCATAGGGTAGGGCAAATACTCGCATTGGGCTTGACTCCTCCCACTATCAGCGGTGACTGGGGCTCGCGTGATGCACCCAGCGTGTCTCCTACCGCCCTCGCCTCTATGGGGTCTCCCAGAGCCGTTCCGGTGCCCTAAATGTTGTGTTAGGGTCCAGATCAGCCGCCACAGGAAGGCTCACAAACGCACGTGTGCCTCGAAGTAGCTTGTTTCGCGAAAATCGAGCCCCGCTGCCTCGTACGTCGCACGAATCAGAGAGGCTTGCGCATCGATAGATGGCGCCGTGATGGAATTCGTCTTGCCATCCTGGTTGACGGCGGTCCCTCGGATGACGGCGCGAATGTCGTCGTTGTCCCGCAGGGCATCGCGCACGCGCTTCAACACCACGACGGCGCATCCTTCACCTCGGCCGTAGCCGTTCCCAGACGCATCGAACGTCTTGCAAAGGCCGTCGGGGGCAAGGAAGTGCTGACCCGACAGTGCCATGGATGGTGACGGGTCGAAGATGAGATTCACACCGCCAGCGAAGGCAGTGTCACACTCCCCCTGCAGCAGACTCTGACAAGCCTGATGCAGTACCACCAGGCCGGACGAGCAAGCAGTGAAGACGGTCATACTGGGGCCCTTCAAGTTGTAGAACCAAGACAAGCGGTTAGAGAGGAACTCGGGCGCCGTACCGGTGTACATGAACCTGGGCGCATCGTCGGGACTCCGTGCTAAGGACTGGAGCCAGTCGGTATTGATGGCGCCTACCCAGCAGCCGGTCCGCGAACCCGAGAGGCTCTCCGTCGTAATGCCTGCGTTCTCTATAGCCTCGTAGCTCACTTCGAGAATCAGGCGCTGCTGCGGGTCCATGGCCGCCGCTTCTTCCTGAGTCATGTTAAAAATGCCGAGTCAAACAAGGAAATGTCCTCGTCCAGCAGGTGAATTCCATCTGCCGTGAACGTGTTCAGACGATCGAGGTTAGCGTTATGAAACCCATCTCGATTCCATCGTGTCTTTTGCCGGAACGCAGCTACCATGGGTTTTAGTTACAGTGCGAGGTGGCGGTACGGGAAGGGGTATCTTTCATACACTGTCCTTTTTCCAGGAGGGACCAGAACTTGGCGGGCGTGGATGCTGTCCCGGGAAGCCTGCAAGACAATCCCACGATAGCAATAGCATCCGGATCTTCTTGATTCAATAGTGATGCCATAGTTAGTGTTGTTCAGGGAAGCAACAGGTGCACCGCCAGTCGGTTTCTGTGCGGTCGCCGGACTCAGTCGAGGCGTGGCAAATATAGGTCCTCCTTGCAACTTGTTGTATCCTCTTGTGAGAGAATAGTGTTGCGAGTCTGGGTGTCATTCAGAGTTGTTTTGTGCCGGGAGAAGTGACTATTCTGCTCCAGTTGCCGGTTCGCTTCATTAGCGTCAGGAATATAAAGTGTGGAGCGGTGCGTGGAGCCGTCCCCAGCAACACTGGTCCGGATGAGACGTCAGATTCCAAGCAAGTAGCGCAACACCCTGCACTTTGATTTAGTCGCATCTTCTTTTGGAAACGCTTCGGGTTCTTAACTAACCTCCGGGTTGTAATGAAACGTTGGGTTGCGGAACAAGAATCTTTTTGGCCGAGTATAAAAAATGCACTGTTTTAGCGGTAAACGGAGCTTAGAAGTACGAGGTGGTTCGCTGCCTCGTCGGAATCCGAAAGGCTATGACGGAATCGGACGGCCCTGTCCGGACACCCAAGAACGGAAATATCCACCCGCTCCTAAAGTACATACATACGTAGCAGGCACTCAAACCCCGTCGTGCCATCGCACACAACGTGGTATAAAATTGTTGCCATGTGGTATCACTTGAACCAGAAGAGATCTAACACGTTTAGTTGATTTATCGACGGCTCAGACCTTGTCACCACAGTTTTCAAAAGACCCACCTCACAAAGTAGCATGGCCGAGCTTGGTTCCGCCGGTGACCGGCTCCATTTAGCAAGCCCATCTTCTCTTTCGCCTTTGCTTATGCTGGCAGTTGCGCTTGTAAGTTCCAACACCGCCATTGACCACACTTTATGCCACGGTCGTTGTGGCTGGCGTCTCCAGTTGCAAGTACTGCTTGAACCTAATCATTTCCCAGGGTATTGGTTACTGGGTATCCAACACGATCTACGTCGTGTATTTCCACCCGCTGGCAAGGTATCCGGGACCGACTCTCAACGCTGCATCCCAAATCCCAAATGCGTTAGCCTATATCTCTGGCGATGGCCATCGCCGTATTGCTCGCCTCCATGAAGAGTACGGTCCGATCGTCCGCATAGCACCGAATCGTTTGTCTCTGAATGCCCCTGAGGCCTGGAACGAAGTGATGGGGCATTCGAAGGGAAGAATCGAGGAGAATCCGAAAGCTCCTAATTTCTACATCTACGGGAACCGCTACGTCCTCGGAGCCGATCGCGAGAACCACGGTCGCCAACGGCGTATTCTGTCCCATAGCTTTTCTGCTCAGGCCATTAAGGAGCAGCAGGTGGTGATCCAAGAGTATGTCAATCTCTTGATGCAGCAAATCCGAAAATACGGCGAGGGGGCTCCAAGCCCGTCGACATGGTCATGTGGCTCAACTATACGACCTTTGACATTGTAGGCGACCTCGCCTTCGGGGAGCCCTTTGGATCGCTGCAAGGTGGGAGCTACCATCCATGGGTGTCGCTGATCTTCGAGAACGTCATGATTGCGGCCCAGGGATATGCCCTTGCGCAATTTCCAATATTGGCCGAGGTAATGAAGTTCTTCGCTCCCAGGGAACTAATAAAACAGGTGGCCGAGCATGATAAGATGACACGGACATTGGTCGACAAAAGGCTTGCCTCTAACACCGCCCGGCTTGACCTTATGGATGCAATGATGCGCAAGTATGAACATATGGTACGTACCTCCTAGGTAGGCCGAAGTGAGATGTTAGACCGCTCATTAGATGGAACATATAGTCACTGAGCCGGGACGAGATCTATACTAACAGCTCTATTCTTGTGATTGCTGGCTCTGAAACGACTGCTAGCGCATTATCTGGCCAACTGTTTTATCTTTGCAAGACACCGGACGCACTGCAGAGGCTCACCAACGAAATCAGGACGGCATTCAAGTCCGAGGATGAGATCGACGTCCTCAGCGTACAAAATCTCCCTACTTAGATGCTTGCATCCAAGAAGGCTTACGTGTTTTCCCTGCCGTTCCCAGCTGCAACCCACGAATCACACCGAAGGGGGAACATTCTATTTGGCGGGCATGTCCCAGAAGGCGTAAGACCCCTTTCTCATACTCCACACGATGGCCACACTTGGATAAGAATAAGCTGAGCGATGGCCTGGATTGCTAATGTTTTCGAAGACGATTCTCGATATATGGATGTGGCCGATGTTCCACAATCCGAACTATTTTAAGGACCCGGAAAAGTTTATTCCTGAGCGCTGGCTGGGAGACGCACGGTACAAAGACGACCGCAGAGATGCTGTCCAGGCGTTTTCCTATGGCCCCCGCAATTGCCTTGGCAAGAAGTGAGTGGCAACGGAACATACACTGTCCTAGCACTGGGCATATTTCCATGCTTCCTCAATTTCTCCGCTCCGCTGACACACCACCCGACAATAGCCTTGCCTATGCCGAGATGCGTATAATCATATCTCGGTTGCTGTGGAGTTTCGACATGCGCCTTGCCGAGGAAGCGACAACTGGGCCGAAAATCAAAAGTCTACATTCTCTGGGACAAGCCCCGTTGAATGTGCACCTGACGCCTGTTTCACGAGAATGAAATTCTGCAAGACTTTTTGTTTCTAGGCAACGGTCCCAGCCTCCACTGGTGAATCCGAGAGAAAGGACGGGTTAGACGGCCGGAGGACTCGACTTGGTCCTGTTCGGCGTTGAATTAGTCATGTAGGCTAGTCCCAATTGAGTGGCATTTGGGGAATATTTCCCTTAAAGGAATTGCTCCGGGCGTTGGAGTGACTATGTAACCTTACTGGACTCTTTCCTTCCGCCCCTTCTCCCCTTTTCTATCCCTTCAGTTCAGAATCCATTCTTCTATTAATTGATGAGAAACTTCCTTTAGCTTGTCTTCATAATCGCAGCGACGGTGTCCTATACCGTTTAAGCTGTTCACACCGTTCAACTCAACTCCTACAATGGCTGCATCGAAGACTGTCGTCGTCACAGGTTCTGGTGGCGGGTTAGGAAGGTGTATTGGGGAAGCCTTCCTCCGCGAAGGGGCCAACGTGGTCTTCTGCGACATCAACCAGACCCGGCTGGACGCAGTAACGGCGGAATTGTCGGCGGCATACGAGGGCAGATTCCTCGCCCACCACGTGGATATCACGGACGACAGTGCTGTTAGTGGCCTTTTCGACGCTTCCATCACCCAGTTTGGCGCCGTCGACGTGCTGGTCAACAACGCCGGCATCCTGGATGACTTCTCCCCGGTGGGCGACCTATCTAAAGACATGTGGCACAGGGTCTTCAATGTTAATGTCACCGCGGCCTTCTATACCTCTCGAGCGGCGGTAAAGGCTATGATGACACAGAAAGGCGGTGGCACCATCATAAACATCAGCTCGACGGCCGGAATTGAAGGATTCATGGCCGGTGCGGCCTACACAGCCTCAAAGCATGCCATAGTGGGCCTATCCAAAAATACGGCGGCCTACTACGGCCCTCACAGCATCTACTCGATAACCCTTCTCGTTGGTGGGATGGCCGGAACCAACATAACCGATGCTTTCGCCACTGGAATGCATCACGACTTGTTTCAGAAGTCCAAGGCCAACGTTCCTGGAAACCCAGGCGCAGCGACGCCCGTCCCTGTGGAAGGTGTTGCTCAGTACTGCGTGTTTCTTTCACGACCTGATATAGCGCCAACGGCGAATGGGTCCTGTATCAGATTCGATGGAAATTTCCCGCAGGCTTGAAAGTGGAAAGGCACGGTGCCTTTGGCTGCCGCCGGACGAAGGAGAGTCTGGTGTACAGGATTAACATGATAGTCATTACTGAAACAAAGGGTACCATGTGGAAATTGCGAGGTCCCTCCGGCTTCAATGTATTCATCACTGCCCTGCACACGCGCAGTTTGGGGCATGAGTCCTAATGAAACGTATCAATGAGCAACATTTGGTGAACGGTATGTGAACGGACTATCAGAAACTCGATGGTTTGTGTTGGCGTGGATCGTACATTCGACCCATCACTAGTCATATGCAGGTCTGATTCGTTCTCTTTTCCTGATGAGTACCTGACGTAGCCTACGGGGAATGTGATTACATGAGCTTCTTGCGTACAAGTTAAGTTACAGAGGTCGAAAAAAGGGTGCTGTGAAAGCGCAATGCCGCAGGAGGAATGGACACTCCCGGTCCCGGGTAGGGAGCACAGAATGCAGGGATGCGGTGTTGTTGTGGACACCTCGGGCCAGGGGCCCCTGTTCGGACCCCCAAAGGCGGTGATACCCGGCATGGATCCCGATTAGGAAGCACGAAATTCGGACACTCAAAAGCGGGCGGTTCAGGCATCGACCTTGCTGTTTTGGATCAGTCCGACCTACTCCAGTGGAGACAAATGACGGCCATCCTATGCCGGCTCTCCGGCCAATTGGATCATGGGAGGGCGGGTGCCTTACCGTCTGCATTGCCAGGCGACTAAACCGGTACATAGCTGCCGGCGTCCACGGTGACTGTGACCTGCGCTACCGTATAGGCATTTCCAGCACGGGTTCAGCCATGTCGAATGTGATACAGAGCATCTTGGGGTGGCTGGGCCACGGGGCGTCGATACCGCTCTGCCACCCCTCCGACACCGTTCTACCACTGCACAGCCTGGACAGTTCGCGGTTGTTGCGGGAGCTCATCATGCAGCGGACATATCGCTTCAATGCTGTGCTGGACCCGGACATGCTGCGCGACTCCTGGGAGGGGTTGCTCGCGATTGGCGACTGGAGGAAACTCGGTGGCCGGTTGCGCCTGAACGTACGTCTTAGGGTTTATTCCTTCCCCCATGGCATGCCGCATGAGGGATCCTGACTATCGGAACGCAGACGACAACGCGCAGGCTCGAACTGCGTATCCCGACCCCGTTCAGCGAGGCCCGCCCAGGCGTCTTCTTCACGCAAGCGGCCTATAATTGCGCCATCGACGAGCACCGCGTCGGTGCCATGCTCAAGCCGGTGCGAGACAAAGCCTGGGTCTCCCTATCACGGAGGAGATTTTGAAGTACCTGCGAGGGCCCGAGACGCCAGACTCCTTTAACGAGTATCTTGTGCGCGACGTTCCCATCTGGTCGTGCCATGTTATCGCTTTTACCGACGCCACGCTGGTGACTATAACGTATCCGCATGTGATGGACGGGTCTGCCGTGCTCTCCATTCTAAAAATTGGTCGAGAGTGCTCGCGGGCACGCCCCAGGATGTTCTGCCCCTGGGGGATCCGTACAAGGACGCCTTATCCTTGGTTGCCGACTCGGTCCCCGCCCAACTGGAAGAGGCACTGGTTCCCGAGAGCAAGCGGCTGGCGGGCTTCCGCCTCTTCGTGTGGGTAGTGCGTCAAATAGCTGGCAAGATGCTATCGTCGAGGCCGCCGTTCCAGTTCAAAGCGCTCTTTATTCCGTTGCGGTACATCCCTAGCATGGAGGAGGAGGGTCCCGTGGCTGCCTCCACAGCGGAGGCAAAGGCGGTCTCTGGCCAGCAGTTCCTGGGCCCTACTGACATTTTCATGGCCTGGTTGATACGAGCAATCTGCAAGAGGGAGACGGGCAGCCAGTCCCGTTCCATCACCCTCATCGCGGCGTTGAACGTGCGCGACCGTCTGCCTCCAGGTGTCGCGTACCTGCAGAATCTATGTCTCCTCACCTCCAACTTCCTGACCCTTGGCCAAGTCGTCGCGCAGCCGCTGCGTCGCCTTGCCATCGCCGTCCGCGAGTCAATCCGGAAGCAGACGAGTCCAGCCCAGGTCAGCGGGAACGCGCAGCAACTGCTCCGAACCTTGGCCACGTCGGGCTCCATTCCCTCTTCGGCGAGACTGACAGCCTGTTCATTAACATATCCAACATGGCCCAGGTGGACATGTTCCAGCCCATCGACTGTGGCCCCGCCGTGGTTTCGGCCGACTATGAAAACATGGATCCTGGCCGGCCCGTGTGGCATATGGGCGCCGCGACCGAACTGGGGGCGCACTTGAACTCCATGATGATTACGCGTCAAGAGGAAGACTACTGGGTCGAGGGCTGCATGTCAGGCGACGTGTGGGCTGACGTGGAGGCGCAGTTACAGGCTTGGAACAGAGCTGGGAAGTAAGGACATACTCATGAAGTACAGCAACCATTCAAACTATCGAGGCCAGGATGAGTGGGCATGTATACTTAATAAGCTCACCCCTACCATAGAGGCAACCCCCAAAGAGCCACGGGTTTCGGACAACAGATGAGGCAATCAAAGACCTTCAACACCAATATGTAAACAACCAGACGTCCTATAGACATGAGGCTAACATCTTGAGAATAACCGTTTTCCGCTCTTTCGTTTGTTACTAATACCAATAGATGAAGTGCCACTATCTGCCGCTCTCCTTCAAGTGACCTAAGGTTAATCAGTCCGTTCAGTCGCCAAGCACTGCAACGTCACCTGGCACTGGTTAACTGCCAGAATCAATTGCAAACCTCTGAAAAGGCATGCCTAGGAGCATCACCAAGCCCTCACGGAGGAGCAAGAGCGTCAACTTATAGCGTGGGTGTTACTTCAAGGCCGCCTTGGCTGGGCTCCAACACACGGCCGCTTTCGTCAATTCGCCCAGTCCATCCTCAACACCTCTGGAAGCCACCGCCGCCTTGGAAAACGCTGGCATCACCGGTTCTTCAAGTGCTGGCCGCAGGTCAAGACCCTGGTGTCCACTGGCATGAGTTTCCAGCGCCTCAATGGCGCCTCTCGCGCCAATATTGAGGAGCTCTTCGAAAGGCTAGCCCGCGAAGACCTCGCCAGCATCCCACTAGAGCACAACTGGAACTTCGATGAGATAGGTGCTCAGATTAGCCTTGGAGGCTACCCCTTCGTCATTAGACCTGCCGCTATGAGCCAGATCTTGGCCATGGATACTCCCCGAGGCGAGTGGACGACCTCTCTGGAAGCAATCTCTGCCGCTAGCCGTGCGCTGCCTCCGCTGGTGATTTTCAAGGGCAAGGCTGTTCGACAGCAGTGGTTCAACTCCCAAGTCGACGAGCAGGACTTCGAAAGCTGGTCTTTGAAGCCTCACGGGCTGGCTGGACCAGCAATTCAATTGCGCTGCGCTAGCCAAAGCAGAGATTCGTGCCTCTGACGGCTCCAGAGGACCCTGAACAGTGGCGGCAACTCATCCTCGACGGCCACGCAAGCCACTGCACTAAGGAGTTCATGATGACATGTTTCGAGGCACGCGTCTGGCTCAACCTTTTGCCAGCTCATACCTCTCAAGTGCTGTAGCCGTTAAATCTCGGCCATTTCTCAGTGTTAAAGCGAGCCTATCGGAAATACCTACGTGATGCCTGTCTCACCAGCTTAACACTGACTCCAAAGAAGCTAGAGTTTCTAGAGGCCTGGAACAAGGCTCGTAAGGAGGCTCTGATAGCAAAGCATATTGCCACAGACTAGAGAGCGACAGGCATCTATCTAAGGGACCCCAGCAAGCCGCTCAATAGCCGACTGGCGAGGTAGCATGACCGCGACAGGTTAGAGGGGTCAAATTGGTGTGTTCCGCAGCTAAGGAGGACCCTCTGCTGTCGCAGATGTCTGCTCTGGAGGTCAAGACACCTAGTACGTCACGTCAGATCAGCGTCATCCACCGGGACCTTGGCGATGTTGATCCAGTCTATAACTACACAACGCTACGCCAGGTGTTTCGGAAGACTGGCAAGGCCTTGGACCAAGCGACCGCTGAGATCTCCAGTCTGAAGCACGAACGAGACAACTTGGCTACAGCGCTGGATTTCCAGAAGCCTCAGAAACGGCGTAAGGTTCTGCTTACCGCTCAGGAGCGTTTTGTGAGGATGCTGGTGGTGCGCAAAGTCAAGGAGGAGATGTCGACCCCTGAAGATGCAGGGGGTACGGTCACTGCGGAATCTGAAGCTGTCCACACAGACGGATCGGACGAAGAAGTCGATTCTGAGGCAGAAGACTGCATCGTGTCTCTTGAAATCAGTCTACTTGTGAGTAGCTATTGTGGTTGTTGAGAACTTTCAATTGATCCGTATTATTGCCATCGCGTGAGGTCATCTTGACCTCTGGCCGTTTGGGGGTTGGCTCTTTGGTAGGGGTGAGCTTACTCGTAGCAGGGGATCGCCCCCACGAGCTCCATAGGGCCTACCGCAGGTCCCTGTAGCCCCTCACGTGACCTGGTAGGTGAAACTGGTGATAGCCTCATGTTGCCACAAGATGACTTAAGAACTAAAATATCCTGCCGATACGATCTGAGTGGGCCCTTTTCTGCACGATATCTTAAGGTTTATTTCCTGTATTACTTCCTAGCTGTGATAAGAATCCAAAGTCATGAGGTATTGGATCGGCTTCGGATATTGTCCCAGTGCTGCCATAGCCCTGAATATCAAAGCCAAACATTCAGCAAAGACATCAGATGTTCCCATTCATCCTCCACAAGCGGCACGACAACCTCTATCCTCTCTTCAGATAGACTCGAGCTGCCAGTCGGGGCCCCGGGCGCCCCCTTCGGCGGGGAAGAACAATGGCCATGTTCTCGGGGTAGTAGGCGTCGGGGAAGCGCAGATATGCCGGCGTTCCCGGGCGGCCGGCGACACCAAGCGCAGGGCCGAAGTCGCTCTCGTAGATGGGGAAGTTAGCCCAGCTGGAGAAGCAAAATTCGGTGCGAATCATAGGGTTCCAGCTCAACCGCAGGTCGGACAGATCGTCCAGGGCGTCCACCAAGGCGATGCGCTCGGCCACGCGCGGTCCGGTGACTCCGTTAATGCCGTCCGCAATTGTGGCGATGACCGTCAGTAGGGCGCTATTGCCGTGACTTTGAGCGTGGGGGCCCTCCTGGGCCTCCTTGCACGCCGCCTCCAGCGCCGGCAGCGGTAGCACCACCGTCGTGAGACAGTTTACATTGCCCAGGTAGGGCCGCTCCCGGAGGGCGCCGCCGAGTCGTCGGCGCCCGTCGACGGCGAGGTGTAGCGTGGATAGGGTGGCGGCATCGACCTGGTCCCCGTGCTGGAGCTTGACCGACACAAAGCAGGACCACAGGATGGCGGTGGCGAGGTTGTTAATACTTAAGGATGACGATCCTAGCCCCTCCTTCAGCCGCACCCGCGCATCTTGGAGCTTTGCTCCCGACAGCGAAATAATCTTGGTCCGGGGTATGCGAGGCATGAATAGCAGCCCCTGGGCCCTTCTTCCTCTTGAGTTGGCCGTTTGGAGAGTACGATGTAGGCTCCCTCGCGCGCGGCCAGCTCATCCAGGCTCCGTCCCTTGGCTGCCTTATCCGCGTCTGGACCACAGGCCGCGAGGAGGACTTTACGGCGTGCGAGGGGCTCGTCGGGACGTGGCAGGGCGATCGGGCTACCTCCGGGGACCGCCCGTGGCAGCTCTTGGCCCACAGCTGGAAGAAGAGACCGGCGGCGGTGCCGTCCATTAGCGTGTGGTGGAAGCAAGCGCAGAGCAATAATCCCCCTTCGATGGGCGTGTAGCTCCCAACGAAGGCCGGCTCGGGCTTTGGCCCTGGGACTGTCGGGTCGAGTCGGAAGGGCACGGCGCACACGGCTTCGGTGAAGTACGAAAGCGGTGCCTGCTCCGTCTCCAGAACGGCCATACTGGGGAACCCCGCCGGCGCCTCTATCCGGCAGAGCTTGGGGGCCGCATCTTCAGCCGCCCAGGACACAGTGGCCTCGTTGCGCTGATTGCCGGTGCGCGTGGCTACGCGGCCCTTGAGGAATGGAACCGCAGTCGTTAATCTCTGGAGTCCATCGTTGAGCGTCTGTACCGCCTGTTCATGGCTCTCGACCACAAAAAGTAGCAGGAAGCGAGTGTAGGAGCCGGTGAAACATTGGTCCAGTGGCGACAAAGGGACAGTGGTGATCTGCGCTGGTTCTGACATGATGAAATGGGGATTTAACATAGTTCTTGGCTGCGTGCCTGAAGTCTGCACCCGGATAGTAGCAGAATAACTGAAGAGATAAAACATAAGCCGGCTCTATTGTGGACCCGGGCCACCCAAAATGGGTGCCTCTCCCCTTCGTTCTCAGGCTAGCCCGGAGTTGTCTTTTGGCCTCTGTCTCCGCAACACACGCGCCAAGCCCCTGGTCAACTCCGGCGAACCCCCAGATTTCTTACAGCAGGCCCAGGACATGGAAAACCGTTTTCTGTCCCGACTGATTTTATGCAAGCGTGCCCACCATATTCTCGCCATTCTGGGCTTTCGACACACAGACTCAGACACCGCTTCACTCCGCTGCCTTCGCTCTCCAGGGTCACATATCGACATCCCAATTACTAAACCTACCCATTGCATGGGTAGTAAAGAACACATGGACAACCAAGCGCAAACTTCTTCGTATAAGTCCTGTGCCTTCTATGATGCCACTCTCTTCAAGGGAAGTTCAACTCCCCTGTGGGGCGTACTGGCCAGCCTTTGTATTGGCCTATCGTTCCTGGCTCAGGCTTTAAGGAGGAGGAAGCCGAGCGCACCGCTGTTGAATCCGAAGAGATTCTATGAGCCTACAGCCGGCAAAGCAAGAATTGGATTTGTTCACAACGGGAGAAAAATGGTGAAAGAGTGGAGCGCGCTTCATGGGAACCGTCCAGTTCGTGTCAATGCCGACTTCGGCGAAGTCACGATCCTTCCAGCAACAATGGCTCATGAAGTTCGAAATGACAATCGCCTTGGCTTCAGCCAGTGGCAAACTCAGGTTCGTACTCTCCGGTTACCTTTCTACCGCATGTCGTGTACTATAACAAGTCTCATTTTTATAGGCATTCTATACGCATCTTGACGGTTTCGGCGCTTTCCAGCCTCCAGGTCGAGATTCTGTGGTTGCCCTAAACATGATCAGCCAAAAGCTGAACAAAGCAATTGGTATTCGACATCTCCATCCAGAAAAAGAAAAACTAAGGATCCCTGGACAAGGAGGTAAAAACTGACGTATAACTCGTGTTAACACAGGTCCTTTGACCGAGGCCCTCGTCGAAGAATCAGAAGCGACTATTAGAGACGTCTGCCCTTTGGCTACAGACCATGGTATGTCATCAAAGTCTCCTCTTCGCCTTGTCATGAACACCCTTCCAACAATGACTTTCCACCAGCAGAATGGTGCGGTGTCGGGCTCCAAGATCTTGCCATACGCCTCGTGGCCCGCGTATCTGCCCGCGTATTCCTGGGGCCGGAGGCGTGCAACGACGAAGCCTGGCTGCGCGTCATACGCGCGTATCCCCACAGCGCATTTGTGGGCTTCTTCGAGCTCGCTGTCTGGCCTTCGTCCCTGCACTGGCTCGCCTACCGGGTAATGCCTTCCTGCCGCCGCGCGGCAGCTTTGACGCAGGAGGCCCGGGCCATCCTCCAACCCCTCCTCCGGAAGCGCGAGACGGAAGACCAGGGCAGCGGTGACGGGATCCGGGGCCAAGACACCGTCGCCTGGCTTCGCCAGGTGGCGAAGGGCGAGGCGTACGATCCCGTCGTCGCCCAGCTCTGGCTCGCACTGGCGGCAATCCACACCAGCGCTGATCTGGTCGGTGAGATCATCGTTCAGCTGGCTCAGCACCTCGAAGTTCTGCAAGCGGTCCGGCAGGAAATCGAGGATGTCCTCTTAAAGGAAGGCTGGAGCATTGCCACTCTGTCTAAGATGCCCCTCCTGGACAGTGTATTGAAAGAGAGCCAGCGGTTCAAGCCGAATTCTTGGGGTACGTTACAAATCTTTTACACTGGATGTCCCTGCACCTCTTTATGTCACCATAGTCCGTCGTTCCCAAAGCTTAGGAACCGAAGCTCACATGAAGATGCGGTGTTCTCTTATAGCCAATATGCACCGTTATGCTATGGAAGATGTACATCTGAGCGATGGAACCTTCATCCCGAAGAATTCCATGTTGGCTGTGTCTCAAGAGATCTTGTGGGACGAGAAGGTCTACCCGGATCCGCACACTTGGGATGCCTATCGGTTCTACCGTCTACGTGAGCAGCCCCAAACCGCCCGCGGTGCAAAGTTTATCAACACCAGCCCCGAGCACTTTGTTTTCGGACACGGTACACACGCTTGTCCAGGCCGACTGTTTGCAGCACACGAAATCAAAATCATCGTGATTTTGCTCGTCCAACAGCTAGATTGGAGGCTTCCCATTGGGGCTGAGCCGCTTGCTGCGTCTTGTCAAGGGTTCCACCTGTTCCGGGACTCGTCCCAGAAGGTTGAGTACCGGCAACGGCAAGTGGAACCCTAGTCACTTTTCCTGGTCGCCTCATTGCGGTTCGTCTTCTCTGGTTACGTTGAGGAGCCACCTTAGCAAGGCATGAATAGCATGGTTTCGTTCGGGGGCGCGCGGAAACAGCGCACATTTGTCACAAATTGAACAATGCTCTACCTCGCCCGCTTCCACGGTTCCGTCCTTGCCTCGTGAATTCAATCTGTCGCCAAGGTAGGCTCTAGGGATGTTCCATCTCTCAGGGGCCGGAGCGGCTGAAAATGGCCAGGCCGATTCCATTGTCCGAGTGGGGCGTGGGAAATTAGAGTGGGGACTCCGTGGCCCGAAATAGCGGTGTCCGTTTTCAGACATCCATCCCTGTCTACTAATAACTTCACAGCAGTGGCAACTGTTCCCTTGTATGGTGCCACGGGCCTCAAAAAGTCCGTTCAAATTGGTTGGCTGTTCGTGCAAGCAATAAAACGTACAAGGGATTTTCGACACTAGACGATACCTGTGCATCTTAGTGACCATAGTCATCCCAGCTTTGTGCACAGCATCTTATAACAGACTTTCTGATGAAATGGAATCTTTACTCCACCCGATACAGCAACTATGGCGCGCATATCGATTCGAGTCTATCGCAACACTTGTCGCTACACTGGCAACGGCATGGGTAGTATACGCTCTCGTGAGCTCGGCCCACCCACGTTTGCCAGTCGTCAATCCCAAACGGTGGGCAGAATGGACGGACACCCGGCCCCGGATAGAGTTCCTCACCTCGGCGCGGCATCTAGTCGAAGAGGCAAGGCGCGTGTACCGGACGCCGTTCCTCTTGATCGCCGACCTGGGCCCCATTACCGTCCTCCCCCAGAAATGGCCGAAGAGATCCGCAACGACCCCCGCCTGAGCTTCACACGGCTATCGCACGAGGTTAGTGCGCTCTTCCTCCATCACGCCTTGCTAGGCCCTACGGGCCGGGTGCGGTAAGGCCGGGCCATTTCTCGATGCTCGTAGCTGACACGCCGTTCCCCAGGCTTTTCATGGATATCTCCCCGGGTTCGAACCCTTCAAGGAGGACCTCCACGGCTTCGAAACGGTCAAGGAGGTGGCGCGGCATCCACTCACGCGAGGTCTTCGTATGTAGCCCGAGCTGCCTAGGTCAACGGTCGAGGATTACAGCATGGCTAACCTGAGGCTTTCCCCTTAACAGCGGCAATCCTGGATATTGTACGGCGCGTAGGTGAAGAAGGACTACACGGGACTATCGGGGATAGGTCTACCTGGCATCCTGTGCATGTCCACAATATGGCTGGCGAGGTCGTCTCCCGTATCGCCGCCACTATTTTTGTTGGACCGGAGCTTGGCAAGAATGCCCGGTGGCACGCCCTCTGCGTCGAGTATACGCAGACTGCCTTCGCCGCCGCCAACCAACTCCGCCTTTGGCCCAAGCCCCTGCGCCCGGTGGCGCACCAATTTCTCTCGCAGTCCCGGAAGCTGAGATCCATATATAAAGAAGCTAAGGGCATGCTCATGCCCGTCCTCCGGCAAAGGAGGGAGGCTCGGCGTAAGGCAGGCTCGACGGAGCACTCGGACGCGCTCACGTGGCTGGACGATATGGCGGCAGGCCGAGACTACGACCCCTTGGCGGCGCAGCTAGGGCTGGCCCTGTCTGCTATTCACACAAGCACCGACTTTGTCAGCCAACTGCTGCTCGACTTGGCCCAGCACCCCCAGTACATTGCGCCTCTACGAGACGAGGCGGCGCAATGTATTGCCGCCGACGGGTGGACCAAGACGGCGCTACAGAAGATGAAGCTCATGGACAGTTTCATGAAGGAAAGCCAGCGTGTCAAGCCGGGAAGCCTGAGTGTGTTGATCCCCTCCCCCCTTGCGTTCTTTAATCTTCTTGGGTGATATCTGACGCGCCTGGGTGGTAATCCAGTGTCTATGCACAGGTATGCCAAGTCCTCCTTACCCTCTCAGACGGCACCTACATCCCGCGAGGAATGCAGCTATGCGTCTCGATGGACCGTATGTGGAACCCAGCGTTCCGTGAGCGTCCCGAAGAATTCGATGGCCGCCGCTTCCTGCGGATGCAGGAGCCTGGGATGGAAAGACCCGGCAATGCCCTGCTGGTCACGGCGTCGCCCGAACACCTCGGTTTCGGCTATGGCCAACACGCCTGTCCGGGCCGCTTCTTTGCGGCGGCGCTCGCCAAGATACTCATTTCTCAGTTTCTGCTGGGCTGGGAGTGGAAGCTACCTCAAGGAGCCCCGCCTCCTAAGGTCTTTGAATATGGTTTCACGCTGAATTCCGATCCCTCTGCTCAGCTGGAATTCAGGAAGAAGTCTTCTTAGGTAACCTTTCACATTATTGGCGGCTAAGGAGCTTTGCGTTTAGTTCTGTACTTTATGTATAAGTTACCGGTAATAAGAGGTATCATAAAACTAGGAGAAACATAGGAATCGTTAACAGCAACGATGCTCTTATCACGTTTGTTATAGCTTTGCAGTGCAATTCGTTTAAAGTGCTTCTATTAATCGAGAAGCCGGTCATCCTATCCCCGTCTTAACATAGGCAAACCGTTCCTAATGCTGAACGTCCTCCTTATCTTAATGGGTGGGAGTCGATGTATAAGTGATTGATTGATTGGAGGGAAAAGTGGAAATGATCAGCGGAGGGAGGCGATATCCCTTGTATACACGTGGTTGAGACAGTGAGATCAAGTCGTTTAACACATCCCAGCATGTCTATTAACCCTGGGTTTTAATTTACAACAAGATTCCATAGAGTACATATCTATAATTCATACGCGCAACGCCTCAATCAATCCCCTTAGTCCCGCATTGCCCTTTCCAGTCTCCTGCTCAATACGTCCAACCTCGCAGATCAGTTCATCTGCCAGTAAACTGAGCATATCAATAGTGTACTGTAAAGATCCAGCCTGCTGAAAAATAGACAGTAACATCTTTTGTGTTCCACTGGTATGCATCCTAGTCCTCGACGTTGGAGCAGTATGTTTCTGATAATATTTCGATCATGGGGTTCTGCATTGCCCATGGCGTGCAGTATAATGAAACTGCACTTACCCTCATCGAGGTCCTCGCAGAATCCCTTGGACATAGCATACTAGTGCAATGAAGGTCAGCCTGCTGCCGTCGCTTCGAATATAAATGTTTTCTGGGTTTCCCTATGCGGACAGAAAGGGCACTCACGTCTGCCGACGCAAGATTGGCATAATCGTCCCTTATCTGGAAATAACGACCGAGTAGCAGCATCAGCCTCTTCAGATCGGGAATTCTGCCTTCGTCTAAGGAAGCTGACTTCATGAGCCTGTAAATTATCATAAATAAGGCCCCAGTTTCTGTTGGAAATGTTAGTTGAGGTATGAATCTTTAGTACAGTGAGATAAATACTCATCCTTAACGGGTTAAACTTACTCTGATCCACCATTCGCAGGTATTCTTCCACTGTGGGTGTCGACACCTCGTGGGTCCATAGGAGATCAAGGCTTTGCCCAACCAAAAGTCTCCTCATCCCGGCTGCGACACACATCAGCTACGTAAGTGGCGGATAGGCTAATTTTGCATCAGCGGAGGATGAGCTCTGTACATACTTACGAGCTCGGTGACCATTGATGGATTGCCGCCTTCAGCCATGAGGCGGCCGATGATATCAACTGTCTGAAAGGTCGCTGAGTTGACGGTTTGAGGCATGCCAAAAATGGTGTGAGTGGCCGGACATGAGCGGCGCAGCGCTGAACCGTCTTGAACGTCGTCCAGCCTTGAATTTATTCCAAATTAGTTTTGTGGGAACAGTGCGCGATATGGATCGGAGTTGGTTGACGCACATGAGAGATGTATTGTGCACGTCGGCAACAGTACAGTTAATGAGTTCCAAATCGGCCTTCGTGACGGGGATCCATTCGCCCAGGGCCGCCGTGACCTTGTCCCGGACGCCTTTCGATTTAAGCGAACATATGTATTCGAACGGCGCCATCACCGGCTTTCAGTTCACAGCTGTTAGTACACCGCGCGAGTGCATGAGTAGAGTATGCGAGTGAGTGGGTTTTGAATGTTTGATCAGGCTTACCCCATATCTAGACTTGGAAGATTAACGTTCATGAGCGCATGCACAACCTCCTTGCTCTCACCATTCCATCCGCTCGCGATGCTATGCTCGGTCTGGAAACCGCCATCGGCACTCATTCCACCCATAGTGGAGATTTTTGTCTGGTTGTCGTCTAGTCTCGCGTGCGGAAACGTTGGCTGACAGGGCCGGTGCAGCTTGGATGATATAATGGACAAAGGTGATATAATAAGTGTCCACGCTGAGAATCTCGGTGTTCGGCGTATACCCAGACCTAAAAAAAAACTCCTTCGTCACGAGAAAGGTGTATTTATGACAGTCTTGACATAGCTGGAACGCTGGCCAGACATTGCATCGGCAGCCGATGATAGTTATGACGATGCGTGTAGTTATCTATGTCACGAAGGACGGGGTTGATCCCTGCATGCCAGCCACATGATTTGCACAAGCTAGGCATAAATTACACAGTCGCTACATGTCAAACCTAGGTTGCTGATACTCAAGTCCATATGGATCCCCACGGCGGTCAAGACCCCACACTTCAACTTGCCTAAAAGGGACATCCGGACCCAGGTTGGCAATACTAACTCTGATGCTGGCCCCAACACAGCCGACGTCCTGAACCGTACCTCCGAGCAGCGCAAAGGAAAACTGTACTCAATTTACTGGCGAAGCCGCGGAGGGCCTGAAATGGACTTAATATTCATAAAACCTTCAGATTTACGACTTACAGCCGTAAGAGTATAACGCCACAAAGTATAGCAAGTCAATTCTTGATGAGACCCAAACAATATACATCAGTCCGAGCCCTGAAAATTAATTTACTAGCCTGGTTCCTTTTTCGAGATCTATGGACAAAGTGGAACACTTACACACCGAATAATATCGAACAAGAGCATCAGCAGCTGTTCGCTTCACGGCACTCTAACCCACACAAGATGACGACGGACCTCTCAAGCCACGCTGCGCGCCTCGCAAGCAGACTGGTTGAGGGCTACAATGAACGTTATGGGGCTGGGTTCATGAGTTGCACCGTGTACGACACCGCGTGGCTATCATTGGTCACGAAGCCGGCAGGTGAAGGAAAGACGTCCTGGCTCTTTCCGGAATGCTTTCGCTATATTCTCGACAGCCAGCGGGAGGACGGCGGCTGGGATGCCTACGGTTCCGAAATCGATGGCATTCTGAACACAGCTGCCTCACTGCTCACGTTGCGTCGTCACGCCGACAACCTCGCCCAAATCGACTTTGTCTCAAGCGACGAGCTCATCCATCGCCTCAGTCTCGCGAAGCAGGCGTTGGCGGACATGCTGGCAGGGTGGGACGTCGCCGAGACAACACACGTTGGCTTCGAGGTGATTGTGCCGACTCTGCTCCGGCTCCTCGAGAACGAAGGCATCCACTTGACCTTTGATGGAAGGGATACGTTAACGAAGATGCATGAAATGAAGATGTCCCGCTTCCGGCCGGAGTACTTATACAGTAAGACGAGGTTAACGGCCCTCCACTCCTTGGAGGCCTTCGTCGGCAAGATAGATTTCGAGAAGGTGGCGCACCATAAAGTCGATGGCGCCATGATGGCGTCGCCATCCTCCACCGCCGCCTACCTTATGGGCCTCCCAGCATCCTCCTGGGACACTGAGGCAGAGGAATACCTTAGGCATGTGGTCGACAGAGCCTCCGGCCATAGTTGTGTCCCCAGCGCGTTTCCGTCCACCCATTTCGAATACACTTGGGTAAGTGGGATTAACCTAGCGATAGAAAAGTCGCGCTCATGACAGAGCAGAGAAAGCTGACCGATTGTTTACGCACCACAGGTCTTATCCACGCTTTTTGAAGCAGGCTTCACAAAGGCGGACTTAGGCCCGGCAGCCGAGGAAATAGAGAAGATTCTTCTCTCTGCATTTGATGCAGGTAACGGCGTTATAGGATTCGGTATGCTGCCCCCCCCCCCTTCCTCCCCTCTCCTTCCCCCACCCTGCGAGTATAGGAAGGAACTAATGTACCCCGACTATAGTTCGCTCCATCATGGCCGACGCCGACGACACAGCGAAAGGGCTCATTGTATTAAACACTCTCGGTAGCCCAGTGCCGGCTGATCGGATGATCGAAGATTACGAGGCTGAGACCCACTTCCGGACGTACCCCTGGAGCGTGACAGCAGCTTCAGTGCAAACTGCAATGTCCTCCTCGCTCTTCTCCATCAGGCCGAACCGGCGAAGTACGTATCCCAGATAAAAAAAGTGCTCAGCTTCTTGTGTGATACGTGGTGGCGGACAGACGGCCCGCTGAAAGATAAATGGGTGAGTGGGATGCAGCCTTTACCCACAAGTGGAAAGGGGCGAGTCTCTAACGTGGTACCTTGTCACAGAATCTTTCCCCCTGTACCCGAGCATGCTTATGGTGGAAGCGCTCGTGAGATCCTTAGAGCTCATCGACCATGGCGTCTTACCACAGTCGCTGTTGGACGCAGAGCTCAAAGTGAAGATGTCGGTCGCCATATTCCAGGCCGGCGTGCACGCGATCCAGGAACAGGAGGAGCCGGGTTCTTGGGGCGGCGGCGAGGAGCAAACGGCATATGCCGTTATCCTCTTAGGCATCGCCAGCCGCGTCGCCCTCTTCCAACCGATCCATGCCCAATTGCTACAGGCTGTGCAACGAGCCAGCGACTACCTCGCTGCCCGTCCCTCACCGCCGGGCGACTACATCTGGATCGAGAAGGTCACTTACCGCAGCCCTGTTCTCGCCGAGGCCTACAGGTTGGCGGCACTCAAGCTGGCGAGCTCGATTCTGCCTGGGGGCAGCGACGCCGAGGCAGCCACGGTGGGTACGTGCTTAGGTATAAGACCGAAGGTTACACAGAAGAGCTCGCTGCTCCAGCTCTACGGACAGACACCTCTCTTCGCGGACACGCCCGAATGGGAGCTCCGGGCCTCACTAGTCGAGGGCTCCCTGTTTCTGCCCCTCCTCGACGCCCACCGTCTGAACGTGTTCCCCGCGATGACAAGGGCGAGAACAAATATCTCGCCGTTATACCCTTTACGTGGACGGGGTGTAACCGGCGCGCCAGATTGGGAGCGTCATCCGCCTTCCTGTACGAGATGATGTACATCTCCCTGCTATTCTACCAAGTCGACGAGTTTATGGAGGCCGTCGTGGGCCCGACATACGCCGATGACCTCGATGTGGTACGGCTAGTTATCACCCAACTGACGGACGATACCGAAGCAAGCATATCTGCCACCACCCAGGACCTGGGCTCTTTAGAGCCACTCCGCCGGTTTGTACACCACGTGATGCGCCACTGGGTGGTCCAGGCGGCGAGCGCGGCGGACAAGGCGACAATACGGCGGGAGCTACGGGCTTACTTGCTCGGGCAAGTCCAACAGGCCGAGGATAACGCCCGGCTAGCAAGCGGCGGGCCCCCCCCGCGAGACCTTCTACCGGTGGGTGAACACGACGGCGGCAGACCACTCCTCGGCACCAGTCGCCTTTGCCTTCATGAGCTGCCTCGTGCCGGCGACGTTCGTGCCGTCGGCGTCTGCGAGCGGCGGCAGCGGCAGTAGCCACAGCAGCAGCGTTAACGGCAGCGCGGCGGCGGCCGACTGCTTTACGACGGCCGAGGAGAAGTACTACGCCCAGGACATGTGCCGGCACCTATCAGCTATGTGCCGTATGTATAACGACTTCGGATCGGTAACGCGGGACGCGGCTGAGAGTAACGTTAACTCGCTCGATTTTAGCGAGTTCGGCGGCGACGCGACGGCGGCGGCCTCGCCTAAGGAGGCGCTCTTTGCGCTGGCAGAGTACGAGCGGGCGGGACTCGTCGCGGCTATAGCGCACCTCGAGGCTGCGGCGACGACGACGGCGCGACGCCCCGGTGGCGGCCTCCTCGACCAGCCCTCCCTGCCGCGGCGCGCGAACCGCCGCCGCATGGCCTGCTGGCGTATGTTCGCCGACGTCACCGACCTCTACGGCCAGATCTACGTCCTGCGGGACCTTACTGGCCGTATATTGCCAGCGGCGGAGGGGCAGTAAAGGAGAAGGCGGTAGTGGAACTAAACACGAATACGTTATTGATGCGTGGATGGCATCCTGGGTCCAGAACTGGAGGGGTCCTGCGTGGTAGAGAAGGCCTAATGCGGCAGTTAAGACAAGATATCTACTGCCCCTCGCTGCCAGTCCTGGCAGAGAGGTACGCCTTCTTCTACACATCACTTTGACCCCATGCTTCACCTCATCAACTGGATATCCAAGGGGGACTGGTGACCCGAAAGAAGAAGAGGGGACCCAGGGATTATGAAACAAATTATTGAACCCTATACTAAGGAATAAAAAGAAGTCCCCTTATCCTTCCGCATATCGACTCCTGCCCCTCTGACATGAAGACTAGGTGCTTAATATATTTTGTGTTGAAGTAAAAAGAAACACCAAAAACTGTCGCCAGACTTGTGGCGGTTTGATGGGCCTGTCCCGTGATAGACCCCCTAGCTTAACGTGAAGAGTGGAGCGGAATGTGCGTTCATCCCAAGACACAAGTCTCGGGCCTTTACCGTGCGTGACCTCTAAAACACAGCCACAAAATAGGCTGTACGTACATTATGCACTCATCTAATGCGGACCGCATCTTGGATGACAAGTAATGGCAGTAATTGAGCAGCAATGCAGTTCTGTACTGGGGTGCGGTTAAACAACTACCTAGTTAGATATCTCGTCATCGTCAATATCAAAGGTGTTCTGGTCTAGTCGGCTAAACGCTCCACAATCAGTACTTATAACGTAATCGATAAGCGAGTGCAACAGACAAGTGAATGCAACACTAAATCTCACCGACCGAACTATTATCATTATATCTCAACCAAAAAGCTCAAATCAAGCTGATTTATTCCGAATCCCCTTCCTGAAATGCACCGACATCAGTTCCGCAAGTACGTGCATTATGGCCTCCATTTCCACATCGTCTACAGCGCTGTTGCCTCGGCTGAACCCCCCGACAACGATACAATCTTCTTCCCCGTCTTGCTGTAAGTACTCTGGAGGGCCTGTTTGTCTTATAAGATCTTGTCCCTCTTGTAGCGTCAGTGATCCTCCTTGGTGTAAACGTGTCCTTTTTGCCTTACGACGCTTACTTAGCGTCTCATTTGCCTGTCGAAGGTCTTGTACCTCGGCGCGGAGTAATGCGACTTGGTGCATTATACCCTGCGTTCCTTTCGTAAGCTGGTCAATCGAGCGATAAATTGACGTCGGCGAGCTATTCTGATGCTGCGAGATGCGACGCTTAATGTATTGCGTCTGCGAAGTTGCTTCAATTGGGTTGTCAGGTGTCTTGAAAACCATGGTGTGGGCAGCTCTGTAACCGACTCCGGTGGCGTCGGCGTACGTAGCTTAATATCCAGCTTCGATATGACACTTTCTGGGCTGAGAGGGACAAGGCCAGCTCCTCGAAAGCCTCCTTGGATATTTTGAGCAGTTAAGGCGTCTTGGAATGCTTTATAGAAGGCCGGGAAGAAGTCAGCCTTTGTGATGTGCGTGACATGCCTGCGCATCAACTCTTCGATTTGTCGACCGTATGCTTTCTTGAGCGGACTAAAACAACCGACGTCAAGCGGCTGAAGGAGGTGGGACGAGTGTGGAGGCATGCATAAAGTAATAATCCTGTTTTCTTGGCAATAGAGCTCGAAAGCGGTCGAGTGGTGGCTCTCGTGGCCGTCGAGGACGAGAAGACGATACGCCCCGGTTGTACGCCCTTTGGTGTGTTGGTCGAAGTGTTGAATCCATTCCAGACCTCGCTCGTTTGTTGTCCAGCCGTTTTCGCTAACGGAAATCCTCCAGTCTTCAGGTAGCTGGCTATCTTCGTACCAGGAGGAGAGGTGGAATTTGCCGGCAACGATGATGAATGGCGGGATCGCCCAGCCCTGGGAGTTGACGCCTTGAATCACTGTAATCCATTCCCGATTGCCTTGTTGGGCTATCTTCGGCCTTCCACGCCTCTCAGCGCTTGTAACGACCATGCCCGCGGAGATGATGCCGATCATGAAGCCTGTCTCGTCGAAGTTGTAGATATCCGCTTCTTGTACGCCATACTTCGCGATTATGTTCCGTATAAGCCGAAACCACGCGTTTATCGCGTCTGGATCTTCGCACTGGGCCCTCTGGTAGTCGTATCTCCGATTTAAACGCGTCCGGAGCTCGGGTTGTCGTTTTACGAAGTTTGTAGCCCAGCGCTTGCCAACCGGTGACGCGTCGCGGTCGCGTAACAGTTGATTGGCCATATCCCCACGCGAGCGAGATTTGGAGGAAAGCGCGAGAGTCCAGGTCAAGAACGTATTGAACAATCGTTGATTCCTCCAGGTCCGTCAGTTTTCGTGATTTCGGTACAGAATCGCGTCGCGAAAGGCGACCGCGCCGGCGGCGACATAAGGTTGTATGGTCCACGCTGTAAAGCCTTGCAGCGCCGCGGGCGCTAAGTTCCGGGTCTCTTTCCATAGCCTGAATGGCTAGGATTATATCCTTTTCGTCGCTCCTATGCTGCATCTTTGGTTGTGATGGAATCTTGGTTTTAGTGCAAGTGTCGCGTGGAATTTGGTTAGTGTTGCATTCACTTGTCTGTTGCACTCGCTTATCGATTACGTTATGCTTCTCCCTATGAGACCGAAAGAAATAGCGGAGACTCCGTCACCCATAAGTACCTAGGTACCTACCTAAGTACTTTCCTTCTTTTGGTTTAAAAGCACCCACCTCTGCACCGCTTTACTTTTGCCCTCCGTTCCCTCGCATGTGTTCCTTTCATCTACACACCATTTACACTCAGCCCCATCCCCCATCCATTGATTGCGTGTAATTTAACATGGCTTCCGAATCGGACCGTCTTCAGTTGTTGAGTTTCCCCAATGAGCTCTTGTGCGCCATCCGCCGCCAGCTAGAGGAATCGCGATATCAAAAGCCTTCGATTCACATGTTCGCGCCTCAAGGCAGCAACGTCGCTGCACTTCGACCGCGTGATCATATCTGCCAACCCACGTAATGTCGATGTCTTCAACGCTATCGCACACCAGGAGCAGTTCCGTCAGCAGGTCACCGAAATCATCTGGGATGACGCACTTCTTGCGGAAAGCGACCCGTCGGTCCAGGAAGAGGCTGGGCACGGCTCCACGGACGACGAGGACGCGGAGATGCCAAGGGATGTGCCAATGTGGTTTAGTGAAGCCTGCATAGACAACCTTGCCGACACCAAAGCCGCCCTGCCTTTCAGACCAAAGGCCGGATTGCCAGATTGGGCACGGGGCCCAATGCTTCCAATCACTGAGTGTTGGGCCCACTATCAGCAACTACTCCAGCAGCAGCGCGACATCCTCCGGTCGAAAGCACACGTGCACGCTTTTGAAGATGCTTGGGCTTCATGCCGTTTCCCCGCCGTTCGCACCATCACCATCACGCCAGCCGCTCATAGTCGCTTATTCTACCCCCTCTTCGAGACCCTATGATTCGCGCCTTCCCACCAGGCTTTAATCACCCCCTCCCGCGAGGCTGTCAAAATGCGGATCACCGGGCGCCCGTTTGGGATGACGAAGGTGGTGATTACGATTGGCCTGGTTTCCGTATCGTGACCTCTGTGGTCGCCCAACATCCCCACGACCTGATCGAGTTACGCGTGGACAGTTCCCAGCTCGACACCGGACTAAATGTGCGTGTGTTCGAGGAGCCCTACCGTGCATTACAAGACTTTACGGCTATTGTTTTATGTCCATCTTTTGAACACCTTCATCTTGACCTACACGTTGTTGGCCAGCAGCATGATAATCACTAGTCAGCGTTCACGAGTGGCTATCTCGACGCATACTTTCCGAGGCCCAACTCAAGTCGATTAGCATCGGAGCAGATTATACGGGCCATCTCTATCCAGAGCCCCCGATCCCGTCCCGCTCAGAGCGACATTCAGGCCATCCAGCTTGGTCAACTTGCGCCACTTTAGCTTATCTCGTTTCCACGTCTTCGAGGATGAATTACTGGAGCTTTTAGCCGAGGTACCCCCAGCGTTACTTCAGACTGTCGAGCTTAACTCTCTCACTCTCGTGGATACCAATTCCCGTCGCTTCCTAGAGTGCATGCGCCAAGAGCTAGCATGGAAAACTGTCAAGGTCACAATTGGGCAGACGCTCTCCCAAGGACACGTGCTCTGGGTTGACGTCGACGACTTTTTCTCCCGTGGTAGTGAAAATCCATTTTGCGGTGAGGCGGGCGGTAATTTTATAAGACCTGATATTGATACGGAAAGGGATGTTTTCGACCCATCGTTTGAGCGCCCACATCTGAACTACGCAGAACAATTGGCACTTGGATATGGCGAGTGGTATAATGAATTAACAGCGATAGAATGGACAGTCTAGAGAATGACTAGTGTGGCAATATGAGGCTATTCCTCGGTCTTAAATACAGCTAGTAAGTCCCATGAGGAGCTATAGGAACATAGTATAAGTCCTATGGAGCTTATGGAGAGACCCTAAACTACGAGTATATTGACTGCTATCTCTGGCATCTTTCTTTTATTCCCTCTAATGCATAGCCTTATACCTTTCACATCCTACGCTCCCTTTAATGTAACAGTTATAAGACGGGCATGCATACGTCCAGGTTCCTATTCTGTCGGTACAGGTCAGGCTTGGTAGACAGGACGTAACTTGAAGAGCTACAACAGAAGTCTTCACGGACGTAGAATTTTATCTGGATGTCCGCCGGAGGTCCGCACAGATGTAACGAAGCGCTATACCTAAGTACTGCGTGACGTAGGGTTAGTACAATCAGGGACAGAGAGCGTCTGTCTGCTTGAACACTATAGGGTAACTGATGAACTGAGGGTGCTTGACTGGGTAACTGGTCTGAACTTCACAATAGGTCGTTAGGAGGTTACTCCCATCTTCTTCTTCTTCTTCTTCTTTGTATTTATCGCCGTGTTGGGACAATGTCCCGCCTCCCAGGGGGCATCTGGCGTGCGAGAGTCTATCTACATATCTAGATATCCCGCATATCGAGCCCAATGGCAATCTTTTAGTTTAGCCGTCTCCATCACTCCTCCGTGCGAGTTTGTTCCCGGCGCTGGTTCTGTCTGGGTGGCTATTGCCTTACGTAGAGTGACCTCTACTACCTGTCGATGGTGGGCATATGTCCTCGTAGTACTTTGTTAAGGAAGTAAAGAATTGAAACTGCTCTGGGCTGTGTATCAGCCTTTGCCAGTATGCTTGTAAGGTTTCCGGTTCGGGGTCGAACTTTGGCCATCGGGCCCGGTGCCTTCGCGTTTTGCGGCAGTAGACTAGGTGTTCTGGTGTTCGTAGCATGCGGCACACGCATCGATCGTACCGCCTGTGTTGTAACTTCTTATGGTACCAGTCGAAGTCTCCGTGCCCTGACCGGAGTGCAAGAAAGTTGTGGAGTGTTCGTCTGGGGAGATCTAGCTCCTTTGGCGCCTTGAGAGTTTGATATGGTGTAGACTGGGGTGAAGGGGAAAGATTCATGTATTCCGTCCGCCGGCCACGAAGTGGCTGTCAGGGCAGGAAACTATCTATGGTGCGATATCCCAACTAGGTAGGTGGGGTAGCAGGACCCCTCCTTGACAAAGATACCGCACCTTATTACTGTTTACCTACCCCCGCCACGTATCAGAGTTGCTGTAGTGAATCCAAGTTTTCGGTAGCGTTTGCAGCCCTGGGAGGAAGCCTCCACCACTTCGCGAACTGGTCCTTGACGATCGTCTTTCGGAGTCTCTTTACGCCCGCGTAGGTAGCCTGGGAAGGGGCGCTTGTGGGCAGCGCTGCCCCTTCCTTCGCAAGCCTGTCGGCCTCCTCGTTACCTTGGATCCCTTCGTGGCCTGGCACCCATCGAACATGGACGTCGGCAATCGTCGCTAGCTCTTGGAAGGCGAGAAAGGCCTCTTGCGAGCTTTTCGGCGCGTTTCCCGTGAAGCCCCGAATGACCGACGTATTATCTAAGCAGACGTGGATTGTCGCGCCTGGGTCCACCCGATAAGCTCGGCGCAGACCTTGCCACGCTCCGACGGCTTCTCCGTCAAAGACGTCAGCAAGACCTAGGCGTCCTTTGTCTTGGTACAGTTTCCGTCCGTCTCTATAGATAGCAAAGCCCCAGCCGACAGCCCCGTTAGGTCCTTTCGACCCGTCCGAGAAGACGACAAGGTGGGTACCGGGGAGCTTCGACTGCCACGCTGCAAAGTCCTTCGCCGCTGTCTTTTTGTCTTTCGGCGGCTCCTGCACCGGTTTGTATCTCCTTGGGATGTACTGTGGCCGCGGACAACTAGGCAGGAGTCTGGCTGCTCTCTGGAGCCTGGTCCGCGCTGGTTGTAGAGAGCCGTAGCAGCGGCCTGGTGGGTAGGGCCGCAGCGCTGTCCGCGCGGTCAGCATGTGGTCCTTGTCCATCGACTGGAGCCGCTGTCCGAAGCGATAGTACGCCGCTTCTAGTGTGATTCGTGCCGTTGGGACCCCTGCGTCTCTGTATAGCGTGGCTGTCGGCGTTGTCCTCCATACAGGCAGAACAGCCCGTATCGCTTCTCTTAAGACCCGGTCTGGCTGGCGAAGTCGGACTCTACAGCCTCCCCGCGGCGCCGGCTGGAAATCTTCCTAGGTCAATTGACTGAGGGAGAGCCGATGTAGAGACGCATTCTGCACGAAAGTGTAGCGAGGCGCCATTGCTGCGTCGCTATGTCGCTGCACCGGAGTTGTGCTGAGACGGTCTGTGATGCGGGATTTTCGGGCGTCGCACGACCAAAAATTTTTCGCCCCCGCCAAACGCAGCAAGCAGCCTCGAAAATCGACACCGCGCGACGCCGGATCGACGACAAAATAGGCGCGCAGCGAAGGCCCTCGTCTTTATAGAGGGATTTGGGTAAAAACCATCCGACGTCGACTCGGTTCTCGAGGCGACGACAGGACACCCTCGGCCCTGCCGAGCTCTGAGACGGCTTGCAGTGAACAGCCGCGAGGGCATCGAACGAATACCTAAGTGGGCGTGCGTACGGAGCAATGGAAGTTGTTAAGAGCACGGGAACGGAGTCGTTAAGGCAATAGTGGCTACGGCTGGCCGCCCGTGTCGCCCTTTAAGGTGACAGCGCACCGCTCCGGAGATGAACATATGGTGGATCAGGGCAGGTTAGTCGAGGCCTTACGGGGTACTATGCCGGCGTGGTGGTACCCCTTACCGAAGGCCTACGGCAAGACATGGTCGGCTCGCCGGCAGAGATGGCGGCGAGCAACGGGAAGCCGGTCTAGGGCTCGCCACCCTAGGACACCGGTGGGCCGTAGCATAGCACGACGACCGCGGGACCGGCAGAAGAACAGGGTAGCCCCTACGTCCCCTACTCGCACTAGGGTCGACTAGAGATGGAACCGGTTCGAGGACTTGCCGTGGAAGGGGATGAACAGCTGGATAGGGCCAGCCTAGGGACCTGGAGACAAGGATGAGACGGACTGCCTTCGATTGTGCCAAAGGGCATCTTCTCTGTCGGAGTGTCGCTGGCGCAAGTGCTATCCTGGGAGGCTGCAGGTCGAGGAGGTCGTGCTATGGCTCGAGAGGACGGATGCGCATGTCGGTGGTCCTAGAGAGGGATATGCCCTTGCGGGCTGCTTAAGGTGCAAACCTTCTATTCCCCACCTCTTTCTATGGAAAGCGCAGAGAACTAGATCCGGGGGATAGGGGGCCTAGAGGCGGCAGCTAAGGAACCAGATAGCCAGACTAGCATCGAGAGACGCATCGATGCCATCGAGAACACGCTCCAGGCTATCCATAAGGATATCAAGGCCCCTAAGACATACGCTGCTGCTACCACCGCTATAACCGCCGCTCCCTTACCTAGAGCCCTCAGATAGCTAAGGCGCTTCCTCCCCGTCAGGAACGAGAGATCACCATTAAGGCCACAGAGACAGAAGGACGCACCTACGCAGAGATCGTTCGCAAGGTCAACGCCGCCGCAGGGAGAGAGGCAGCAGTAGCAGCACGCAAGCTCCCTAGCGGAGACTACGCCATCACATGCAAGACAGCGGCGGAAAAACAAGCCCTAGAAGCCGACCTAAACTGGACTGCCGAGGCCTTCGGAGAGAATGCCTCCATCCAGAAGAGAAAGATCCTAGTGGTGGCCCACGGTATCAACAAGGAAGCCATAGAGGTGAGCCAGGGGCAGCTAGAAGCCCAACTCCGAAACCAGCCCGGCGGCCCCATCGATGTCCTAGAAGCGAAGCTCCCTCGCAACGCCAAGACGTCGTCTAGGAAGGTCACAACTCTATATATCGCAGTCGCCACGGTCCAACAAGCAGAACAACTATGCCGAGACGGCCTCATCTGGCAGTATGGCTATTATCCATGCGAGCCTTTCGCTGAAGGAGCGCAGCTTAAGCAGTGTTACCGCTGCTATCGATATGGACACATTGCCCGAGTCTGCCGCCATGCACGACGATGCGGGCTCTGCTCCTCGACTAAGCACGAGGAAAAAATGCCCGGAAACGGAGAATCAGAGCCGATATTGCTGTCCAGCATGCCGAGGACCACACACCGCGTGGTCCAAGGAGTGTCCAGTCCGCCAGGAGCAGGTCCAGATCGCCAAGGCTGCTTATGTTACGAGACCGAAGGGATTCGCACTGCCCTTACAAGAACACCCTAAGCCAACAGCTGAAAATTGGCAGACAGTACAGCCGCGGAAGCGTCGAGCAACCAGCTGCCGTACTAGAAGCACTGGCAGAGCCCGTAGCAGAACCCACGAAGAGATAGACGACATGGACATCGAAACACCGGAGTCAACACTAAACAGCATCCATGCTCGACCATGACAGCGCTAAGGATCCTACACTGGAACACGCAGAAAAGCAAGAAAGCACAGATCCCGGTAGTCGATGCCATCTCCGAAGAGTACGACGTCCTAGCTATCCAAGAGCCCTGGCGAAACCCAAATATGCCGACCACCTACTGCCCGAGATCCTCTCTATACTACCTACTCTACGCAACTGAGGGAGGTAGGGCATGCATCTATATTAACAAGAAGTACACCCCAGCGCAGTGGACATACGAGGCGCAGCCAGATAGGTGTCGTATCACAATCCAACTACCAGACGGTCCCATAACGGTCGTCTGCATATACTCGCCTCCCCGGGGTCCACCAGCAGATCGGACCTGCCCGCTATCGAAGCCCTCTATGCCGAACCCCAGCTAAGACGAACAGTCCTCGTGGGAGACTTCAACGTCCACCACCCCGTCTGGGGAGGATACAACGTCCGACCCCATAGGGCAGCTGATAAGCTGCTCCAGCTAGCAGAATCCTGGAGACTCCAGCTAATCACACCCCTGGAACACCGACATGGACACGAAGAGGGTGCATGGACTCCACGATCGACCTAGCGTGGGCCACGGACGATCTCCGAGCTGCCTACGACGGGTATGCCCCATTTGCTGGATCCGATCACCTCCCCCAGGTGATACGCGTGGCTGGACCTCGTACAGACCGCCAAGGCAGGCCACGACGCAGCTGGAAAACAGCTGACTATGACCAGGCGAAGGCAGAAGCGGCACACCTACCACAGCCAGGGCGACTCGAGACACCAGAAGAAATCGATAGCTACACCGAAACGTTAACTAAGGAATTAACTCGGATAGCCGACCTAGTTGCCCCCTCCGCTACTCTAAAGGGAGAGGTAAAGCCTGGTGGAACCGCGAGACAGAAGAAGCTATAGAGAAAGAGCGAAGAGCCCAGCGGATATGGCTTTCCGACAGGACGGACGCAGCTTGGCGAGCCCTCCGGCAGTCAACTCTCTCAAAGAAGAAAGCAATCCGAGAAGCTAAGACGGCGTCCTGGAGACATATGCTCCACGAGGCGTCTAGCCAGCCAGCTGGCGTCTGGAATATTGCGAGATGGGCAAGAACGGAAGGAGCTGCACCGCCGTTACCCCCGGCAGTCCCTACGCTCTACACACCGCGTGGCGAAGCAACGACCCATAAGGAGAAAACAGAGGCCTTCCGAGAGAGGTTCTATCCCCTCCCTAAGGCTACGTACACCGGCTTCCGAATAACGAACCGGCTCGCAGCGCCTCTCGATATGGACAGCAAGGTGACAGCAGAACAAGTCCAAGACGTCCTTACTAAGGCAGGCCAGTGGAAGGCACCTGGACCAGACCAGCTTCCGAACGGATTCCTTAAACGCCTAGAAAGCCCCTATTCCAGGCCCTGGCCTCCCTAGCGGAAGCGTGCTGGCATATAGGATACTATCCAAGAGCATTCCGGAAAGCAGTCACCGTTATCCTCCGGAAGCCAGGAAAGCAGCCAAACGAGTACCACCAAGCCGGCGGATGGAGACCTATAGCGCTGCTTAACACTATAGGGAAAGCGATCGAGAGCCTACTAGCGCAACGGCTAGCTAGCTTTGCCGAAGAGAACGGACTGCTCCCGGACGAACAGATGGGCAACCGGAAAGGCCGCTCCACGGAAACGGCCTTACGGTTGCTAACGGACCTAGTCCGCACAGCCTGGAAACATGGAGGCGCAGCAACCCTTCTATCGCTGGATATTTCGGGCGCTTTCGACTCGGTCGACCATGGAAGGCTCCTCGCTAACCTGCGAGCGCTAAGGGTCCCTATATGGACTATCAGATGGATCCGAAGCTTCCTATCTAACCGGTCCACCACGCTATTCTTCGACGGACAGGAATCGGACGAGATCCTAGTCCCGGCAGGCGTCCCGCAGGGCTCACCCCTATCGCCTATCCTCTTCTGCCTTTATACAGCCGGTCTCTATAAGGCTCTCCGCGCCGTACCAGGGATAGCTACTATAGCCTTCGCAGACGACACGAACCTCGTGGGCTTCGGCTTAGACCCAGAGCAGACCTGCGAGCGGCTGGAAGCCGCTCACAGGATCTGTAAGGAATGGGCAATCAGCCACGGCATGACCTTCGCAATACAGAAATATCACCTAGTCCACTTCTCTCGAAGACGGAAAGGTCCGGACATAAAGATAGCCTTAGAAGGCCACGAAATCGAACCAGAAGACTCCTGCCGCGTCCTTGGCATCCAGGTGGATAGACGTCTCCGCTGGGACGTCCACATCCAGTCGATATCGAAGAAGATGGCGACGCAGGTCTACGCTTTAAACCGGATAGCCGGCTCGACGTGGGGCGCATCTCTCCAACGAGCCCGCCAAGTCTATACAGCCGTCGTACGGTCTGCGATAGGCTATGGAGCTTCAGAGTGGCACCGCCAGATCTCGAAAAATAGAGCCAAGGCACTCAACGACGTCCAGACAGAGTGCCTCCGAAAGGTCACAGGAGCTTTCAAAGCCACGGCCACCACAGTATTAGAAACGGAAGCTTACGTGTCCCCCTTAGACACGTGGCTCAACAGAAGGGTGGCGGCATCGGAAGAGAGGCTCCAACAGCCGCGTATCGCATCACTCATCCAAGCGAGATGCGAAAGCGCAGCTAGATGGATCCTAACAAGACCGACTCGCCGGCGCAGACCGAAAGGCCCCGACGCTCCCGATCGTAAGAGGTGGCTAGACGAATGGCTAGCTGGAGACTCAGCACATAAGGCTGAGGAGAGAGACTGGCTTCAAAGATGGCAACAAGCGCAGCAAAATCGAACAACACGAACACCGGCAGCAACCAAGATGCCGCCAGACAAGCACGTCCTTAAGCTCCATAAGGGACTCCATAAGGCCGAGAGCTCCATCCTCGTCCAAGCGAGGACTGGCAAGATTGGGCTGCGAGACTTCCTTTTAAGCGTAGGGTTCCAGGCTTCGACAGCCCCTGGTGCGCCTGCGGTCAGGGCAGGGAGACCGTCCGGCATATCCTCGTTTTCTGCCCACGGGAAAGAGAAAGACGAGAGCATCTCGTCCAAGCTCTAGGAGGACCGATAGACACGGACAGGATGCTCGACACCCCGGAAAAGCAGGAATTATCGCGAGATGGCTACTCCGCTCGGGCAGGCTGGACATGTTCCAGCTGGCGAATCAACTCATCAGCTAGGAAGCGGGCGCGCTGAGCCCGATCTCGGTATGGCAGGTCAAAGTGCAGATAGAAGCGGTGCGACGCAGCGGAACCTAGGTTTTTCACCCGGCCGGACGTTAGCCCGGAACGGTTTTCCTAGGCTAAGATGCGTAGGGGGTCCTCATGGCCTAGATAGGTCGCTAGGTGTAAGAACAATAATAATAATAAGACCCGGTCTATCTCATCCATGTGCGCTTCTTGCCGGGTTGCCACTTCCGTACTGCGTTCTTTGCTAACCATCTTTCGAGTCTTCGTGCGCCCCCGTACCATGCCTCAGCCCCGTATGTGAGAATGGGAAGAACGCAGGTAAAGATGGCTTTCCGAGGGCTCTTGGCGGAGGGCCTCGCTGGGTGTTGGCTAGGCTCCGGAGGTGTCATACGACGTTCCGCGCTTGTGCCGCTTTCCTCTTCACGTGCTCCGTGAACCGAAGCTTCGGGTCGAACCAGACGCCGAGCCATCTTACGGGCTTCTCTGGGGCGTGCACCGTGAGGCCGTGGTCTCTTGCCGAGACGCTCGAAAGTCCCTCCGGGTTCTTTCCGCATGTAAAGTGGAGCAAATCACTCTTCTCCGGGTCGATCGCGACCGTGTTTTCTCGGCCCCAGTTTAGGACGTCGTTTAGGTCGTTCGATAACTGTCGTGCGTTTCCCTGGAGGGACTTGCTTTCTCGGTAAAAGCGTAGATCATCCGCTTATCCGAATCGGTGTCTTGTGTCCTCGAGCAGGATATCTGCGATATATAGGAGGAAGAGGATGGGGAGGCGGGGAACCTTGTGGCAGACCGCATTGGATCGTCTGTGGTGCTGTTGTGACATCCTCGAGTCGAATCTGCACTTGTCTTTCTTCCATGAAGGAGCCCACGAACTTAACTAGCGGTGTGGCCCAGCCCTGTTGTCTCATACGGAGCATAAGCCGCTTCCTAAGCGTTGCGTCGAATGCGCCTTTCACATCTAAGGTGAGAATCGAGGCTGTACGCCTAGTCTCTAGGGAATGTTCAATCTCGTGTGTTAAGCAGGCAAGGAGGTCCGAAGCTGCTCGTGTCGGCAAGGCGCCCGCTTGTTGTGGGCTGACTACCTTATATAGGAGTGCTGTGGTGGCGATCCGCCTCGCGGCGAGCCTTTCGAGGCCTTTCCCAAGACAGGAGAGGAGAGCGATCGGTCGCCAGGAGCGAGGGGTTGAAAGGTCTTTCTTGTTCGGTTTCCGTAACATCACGACCTCGGCTGTTCGGAATGGGCGTGGGTGGTGGCCAATCCGTAAGCAGGCCTGGAAGAGGGATCGTATCGGCTCTTGGACGGCATGCCAGCACGCTTTGAGTAGCCTTACCGAGATGCCATCGACTCCTGGTGAGGTGCTTTTCACCGCAATCGTGGCGGCTGTTAGCTCCTCTCTGGAGATGTAGGTGTCCCAGGGACGGGCGCGCCGCGGTATTGTCGGGATCTCAAGAGGGTCGCCCTCGAGGTCTTCGGCGTCCGTGAACCGCTCTAGGAGGGCCTTACGGAGGGCGTGTGCCTTCTCTTCCGTGTCTTCAATCGTCTTGTCCCCAATAACGAGCGGGGGCGATGGAATGGCCGGCTGTAGCTTATGCCATTGAACCACCTTGTATAGGTCTTCGTCTCACTACCGCGAGGAAATGTTTTCGCTCTTCGAGGTGTCTCCAATCCCCTTGGCAATGTCTTCTTGCTCGCCGGAATGCGTCCCGGGCCTCCCGACAGGTGTCGGTCCACCATGGTGCGTCACGGCCGTCTTTAGCAGGTTGTTTCCCGACCGTTTCTAGCGCTTTTCGTAAAGCCTCAGGATCTCCGTCGCCTGCAGGTCCAGCTGGTCTGTCGTAGGTGTCGGAGGGAGTGGCGTGCAGCTTTGCAGACCTAGTTCAATAATGCCGGCGAAGGTTTTCAGCTTATTTTCCGGTATGGAGTATCGATACTGCATCCTAGATATGCGACCGTTCCTTGGAATGGAGATTCGGATCGTTTCGTGGTCTGCCCCTGTTTGGAGTTTAGAGTCTACCACCGCCATAGCGAAAGGGGTGTTCGAGAATGTTAGATCGATAGTATGCCCCGCCACGTTTGTCGGGACTCCTATCTCTCCTACATAGCTGAGTCCATTCGCGACGGCCCAGTCGTGGATCTCGAGCCCCGCGTTCCGGGTTTGTCGGATGTCTGGGTCCCAGGCGTTGTACCATGCGTTAAAGTCCCCCGCGACCACACAATTGGGTGGTGGTTGTAAGGCTAAGAGGAGTCGTGTCGCCTGGCTTAGTGGCTCATCTGGGGGTCTGTATACGTTAATGAAGGTGAAGTGGTCGATCTCGAACCATAGGAGATCTCTGGTCTTCCATGGCCTCTTCAACCTTGTCTTCAGCCTGCTGTCTTTCCGGACATAGGTCATGACCCGAGGCCGGGTGGAAGTGCTGTCCCAGTGGTCGACCGGGACGTAAGCACTGTAGCCTGGGTGCGAGTTGAATCTGTTCCTGCAGTCGTTTATGACGGATGGCTCCTGTACGAGAATCACGTCTATGTGGTCCTCCCAGCATTGCTGTATTAAGGCCGTGTGGGCTGGTGACGATTTGCCCACGTTGGCCTGCGCCACCTGTAGGACTTGTCGTCCTAACCTGGTGCGTGTCGAGTGCATCCGATCGTTTTCCCTATTCATAGTCGACACTAGCTATGCTGTCGAGCACGCGGTAGTTTATGCGTGGCATGTTCCGTTGGCTGCGCTTCGTCCTGTTCTCCTGGGTGGGCTGAGGCCGTCTTCCTGGGGTTTCCATGGCCGCGTGAGTCGGGTTTTCTGTGGCTACATCGACGATGTGCCTGTCGGCATTAGGTGTGTCTAGTATCGGGCTGGCTTCTTCTTGTGTGTTGCCTCCCTGGCTTGTTCCTTGCAGTTGGGCTGTCTTGTAAAGCAAGCTACCGGTCTGGCGGATCTTAGCGAGCTCATTTCGTGTAAGGCGTACTAACTTGCCCTTCTTCACTACTGGCTTCGCCGGGCAGTTTTCGTGGCTCGCTGGAGCGGGCCCGTAGCAGTTCGCACACCGTGGGCGTTCCTGGCACGGCTGTGGGTGGTTATGACCTGCCGGGAGCCGGGCGCTGCAGTTCTCGCATCTACTAGTTCGCGTGCAGACTCGGCTCGGGTGATATCCTTGGCATCCCGGGTTGTGTCGGCTGGGAGGCGTGCGCTTCTCGATTAGCCGGGCGGGCCCGCTCGTAGCGAAGAGCCGAAACGGACGGACTTTCTGTAGGAACGAGACAATGCATGATCTCTTGTTCGTCCCCGGTATCGGTTCCTGTCGCGACCAGCGCACGCTAACTGGTTCGATGCCGGTTTGCGCAATGACTTCATCTCGTAGGAGTGTGTCGGTCTCGAATGTCTCGCCGAAGATGTTCGGGAGGCGCGTCGGGCAGCCGGGGACCACGTAGTTAACCCACGTGATCGGGACCTCGACTGCGTTAGCTCGGAGGCTTCGCGCCAGTTCTTCCTTTCTTCGGAGAAGTATCTCTCTTGTTTCCTTATTCCTTGGACGGACGGCAACGCCTGTAGCTGTATGGTAGACGTCTGGGACGTCAACCAGAGATAGGTCGAGGGTCTTGCATACGGCCTGTCGTAGAGCAAAGTTGTATTGGGCATGTGCCCAGTTTCGGTGTTCCTCTGGGATCCTCACGAGAACCCGGAGGTCCTCTCGTTGATTCGCTTGCTGGGTTCGCTTGTTTGCACCGTCTTGGGGCTGTGGCTTCTGTCCCGCTCCGGCAATGTCGGCCCAGGTGCGCGTGTGGGCCCCGAGGGGCCCCGCACGGGTCGGGCCGCCCTCCGGTAAGAGGCGCTCGTTCGGGCGGGGGCAAGTCGTGTCCCCGATCTTGGCGTGTAGGAAAGCTGTGAAGCCTTTCGCGATCTCCGCGGCTAATTCCTTGTCTTCGTCGCGGTATTCTTCGATAATGCTGTCTAGGGCGCGGGCGATCTTCGTGAGCACCGATCGTCGGGTGTTGTGTTGCTTGTCCATATCGCCCAGGATCGGGGCCAGTGCGTCCTAGGCCGGATGGTGTGCTTGCGCTGTAGTCTGCAGCGCGGCTTCTTCCGGCGTCGAAGCTTCTCGAGTGTCGTCGACCTTCCTTCGGTTTCGCAGTGGACCGTTCGCAGGGGCCTCATTCTGCCCCGTTCGCTTCCTCTTGTGAATATAAGTGGGGGAGCTTCTTCAAGGTGGTCGGGAGGATAGTTTCCCGTCATCACCTCATCGGTGATGTCCTCACAAGGAGGTGAAGCCATCACGATGATGGTCCCAGAGTCCATCTGGCCTCTGGGTTGGCGTTGAGGCGCCGTTGGAGGGTTGTTAAGGATTTGGCAGTAAATAGCGGGCTGGCACTAACAGTGGGTGCCAGAAAAGAATAGGATTACTCCCATCTATGGGTGAGATAGATGCTTAGATTGATCACTGAGGTAATGACTGTTTAACTAGGAAATCCTTCTGACTTATATACCAAGTCATTCCCTCACGTAGATGTGTTGGATATGTTGGATATGTTGGATACGTTGGATATGTTGGATATGTTGGATATGTTGGATATGTTGGATATGTTGGATATGTTGGATATGTTGGATATTTTGGATATGTTGGATATGTTGGATATGTTGGATATGTTGTGATCCCACATATCCTAACATATCGGATAGGTAAGCGACAGGGGTTGATATGCGGAATATGTTTGGTAACCACATAACGCTCATATTGTGTCACGTGACCCCTGGTTCCCAATCCGGAGCTGTCTTTCTTTCGGTGTTGTTCCTCGTCGTTCCTGGGGACGTTTCCTTGACTGGTCCCTTCGTGGCTGGTGGAATGCTGGAGTGGCTGGTGCGTTGCCCTAGCCACTTTGGCTTAGATTCTTGGGGTCGTAACACTCCGGCACGGTCCCTCCTGTGCAGGAATAAATCCAGCCAGCTACGGTACGTACCGCCAGCCGTGGGCGTAGTTGGTCTGTACGTCATCCTGTGCCCTTGTACCTATGTACTCATGCGTAACACGGACGTGAAGTTGTCGTGGGCCCGTTGCCGGTGGTTGACGTCATCAGTGTGGTCGATGGTTGCTTAGTTGTACTGCTGAAGAGGCATTCTGTGAGTTCCCTGTTAGCATCTATAAACTCTTCGATGGTCACCCTTCAATCTGCAATCATGGTACCTGGTAGACATTGCGAGTGCCATTCATTTTGGTACACGCATAACCCAGATGCACAGATCCTGGGCCCAGTCCAGCCGTTTCCACCACATTGGCCCCACAAAGGCGCCCCCTGGGCCGAGACCAGAGCTGCCAGAGCAGCCACGATACCGTAATGAGGCTTCATAGGAGATTGTCTTTGGATCTAGGGCAGGCCCGTGGTCGATTCACTGTGAATGTGACGAACTAAGATGGTCCAGTTCACGCAAGGCCAAGGCTACTTATAGTTAGAGGGTGTCGACGACGGTCGGCCCTTTCTATCGAGGAATATTATTACCCAAGTCCCACCAATGATGTAGTAAGATGTTTTTATCCATCTAGAGGTTGCCTTGCGGGCCACCGTAAGTAAGATGGGTAAATTTGGATGCATGCCCTATGCTGATTTGCCACCAATGACAGCCCGCTCGGTTACCGAAAGGTGTCACATTATCTCACCCCGTCGGTGGATAGCCTCCGGGTAAGAAACAGGTTAGTTTAGTGAGGAAAAGAGAAAATTAGTAGCACCATTCCTAAGACTTGACCTTAGTCAGCTTTAGGGTCTAAGCTGATCGACCTCGAGGATTTACTGGGATCAAGGGCTTCCAATCTAGTAGTGAAGCTTAGATTCCAGGTAGATGCTTACTACGCGACGGATGAAGCAGGATATTTACTGAGAATGAATTTAAATCAGTCCAGAATGGTTTTTGATCGATGTCATGTCGATCTCGGCCATCCAAGGCAGCTCTTATTTCCACAGCCCGTACAACGTATCGGAAGTTATCTAAAATTTGTAGCCGTGCTTCCCAGTTCAGTTTCAGGGGAGAAACCGGCTTAGCTGAAGAGATCTCAGATGCATTAATATTAGCAACGGTGGCTCTCAGGTCACATCTTAATCGCTATGGGGCATCCGTCATACCTTTTCCATCGTACAGCACATTTTCGGGCCCCATGAAGGAACCGTTGTTTATTATTGTTCTTACACCTAGCGACCTATCTAGGCCATGAGCTAGGTGGATCCTAACAAGGCCGACTCGACGGCGCAGACGGATAGGCCCGGAAGTCCCTGACCGTAAGAGATGGCTAGACGTGTGGCTGGCCGGAGAGTCGGCAAGCAAGGCCGAGGAGAGGGACTGGCTCCAGAGATGGCAGCAAAGCCAGACACTGCGGCAAAACCAGACATCGCGAGCTCCAGCAATAACTAAAAAGCCTCCGGACAAGCATGTCCTTAAGCTCCATAAGGGGCTCCACAAGGCGGAGAGCTCGATCCTCGTCCAGGCAAGGACTGGCAAGATCGGACTGCGAGACTTCCTCTTTAAACGCAGGGTCCCAGGCTTCGACAGCCCACGGTGCGATTGCGGTCAAGGTAGGGGAGACCGTCCGACATATCCTCGTTTTCTGCCCAAGGAGAGAGAAAAGACGAGAGCATCTCGTCCAAGCTCTAGGAGGACCGATAGACACGGACAGGATGCTCGACACCCCAGGAAAAGCAGGAATTATCGCGAGATGGCTACTCCGCTCGGGCAGGCTAGACATGTTCCAGCTGGCGAATCAACTTATCAGCTAGGAAGCGGGCGCGCTGAGCCCGATCTCGGTATGGCAGGTCAAAGAGTAGATAGAAGCGGTACGACGCAGCGGAACCTAGGTTTTTCACCCGGCCGGACGTCAGCCCGGAACGGTTTTCCTAGGCTAAGATGCGCAGGGGGTCCTCATGGCCTTGATAGGTCGCTAGGTGTAAGAATAATAATAATAATAATAATAATAATAATCTAGGCCATGAGGACCCCCTGCGCATCTTAGCCTAGGAAAACCGTTCCGGGCTGATGTCCGGCCGGGTGAAAAACCCAGGTTCCGCTGCGTCGTACCGCTTCTATCTACTCTTTGACCTGCCATACCGAGATCGGGCTCAGCGCGCCCGCTTCTAGCTGATAAGTTGATTCGCTAGCTGGAACATGTCCAGCCTTCCGGAGCGGAGTAGCCATCTTGCGATGATTCCTGCTTTCCTGGGGTGTCGAGCATCCTGTCCGTGTCTATCGGTTCTCCTAGAGCTTGGACGAGATGCTCTCGTCTTTCTCTTTCCCGTGGGCAGAAAACGAGGATATGCCGGACGGTCTCCCTGCCCTGACCGCAGGCGCACCAAGGGCTGTCGAAGCCTGGGACCCTACGCTTAAAAGGAAGTCTCGCAGCCCAATCTTGCCAGTCCTCGCTTGAACAAGGATGGAGCTCTCGGCCTTATGGAGTCCCTTATGGAGCTTGAGGACGTGCTTGTCTGGCGGCATCTTAGTTGCTGCTGGGGTTCGTGCTGCTCGATTTTGCTGCGCTTGTTGCCATCTTTGAAGCCAGTCTCTCTCCTCAGCCTTATGTGCTGAGTCTCCAGCTAGCCATATATCTAGCCATCTCTTGCGGTCGGGGATTTCCGGACCTGTTGGTCTGCGCCGTCGAGTCGGCCTTGTTAGGATCCACTTAGCTGCCATGTCGCATCTAGTTTGGATAAGTGATGCGATACGCGGCTGTTGGAGCCTCTCTTCCGACGCCGCCACTCTTTTGTTCAGCCATACGTCTAGGGGTGATACGTAGGCTTCTGTTTCTAGTGTCGTAGCTGCTGTCGCCTTGAAGGCCCCTGTGACTTTGCGGAGGCACTCGGTCTGAATATCGCCTAGTGTCTTAGCCCTGCTTTTCGAGATGTGATGGTGCCATTCTGAGGCTCCGTATCCTATAGCAGACCGTACGACAGCTGTGTAGACTTGGCGGGCTCGCTGAAGAGACGCACCCATGTCGAGCCGGCTATCCGGTTTAGCGCATAGACCTGCGTGGCCATCTTCTTCGATATCGACTGGATATGGGCATCCCAGCGGAGACGCCTATCTACCTGGACGCCAAGGACGCGACAGGAGTCTTCTGGTTCGATTTCGTGGCCTTCTAGGGCTATCTTTATGTCCGGACCTTTTCGTTTTCGGGAGAAGTGGACTAAGTGGTATTTCCTAACTGCGAAGGTCATGCCGTGGCTGACTGCCCATTCTTTGCAGACCCTATGAGCGGCTTCCAGCCGCTCGCAGGTCTGCTCTGGGTCTAAGCCGAAGCCCACGAGGTTCGTGTCGTCTGCGAAGGCTATAGTGGCTATCCCTGGTACAGCGCGGAGAGCCTTATAGAGACCGGCTGTATAGAGGCAGAAGAGGATGGGCGATAGGGGTGAGCCCTGCGGGACGCCTGCTGGGACTAGGATCTCGTCCGATTCCTGGCCGTCGAAAAACAGCGTGGTAGATCGGTCGGATAGGAAGCTTCGGATCCAGTTAATGGTCCATATAGGGATCCATAACGCGCGTAAGTTGGCAAGGAGCCTTCTATGGTCAACGGAGTCGAAAGCGCCTGAGATATCCAGCGATAGAAGGGTTGCTACACCTCCATGCTTCCAGGCTGTTCGGACTAGGTCCGTTAGCAGCCGTAAGGCCGTTTCCGTGGAGCGGCCCTTTCGGTTCCCCATCTGTTCGTCCGGGAGCAGCCCGTTTTCTTCCGCAAAGCTGGCTAGCCGTTGCGCCAGCAGGCTCTCGATCACCTTCCCCATGGTGTTAAGTAGCGCGATAGGTCTCCATCCGCCGGCTTGGTGGTACTCGTTTGGCTGCTTTCCTGGTTTCCGGAGGATAACGGTCACTGCTTTCCGGAACGCTGTTGGATAGTATCCTATACGCCAGCATGCTTCCGCTAGGGAGGCTAAGGCCTGGAAGAGGGCTTTCCTAAGCGCTTAAGGAATCCGTTCGGAAGCTGGTCTGGTCCAGGTGCTTTCCACTGGCCTGCCTTGCTTAAGACGTCTTGGACCTGCTCCGCTGTCACCTCGCCGTCGATGTCAAGAGGCGCTGCGAGCCGGTTTGTTATACGGAAGCCGGTATGCATGGCCTTAGGGAGAGGGTAAAACCTCTCTCGGAAGGCCTCCGTTTTCTCCTTATGGGTCGTTGCTTCGCCTCGCGGTGTGTGAAGCGTGGGGACGGCTGGAGGTAGCGGCGGTGCGGCTCCTTCGGTTCTGGCCCATCTCGCGATGTTCCAGACGCCAGATGGCTGGCTAGAGGCCTCGTGAAGCATGTTTCTCCAGGTCGCTGTCTTTGCAGTGCGGATCGTTTTCTTTTTCGTAAGGGATGCTTGCCGAAGAGCTCGCCAGGCTGCGTCTGTCCTATCGGATAGCCATGTTCGCTGGGCTCGTCTCTCCTCCTCTATAGCTTCTTTTGTTTCGTGGTTCCACCATGCCTTGCCTCTCCCCTTAGAGTGGCGGAGGGGGCAACTAGGTCGGCTATCCGAGTTAGCTCCTTAGTTAACGTTTCGGTGTATTTATCGATTTTCCCCGGTGTCTCGAGTAGCCCTGGCTGCGGAAGGTGTGTCGCCTCGGCCTTCGCTTGGTTATAGTCAGCTGTTTTCCAGCTGCGCCGTGGCTTGTTCTGGGGGTCGTTTTGAGGTCCAGCCACGCGTATCACCTGGGGGAGGTGATCGGATCCAGCATATGGGGCGTACCCGTCGTAGGCAGCTCGGAGATCGTCCGTGGCCCACGCCAGGTCGATCGTGGAGTCCATGCACCCTCTTCGAGTCCATGTCGGTGTTCCAGGGGAGTGATAAGCTGGAGTCTCCAGGATTCTGCTAGCTGGAGTAGCTTATCGGCTGCCTTATGAGGTCTAATGTTGTATCCTCCCCAGATAGGGTGGTAAACGTTAAAGTCTCCTACGAGGACTGTTCGTCCTAGCTGGGGACCGGTAAGGAGGGCTTCGATAGCTGGCAGGTCTGATCTGCTAATCGATCCAGGAGGAGGCGAGTATACGCAGATGACTGTTATAGGACCATCTGGCAACTGGATCGTGATGTTGCACCTATCTGATTGCGCCTTATAAGTCCACTGCGCTGGGGGTGCTTCTTATTAATGTAGATGCAAGCTCTGCCTCCCTCGGCGGCATAAAGAAGGTAGTACGGAGAGGATCTCGGGCAGTAGGTGGTCGGCATATGTGGGTTTCGCCAGGGCTCTTGGATAGCTAGGACGTCGTACTCTTCGGAGATGGCATCGACTGCCGGGATCTGTGCTTTCTTGCTTTTCTGCGTGTTCCAGTGTAGGATCCTTAGCGTTGTCATGGTCGAGCGTGGATGCTGTTTAGTGTTGACTCCGGTGTTTCGACGTCCATGTTGTCTGTCTCTTCATGGGTTCTGCTGCGGGCTCTGCCAGTGCTTCTAGTACGGAAGCTGGTTGCTCGACGCTTCCGCGGCTGTACTGTCTGCCAGTCCTCGGCTGTTGGCTTAGGGGTTCTTGCGAGGGCAGTGCGAATCCCTTCGGTCTCGTGACATAAGTAGCCTTGGCGATCTGGACCTGCTCCTGGCGGACTGGACACTCCTTGGACCACGCAGTGTGTGGTCCTCGGCATGCTGGACAGCAGTACCGGCTCTTATTCTCGGCTTCTGGGCATTCTTTGTCGTCATGCTTTGTTGAAGAGCAGAGCCCGCACCTACGTGCGTGGCGGCAGACACGGGCGATATGTCCATAGCGGTAGCAGTGGTAGCACTGCTTAAGCTGGGCTCCTTCGGCGAAGGGCTCGCATGGATAGTAGCCATACTGCCAAATAAGGCCGTCTCGGCATAGCTGTTCCGCTTGTTGAACCGTGGGTACTGCAATATATAGGGCCGTGACCTTCCTAGACGAGGTCTTAGCGTTGCGAGGGAGCTTGGCCTCTAGGACGTCGATAGGGCCGCCGGGCTGGTTCCGGAGTTGGACTCCTAGCTGCCCTTGGTTCGTCTCTATGGCCTCCTTGTTGATGCCATGGGCCACCACCAGGATCTTTCTCTTCTGGATAGAGGCGTTCTCTCCGAAGGCCTCGGTGGTCCAAGCCCGGTCGGTTTCCAGTTGTCGCTTCTCTTCTGATGTCTTGCAGGTAATAGCATAGTCTCCGCTGGGAAGCTTCCGTGCGGCTATTGCTGTTTCTTTACCTGTTACTGCGTTAACTTTCCGCACGATCTCTTCGTAGGTGCGGCCTTTAGTTCCTGCGGCCTTGACCGTTACCTCCCGTTCGTGTCGAGGAGGCAGAGTCTTGGCTACCTGGGGGCCCTGGGCGCTGGGGCGGCGTTAAGGGCAGTAGCGGCTGCAGCGTACGTCTTAGGAGCTTTGATTTCCTTATAGATAGCTTGCAGCGTGTTCTCGATAGCATTGATACGTCTTTCGACGCTGGGCTGGTTGTCCGATTCCTTGGCCGCCGTCTCTAGGACCGGAATGGCGACTTGAACCGCTGCGGCTAAGGCCGCAATGTTGACTTCACCAGCTAGGAAGCGTTTAAAGTCGTTTATAGTGCTGTGTATATCCTCTGGACTGCGTCCAGGTGTTGTAATGCTGTCTGGCGATGGTGTTCTTGAGTCCGGAGGTGACGGCTCGGGGGTGGGGCGGGCCTATAGCGGCTCCCACCACCCGCGCTTTGCCTCGAGGGTGGTGAATCGACCATTTCTAGGCTAAATGAAGCCCTAGGAACAGTTTCCGGGCTATCCGGTAGCTTATAGAGTCGTGGTTGTGAAGTTATCGCTATGTGGGGTCGGTTTCGAAAAAGTTTTTTCCAGGAAGGAACCGTTGTATTAAAAGGCCGGCGGTAGATTTGACCCCAAAAGATGCACATTAAGTAGATAGAAAGAAACAACGTAAAAACCTTAATCACAACGTCTAAGCCAATGAATTACAAGACCATCTCGAACATGGAGTTCTTAGATAAAGACATAGCCATTTATTGAGCTGAATATGAGTTCACCTAGAAACTTCCATGCGCATAAATGACACCCGTAACTACTTGTTCAGCCAGGCGGCTTCGACGGATGGAGCGTGTGACCTACCTGT